>JAYESA010000015.1:6259050-6711550 GCA_036927795.1 Iris macrosiphon
ATGCATCGGGGAAGGGACTGGGTTGTGTGTTGCAGCAGAATGGGAGGGTGATTGCCTATGCTTCCAGGCAATTACGTCCTCATGAGAAGAACTACCCTACCCACGATTTGGAGTTGGCAGCGGTCATCTTTGCTCTGAAGTTGTAGAAACACTATTTATACGAAGAGCGTGTGGAGATCTTCACAGACCACAAGAGCTTGAAGTATGTGTTTACCCAAAAAGAGCTGAACATGAGGCAGAGGAGATGGTTGGAGTTGATGAAAGACTTCGACATATCATTGCAGTACCATCCAGGGAAGGCGAACGTAGTTGCGGATGCATTGAGCAGGTATCCGGTAGCTATGTGCCTGACTACAGATCGTTATCTTCTGGCAGATCTAGAGAGCTTGGGCATTGAGGTGATACTGCCTGGAGTTGAGATACAGATGTGGGGACTGCAGATTCAGTCAGAGTTGGTAGACCGGATCAGGGCTACACAGTTTGAGGATGAGTCCCTGAGGAGCATCAGGGAGCAGGTTCAGATGGGTTTAGCAGATGACTTCACCATTGCTGATGATGGTTCTTTGCGGCACGGTACCAGGTTGTGTGTGCCGAGTGGGTCGTTGCGCGAGGAGATTCTCCAGGAGGCGCATCGATCCCAGTACTCTATGCATCCCGGTGCCAACAAGATGTATAGAGATCTGAGACAACATGTATGGTGGTACGGGATGAAGCGAGAGGTAGCGCGCTTCGTATCCCGATGCTTAGTGTGCCAGCAGGTGAAGGCGGAGAGGCAGAGGCCAGGAGGATTACTCCAGCCGTTACCCATTCCGGAGTGGAAATGGGAGCATGTGACCATGGATTTTGTTTCTGGACTTCCCCGTTCTCCAGGCAGGAAGGATGCGATTTGGGTCATCGTAGACAGGTTGACCAAATCGGCCCACTTTCTACCATTCAAAGTGGGTACGTCTACAGAGAGACTCGCAGAGATGTATGTGCGCCAGATAGTCAGACTGCATGGAGTTCCAGTGAGCATAGTATCAGATCGGGACAGTCGCTTCACTTCGCATTTCTGGAGGAGTCTGCAGGCTAGCTTGGGCACCCAGCTCAAGTTTAGTAGTGCGTATCACCCACAGACGGATGGTCAGTCAGAGAGGACCATTCAGACACTTGAGGACATGCTTCGGACCTGTGTTTTGGATTTCAGAGGCTCTTGGGAGGATCACTTGCACTTGGTAGAGTTTGCTTACAACAACAGCTACCAAGCCAGTATCGAGATGTCACCTTTTGAGGCGTTGTATGGACGGAGGTGTCGCACTCCGTTATCATGGGATGATGTAGGTGAGAGAGCTTTGCTTGGCCCGGAGATGGTGGTTGATGCAGCGGAGAAGGTCAAGCTCATTAGAGATAGACTTCGGGTGGCGCAGGACAGGCAGCGGCATTGGGCCGATAGCCACCGGAGACCTTTGGAGTTTGAGGTATAGCTTAGAATCTAGATTTTGTTCTTGTGTTTGCTTGTGATTGCTTGTTTTAGACTAAGTACAGAGACCTTGTTTGTGCTAGGTTGGAGATCTGGTATTCCTGAGGATTTCTCCGACGCGGGGCACTATTCGCTTCGGTGGAGGCGGGAAGCTTAGCCCACGTTTCGTCGGACCCTTCCGTGTTCTTGAGAGGGTCGGCGCCGTGGCGTATAGGCTTGAGTTGCCGCCTACGCTGGAGGGAGTTCATGATGTGTTCCACGTGTCGCAGTTGAGACGGTACGTGGCGGATCCCAGTCACGTATTGGATCACTCGGAGATCGCAGTGGGCCCTACTCTTAGCTATCCAGAGCAGCCGGTGGAGATTCTGGATCGGCGGGAGAAGGTGTTGAGGAACCAGACTATTCCCTTGGTTCGCGTCGCGTGGAGGCATCACTCTCCAGGGGAGTCGACCTGGGAGAGGGAGGATAAAATGCGCGAGCGATACCCCTATCTCTTCGAGCCCTGAGGTATGGTTCTTTCTTTGCATTCCTGTCCTAGTTTCGTCTTTTAATTTCGAGGACGAAATTATTTTAAGGAGGGTAGGCTTGTCACTACCCAATTCTAGAAAATAGGGTTATATTTTTTTTTTTTGATAAATATTGTATTGTATTTAATTATTTATATTTATAATTAATTAGTGCTTGTCTTATTTTTATTTTGATTGTTTTAGGGTTTTGGCTAGCCTGGACCCATGTCAGACCCTAGTGGACCCATGTCCGACCCAGCCCACACCCTTGTGAGAATTATTTTGGGGCTTAGATTTATTATTTTATTTTTAGGAGGTTAGTTGGAGAGTTTTGGAACTAGTTTGAGCGCATTTGGAACCCGGAACCCAAAACTAAGTGAGTAGGGGCATTTTGGGAATTAGGTGACTTATGCACCCATTTTTTTGCCAAGGCCGGCCCCTACCTACCCCCCCCCCCCCAAACCGTGAGCACAGCAGCCCTCTCCCTCCTTGCATTCCACTTCTTCCACTTCTTCTTCTTCTTCTTCTTCTCCACTTCTTCTTTCTTCTCCTTCTTCCTCCAAAGTAAGTTTTCTTCCACTTTTCTTCTTTCTTTCTTTCATTCCTTCTTCCTTAAGCTAACCCTCACCTTGCATTTTCTCTAACCTAGGTGTGAGGAGTTTAGATCTAGTGTGGGAGCTAGAGTTGGTGGCTTGGAGCTTGAGGGAGGTGATTTCTAGGAGATCGGAGACCTTGGCCTTGGGATTCCAACTCCCAAGAGGTAAAACCTAACTTTCCCTTTCCTAATTATTTTTGTGTAGTGTAATTAGTGTTGTAGAACCCTCCTAGACCCTAACCCTACCCGTAGGAGGAAGTTGGAACTAGTTTGGGTGAGTTTAGAAACCTTGACATTAGGTTTTGTGTCGAATTCGGGTAGAATCCGAATTTGGCCCAATTTTGGGTGATGACCTAGATTAGACGGACCTAGGTAGACGTTGTCGGGTGTCTAGAGGGTGAGTGCGTGTCTCCGTTCGGACACGGGAAGCCGTGTCGCAGAGAAACGGGCATTTCGGGCGAAATTGGGGCTTTTCGTCGTCGCCGATTCTAAGTGCGTGTGCGTTTCCGCCACGGGCCTAGAATCGACATGGGAGCACATTTTCTAGGATCTAGACATCGTGTAGAGCGTGTGGGTAAATTTTGGGCCGATTCTGAGTTCGTTTGGTGTGCGTTTCAGGAGGTTTTCCGAGCCGCGCACCACGTGTTCGTCGAAATGACCGAACGGCCATTTCGACTTGGTTTCCTCGTTTCGGCTTTGTGCGCGCGTTGGGTTAGTATCGGAGAGTGTGTGCTAGAGTTTTCGGGCTATATTTTATATATTTTAGGGTATTGGTGAGTGTCGGGGTCGTTGGGCGTGAGTAGGGCGTGTGGTTTGAGTGTTGTGTGCGTGGTTGTGTTTGTATTGATATGTGTCTATATATATATATATTTATATATGTGTATGTGTGTTTATGTATATATATTTATATATATATGTGTATATTTATATTTATGTACTTGTATATGTATATGTCTATGTGTATATATATATATGTATATGTATAAGTGTGCTTGTGTGTATATGTATATATATAGATGTGTATATATATATATATCTTAGAGTGTGTGTGTGTAGTGATATGTATATATATATATATAATTGTATGTGTGTATATATATATTAATATAGGTGTTTATATATATATATATAGCTATGTATATTTGTGCGTGAGTGTGTGTATTAGTGTGTTTGTGAGTGTGTAGGTGTGTGTGTTAGTATATAGATATATAGGTGTGTATATATATGTATCTAGTTATATATATATAGTTATATATGTGTATGTATATATATATATAGAGAGTGATATATATATATATATATATATATATATATATATATATATATATATATATATATATATGTAGGTGTGTGTGTGTTGTGGATTGGAGGGGGAGCCACAGACCCTGGAAACTGAACTGCAGCAGCAGCAGTTCAGCTGCAACAGCAGCAGCTTGCTGCTGCTAGGCAGAGCAGCAGCAGCAGTATGAAGATGCAGCAGCCGCAGCAGCAATGCAAGAGCAGCAGCGCAGCGCTAGTAGCAGCAGCAAGCAGCGGGTAGTAGGAGGTAGCTTAGAGTGAGTTATATAGATCTATATATCTATATAGATAGATTAATAGTTAGATAGTTAGTTATATAGATAGATTGTTATAGAGATAGTGATAGATAAGTTTATAGATAGTTATATAAGATAAATAGATAGGTAATAGATAGATAGGTAAATAGCTAGATAGCTAGATATATTGATAACTAGATATATAGGTAGATTAATAGATAGATAGTTAGATTATTAGTTGGATAGATAGATTAAATAGATAGCTAGATAGATGGTTTGATAGTTAGATAGGTGAATAGATAGATATTAAATAAATAGGTAGCTAGATAGATACGTAGATAGTTAAATAGATTAGATACATAGATAGATAGATATCTATGGATAGATAGATAGGTAGATATGGTAGATACCTATATCTATATGCATAGATATATATATATATACCTAGAGCTAGATATATATTATAGTTAGTATATATATTTATGCGTAGGGTAAGGTAAATGGGTAATTGGATATATGTGTGTGTGGATATATATATGTATATAGGTAGATACCTACTTAGATGTATTAATAGATAGTAGATATCTATATTACCTAGCCTAGATTAATAACTAGGTGCATAATTAATACCTAGATAGCTAGTTAGAGGGCCTTAGGGCGAAACTTCAATACCTTGAGATACCGAGGTATCTCGATACCTTGAGATATTCAAGGTATTGAGTTTCGAGCGGGGTATTTGAGCATTAGCCTAGGAAATGCTTGGGAGTGATTTTTATATGTTTATATATATATAATTACGCGTGCTAGCATAGGTTTTAGCGGGTTTAGGCGGGGTGCGTGGCCTAGGGCGAGGTATCGGATACCGAGGGTATCCCGGTATCTCGATTAGGCGAGTTTGTGAGTTTAGTAGCTTAATGAGCTCGGTTTGACCTAGAATTTCAGGGGCACCCTAGTTTGACCTAGCTTTGACCATAATTGTCCCCGTTGACCGTAAAAGTCAACGTTTGACCTAGTTTTGACCTAGAGTTGACTTTTTGGACCCCGGGTTGACTTTTTGACCCGATTTTCACCGGTTTGACCCGTCCGACCTAGAATAGCCCTAGAAGCCTGTTTTTAATTATTTTATATCAGTTTAAATGCTTAGAACCCTGTTTAATTCTGCTTTTTGTATTAGGTCCCTGCGATACCGGTCCGGACCTCGATCCTCATCAGTTGCTCAGGACATCAGGCGAGTACCTACCTCTGATAGTTTCCATTTCATGATAGCGTTTATATCACCTGTTCTAGAATTGTAATACTTGATTCTGACACTTTATTACATGAGCTGGTACTAGTGGATCCCGTCATGAGGTGCTATCCCCCTTACCGTGTTCAGCGGGTACTCTATCACGTGTATTTCATCATGTGCTTCGGGTATTGATTATCATGTGCTATCATGTGCTTCTTGTGCTCTCGCCTTCGTGTGCGCGAGCTATTATCATGTACGTAGCGTGTTGTGGTTGGATCCAATGGTATTAGTGGGGGAGGGGAGTAGTGAGTTGGTTATATGATCAAAGCCAAACAGTATTCATGTGTATGTCGGTTATGCAACTCACGCATAACGGAGTTATCGTAGTGACTTTCATGTGCAACCTAAGCCGATCATATAACGAACTTGTGCTCAAGGCACTTAGCTAGTATTCATGTTTCTCACATGCAGTTACTTTTCCACTACTTGTATTGTTCTCCAGTTTACATTGCAGCTACTTATTGTGCTCCAGCATATATTTATTTCCTGTGCATCTTGATTACTTTTCTATTGCTCGTCATATACACCTTACCATGCTTTTGGAGTTGCTTTCAGAGTTATGTACTTCGCTCCAGTCCTGACTGGGCATATTTTTCCAGAGGATCCTGAGGACTATTGCCCTACGTTCTACGGGCCTGGTATTGACGACTGTTGTGACCCCGAGGAGGAGTGCGCTGAGGAGACGCCGATAGCACCCTAGTTAGCTAGGTGGGTTTCCTGAGTTATTTCCAGTGGTTTGTATTTTGGATGACTGTACTTATTCTTTTGTGCTTCTGTGAGATGTTGTAGCTTTTAGACCTGGACTGTATTATTTTGGATTGTCTTGCTCTCTTGGTTCTGTTTCTTTGTTTATATCATATCGTGCTTATATTCTTCCTCTAGATTTTGTGATTGAGATCATTGATATATATATATATTGCGTGGTTGCCTCCTTTGGGAGAGGATTATATATATATATTGCGTGGTTTTGCCCTCCTTTTGGAGAGGTCATGCCGGATTTTTCAGTGAGATATAGATAGATATGGTTGACCTAGAACGGACCTTTACAGCGTTCTACCGCAGATTCTGCGGCGTAGGCTGGACGTACCCACGGCTCATGCCCGATTTTCGGGTGCGGGTCGTGACAGGCGCCGCGTCCGGCGCCGCTCCGCCCGCCTCGCGCCGCGCTGCCCGCCACGACGTGCCCCTCCTCCGCCTCCCACGGCTGACCACCTCCCCCCCATCCCCTATAAAAGCCCCCGTTCCCCCTCTCGGCCTCACCGCCACTGCCACCTCGCTCCCCCTCTGCCGCACGCCGCCCCATCCTCCTCCGACGGCCGCTCCAGCGCCTCGCCACCGCCGTGAGCCGCCAGTTCCCCGGCCCCCTCCTCCTCCAGCACCCACCTCGGCCATCCCTCTCCTTCCTCCTCCCGTTCGAGCAACCGCCTCCGGCCGTCCCACCGCTCCGACGCCGCCCTCGACCCCGCCAGCGGCCGGCGAGCCGCCCAGCCCCTCTCCGGCGCGTCTCCGGCCGGCCACCCGCCGCAGCGTCCAAAAATCCCCAAACCCTAAACCCCCAATTTCTTCCCCCGTGTCCGACACAGGACACGTGTCCTGTGTCGTGTCGGACACAATTTGGCCCTGGTTTTCGGGTCCCCTTCAGGTGCGTGTATCTTTTTATTCGTAGCTCCGTTTTTGATTCCGCAAATTGCGTTGCGAAGCCTGTATGACCCTCTCGGTGCCCGGATAAACCGTTCGGGGCATCGCATCCTGTGGTGATCGCAAACCGCGATCCAAAAACAGGAAAAACCAGACCCTGTTTCACCCCGGAACTGAGTACGCCCCGTCAAACGGGATGACTTGGTCGTGCGCGGTCTTCACAGATACGTGCGCCTCGTCGATACGGACGTGTGAGATTTCGCAGAAGCTGATTCGGGTGTGCGTGCACACCGGAATCAACGCGTATCCGCGGACATCGCCCCGTATCCGTACTTTCTGGAACGCGCCCTAACTTTGTGTACACACGTCGGATCGAGACGAAACTTACGCCATCGGACTCGTAGCGATACACTGGTCCTGTGGGTCAAGATTGGTCCGATTCTGAGAACGTTGACGAAATCGCGTGTCGTGGGTCCCACAGGCCCCGCCCGACGGGCGATTTCGTGATCGGCTCATCGGAATTCAAATCTGAAAGTTTTGTTGGGTTCGTATCAGCGTTCCTGACCTGTTAACACTAAGTTTGGGGAATTTGGAGACCTTTGACCCTGACGCGTTTTTCGGTGCAAAGCGGGCCCGCATGTGGACCCCGTTTTGACCCGAAACTGCCGTTTCTGCCCTTGTCTCCAAATTGGACCCAAGGACAGGCGTTTCTAGCTGATTGATATTTTTTGGATCTGATGGTGATATTTGTTTCAGCAACCGGAGTACCCCCTGCAATTCCAACTGAAGTCAGAGCCGAAACCGAGCCGGAACCGCAGGCAAGTGCACCTTGCCAAACTTGCAGTCATTATTTTCTTATTTTCTGTAAAAATACTCTGCTGGATTTCTTGTGCAAATTCATATAAACTGTTTTAAACTGCTTAACCTAGGGAACGTATGACGTACCTAGTGTCCGATCATAGTCGGGTGCCGACACCGTACGCGGTATTGGGTTCGTCATTTAGAGATGGATATTCGTTACCCTTACTCTTGGTACTTGTCCTATCAAGTACAACAAAACCCAGGACACTTGACACTATTCATGAGACAGAATCCTCTTGAGATATTCACGATGATTCTGTATAGGATACAGGTTATGACATGGACAGTTTATTCCTAGACATTATATGACTGCTGCATTAGTTATGATCTTGCGTGTCATGGACATGAGACGTGGATTACATTGGGTGGGGAGAGACACACAGGCTACAGGCTGTTTTCATATATATATATTATTAGTGTGAGGTCGTAGACTCTCCAGCAGAGCTAGACCCTTTACGTGTTATTACTGCTACCGGCTCCCCGACACAGAGCTTGTAGCGGTCTCAGCCTGAGTTCTAGTGATGCTCTCAACTTGCATTTATCACTTAGCTGGTTACATAGTTTACCCTGCTGTTTCATTTAATTCTGCTGCACTGCTTATATTTTGGCTTGTATTATCTGTACCTTGTTATGTCCCCTGAGGACCTGGAATGGACTATGTCCCCAGGTATAGCTGAAGAGATCCATCCAGAGATACCCCGTACCAGAGCACTTCCAGGAGCTGTACCAGGACCTGAAGACGAGCTCGCACCAGAGGACTTCTCCTGAGCATTGGCCGTATGTAGTCAGTTATTTCTGTTTCTATTTCCAGTTCCTTTATTTCCTGTCTATTGGCATTGATGTAACAGACATAATCTCGGATTGTTCACCGAGATATTTAGTGAGATTGATAGTTATTCTATTCCATTATTTCTGGCATTTAATCTGTGATTATCTGTTGTGGATGAGGTTAGATTAGTCTGTGACCGGTAACATTGGATCTATTTCCTGCTAGACTACAGCTTAAGCATGCCCTGATGGATCCATTAAATTGGATTGTCCATCGGTGCGTGCTGCTGGCCATTGCCACGCTTCTCTAGTCCCTCGGCATTTTTGGGACTGGGGCGTGACAAGTGTGCCTATATCGTATTCATGTGCGTAACGTGTCGTGATTGGATCCATGTGTATTGGTTGGGGAGGGGGAGTAGAAGTTGGTTATGTGATCAAGTCCTATTTATCCCATGTGTATGTCGATTATACACCTCACGTATAATCGAGTTACCATATTTACCTCATGTGCAAACTAAGTCGATCACATAACGAACTTGCGCTCTAAACTACATAGCTAGTATTCCAGTTTCTCTACTTGCAGTTATTTTCATATTGCTTGTATTTATCTTTCCAGTTCATATTGTACTTATCTGCCTGTTCCAACTATATTTTCATTTATAGTTACTAGTGCATCTTGTATTCTTTTCTATAGCTTGTCATATATTCTCTACTATGTATTTGGAGCTGCTTGCAGAGTTTTGTACTTTGCTCCAATCCTGATTGGATATTTTCTCAGATGATTGGCTAGAGGAGCTGTGTCCTACTTATTGTGGGCCGCAGGACGGCAAGCCACTAGAGGATACTCCCCAAGAGCGGGAGGGCTTAGTGCCAGTGAACGTGGAGACTTAGTCTTTTACTTTGGACATTATATTAGTCTCATTATTAGACTTTTAGCATGTATATATATTATTGGAGACTTATATTGTGCCTAGACTAGTGGTTTTGGACTTGTGATGTATTGTGACTCCTTATTTCTCCTTTCTATTCCATATCGTGCTTTTATCCTCCTTTAGTTTTATATTATGATTGAGTATTGGTTAGCATTTATCTTATATCATATTGTTCCTCCATTTGGAGTTGAGATACCATTGACATGTATATTATATTTATTGTGTGAGTTGTTTAGATAGTATTGATGACCTAGACAACGTTCTATCGTCGATGCTGCGGCGTAGGCTGGATGTATCCACGTACTCGTATCCTTACACTGGGTGCGAGTCGTGACACCGAGTCCGAGTTGCTAAGCCCTTCAGGGCTTAGCTTCTAAGAAAAACTTCCCAAAGGTGGTGACAAAATAAAGATTGTCATAAAGGGGTTCACACTTAATCCCTCTAGGAAAGTCAACCCACATGGGCCACTGTCACGCCCCAGTCCCAAAATAAGTAGGACTAGGAATACGTAACACGCCAGCCGTATGTATATGAACTCCAATGTATGGAAACCATATACACATGTACGCTGTACATGAATATCCAATCCACAGTGATAATATATGTCACAACAAGTCACACGCAGTTCTATATCTCATCCACAGCACAAATAAGGGATAAATGGAAATCAATAACTGAATATCAAAGAAGCAGTCTCAAATAGTAATCTCAAAGTGTGATAGTCGGGTGAAAACAAATCCACTGCAATTCGACTATAATAAACTACTAAAAAGAGAAGAGAATAAACTCTAATATAAGAATAAATGTCTAGAAAAGAATAGCAACTAAAATCTCTAAACAGCTGCCATGAATCACATATAATCGGAAGGTAAGACCTCCTCAGACTGATAGGTAGCGTCAGGTCCAGGTCCATACTCCTGCGGGTACTCCTGCTCATCTATATCTGGAAAGGGACCAGGTCCTCAGAGGGACGTAACAAGATACAAAAAGCACATGCCAATAAAGTACTGAAAATAAACATCCATTGGGGTCGCCTAACCATCTATGTGAATGCAGTTTGAGAACAACTTTCTAACAAGTGGGCTATCTGGCCATAAATAGGATTGGCATGGCTCTCTTGGAGATCCAGGGGCCTACAAAGGCACGTCGTCTTTTGAACGGCGGAGGCCCGCCAAGTAGTATAGGTGTCATCATGACCGCACATCTCCGGCGGAGCGTACGGGTTACACAAGGAAAGTGCAAAGGAGCCCAAATGCCTTACTTGTTGTTCTCCCCAACCAATGCTCTAAGCATGTCATGTCCATGACACGATAATACCTCTAATAACCGCCAGGTCTACTAACATGCAAAATTTCTATTGGCAGTTATCCCTATCCGTCGTACGACCTATACGTACCAGTGGCCAGCCGAGTACGCAAGTTCGTGTCCTACATGTGACTCACACTCGTGTAAGAATAGTGTCATGGCCAATGAAACATAAATGTCTCACGAAAATGGGGTAGTCTCATAAAGTAGGTCCAATGCATATATATATAAATAAAAACATAGTACGACGACACCGTCGCTGCACCCAAGTTTTCTTGGACCCGCAGTTTATATAGAAGTTAAAATAAATGAACTAAATAACAGAAAGTAAACACGCATGCCTCATATGGAATGTAAAAATAGTACAATGGCAATGTATACTTGCCTGGCAAGAAATCTGTAAAGTGTACGCGCCCAAATGTCAAGGACACAGAACCTGGAACTAAGAACTCCAAACAAACGTCTTCGGATGCTGAAATAAACATCACCAACATTTCCGGAATGAGCAAAATAGTTAAAAAGCACATCCCTTTCGTCCAATTTGGACACAGGGACAAAACGGTAATTTCGGGCAAAAGTGGGGTCCACATGTGGCCCACTTTGTACCGAAAAGCGTGCCGAAGGTAACAGTCTCTAAATGGGACAACTATAGGTCAAACAACTCTAGATGTCAATACGAATCCAACGGTATGTCCAAATGTGGATTCCGATGAGCCGAACAAAATTTTGTCCGAAAAGTCAACTGTGGGGCCCGCCAATTGGCGATTTGGTCAACCGTCTCAGAATTGTGTGAAAATTGGGTCACAGGACCAGCGCGTTACCACGAGTTCAGTGGCGCAAGTTTCGTCGCAATCTGACAAGCGTGCACAAAATACGTGCGAGTTCCACAAAAGTTGTGACACGGGATGTGTCCGCGGATACGGCCTGATTCCGGCGCGCACACGCGTCCGAATCAGTCCCCACGAATTTTCACGTGTCCGGTTACGCTGCATGCACCATTCGGTACACTTGGTACACGGCGGGGCGGTCCCGTTTGGCGGGGCGCGCTCCGTTTTCCAACTTTTGGAAATCTGGAAAAAGTGGGTGTACGCAGTTTTGTGACAAATTTAATTAGGTCCACAGCAACTAATAACATAGGGTTATTTAACAGAAAATAAACTAGGTCAAGTGTTCTTCAGGTATCAAAAAGAATCACCGAATTCGGATCTCTATGGTGGGAGATACGAACTCGGCAATATGGGTGGTCACCGCAGTTTTCTGCGATCCCAGAATTGGGTCTGTCCCGTCCACTTTGGACGCTGTTTTTCACCTAGGGGCACACGTTTTCCGAGGTTGGCTATAAAACAACTATGGAAGAGGGTTAAGGGGTGAGCGTACCGGTGAAGACGGAACGGAGTTTGGTCGAGCGAGTTGACGGAAAACAATTCCGGAGCAAAGGTGCCTCGTGTCGGAATCTGCAGGGCGCGAGGTCGGCGTCGTCGGAATAGTTCGGATGGCTTGGCGGGGCTTCTCTGGCTGCGGTGACGGCTCTAGATGGGAAGAGGATGTCTGGAAATTTAGGTTAAGATTTTTGAGAGATAAATATATATATATATATATATATATATATATATATATATATATATATATATATATATATATATATATATAGGAAGAGAGAGGAAGGGAATAGGCGGCCAAAGGTTTCGGGTCTGTGAAGTTAGTGATTACTAAGGGGCGGGTCAATTGGGAGCAAGCAAGTTGCTGAGGATGTATTGGCGGGTCTGGGACATATTTGCTGAAGCCTATTGTAGTTTTAGCAAATTTTTGCTAAGAAAGCAGTTGCTTTGTAGTAGTAGTTATTATTATTATTATTATATTATTAATTAATTCTTCTTTTACTTTCTTTTCTTAATATTTTCTTAATATTTTCTTTTCCTATTAATATATGCATATATATATATATATATATATATATATATATATATATATATATATATATATATATATATATAATATATATATATATATATATACTCATAGAAAAATTCTAGATTAGGATAATGCACACCATTAGGCTAGCAACAGCTTAAGGGGTCTCCTACATGGAATAAATTTCGAAAAATTTCTGATGGTCCCATAAGTCCTCTAAGTGCCCGAACACCTAAAATAAAAATTATTAAAAATCTATTTCTCCTATTTAGACCTAATTACTATAATTTAATTAATAATTAATAAATAAAAAGGGTATATACGATTTTCTAGGAAGGGGGTTTTACATTCTACCCAACTTGTAAAAATTTTGTCCTCGAAATTAAAATTAAGCCACGATAGAATGCAATGATGGTTTAAGATATAAATTAACAATGTAAATTCATACCTTGGTCTGCGAATAGATTCGAAAAATGCTTGCGCATGTCGTCCTCGCGCTCCCAAGTTGATTCTCCTGGCGCGCCATGCCTCCATGCTACGCGAACCAAGGGAATAGACTGGTTCCTCAACACTTTCTCTCGACGATCAAGGATTCCCATGGGTTGCTCTTGGTATGACAAGCTCGGCCCAATGGTGATCTCTGAATGGTCGAGAACATGACTGCTGTCTGCCACATATCGCCTGAGCTGCGACACATGGAATACGTCATGTACTCCCTCCAGTGAAGGTGGTAGCGCAAGTCGATATGCCACCTCTCCAACTCTCTCGAGCACGTCAAATGGTCCAATATACCTTGGACTCAACTTGCCGCGCCCTCCGAATCGGATGGTGCCTCTGGTCGGTGATATCCTTAAGAAGACGTGATCGCCCTCCTTAAACTCCAAGTGACGACGATGAAGGTCTGCCACTGCTTCTGCCTGTCTTGCGCTGCTCGCAAGTGTCCCTGAATCTTCTTGACTGTCTCTACAGTGTTGACCACCAACTCGGGTCCCAAAATCTGACGTTCTCCCACGTCACTCCAACACACCGGAGACCTACATTTTCTTCCATACAATGCTTCAAACGGAGCCATCTGAATACTCGCTTGATAGCTATTGTTGTAAGAAAACTCTATAAGATGTAGGTGGTCCTCCCATGATCCTCCAAAATCTAACATGCAAGCCCTCAATATGTCCTCCAAGGTCTGAATAGTACGCTCCGACTGCCCATCTGTCTGCGGGTGGTAAGATGTACTGAACTTCAGACGAGTACCAAGACTCTCTTGCATGCTCCTCCAAAAGTGCGATGTGAAGCGTGAATCTCTGTCCGATACAATGCTGACTGGTATTGTCACGCCCCGATCTCCCGCAGGAATCGGCCGTCCCCGCTAGGCGCGAATCACCGCGCCAGCGCTCCCGCGGAACGTACGTTTCCATCGAGATGCGATGCCGCGCGAGCCTAGGGTTACGCCCGCGCAAGGCAAATACCGAAACGACCGTTGATAACTAGTTCACAGAGTCGTCATAGCGGAAACATAAAATGAACACAAGTCTTGAATCCAAATTAAGCTCTTTATTGATATGAAGTAAAGATTACAAGCGGCGCTAAGCCGAGATTACAAATCGCTCATGCTCTCTCTCTCTCTCTCTTACATTGAATATGCCCTTAGGCTTAGAACCAACACAATTGATCTGGATGATGATGTTCCCATACATTATGTCCCGTATATGCGAGCTCCCGGTCCGAGCGCCATGCTCCAAGACGCCAAGTGCGGTCCGGCGCCTCATTGCGATAGCGATCTCCGAATCCGTACGAGTTCCCCCTGCACCCTGCATGCAGACTGGTTGGGTATCAGTACATTGAATGCACTGGTGGGGAGGCCTCTCGCCCACGCCATAAAACAAGCACGTTCATTAGTTATGTGCACCGACTAGTTCCGTTGTCTTTCTATTCTTTTGCCTTAGGATCAGTTACATGGCAATATAAAGAAAGTAATCTCCGTGTCAGCTCAAGAGTCATATTGATGAACAATTGAGTTTACCTTACCATTTCTTACCATTCGGCCTTCCCTGTCATATGCAGCAATATAAACAATTATCTACGAAATAACAAGAAGCAACTATAAAACCCAAGTGTTATGCCGTGCCTCTGCCTCATAAGACCCATTTTACTAGAACTATGTGTGATACCATGCATCCATTCTAATTATGCATAATATCGTGCAAACACACTCCTCCCCGTTTCTCCTTTTCTCAGTGCGGATAGCCGCTATGCAAACATGACTTATCTATATGAAGGTCACTGGCTCTGTTAGCCATGTTGGACAATATCTCCGATGGACGGCTGCCTCCCCAGCTCGGTTGCTAGCCTTGCTGGGCCTCCTAGCCGTCTAACGAGTCGACGACCATCCAGGTCGGTAGCAAGCCTTGCTGGATGCCTCGCTCTCGCCCGCTAGTCATCAGCTAGCATATCGCCAGGACTACACTGGCACTCCGTCCTCCCGGGCTGACATGATTCGGATGCCTCAGCAATCGTGTCGAGGACTCTCTACCTGGTGCGCAACCAGTTGTCCGTGACCATGCAACTACTCCCCCAACTTCCAATCCTTGCCGAGGACTACACTCGGATCTATCCTTGCCGAGGACTACACTCGGATCTTTTCTTCTTTACGCAGCTCTCTGATTAGAGACTGCCTCGGCGATCTGCATATCCCGAGTACCTTCTTTCCCTTCTATCTCCTGACTCAGAACGACTACTTGATAGCCTTCCTCGTCTATGCATGCAACATGATTTTACTCCGTCCCGTGTCATGTTCCGTGCAGTGCAACGCCTCAGTATGAACTCACACTACTTTACAGCATATATGAAGAAATTACTACATTTCAACCCAGCAATCTCGACTATGCAAATAGCAAGTAAAATCTCCATGTTCTATACGATGATAAGGCGGGGTTATCCCCTTAGCTATGTGCGTTCATCTCTTTTATTAGCATGCAAAGGTTATCGCCCATAAACTAGCATGTGATAATCATTTTCTTAGTGTGCAGCTAAGTAGAGACAGGTTCACCGGGGCCACCCACCTTAGCGATGTATCGCATCGGTCGAGCGAGACTCCGGACGCGCCTCTGATAGCCTAAGTCTGACTCCATTGAAGATCCCAGCATGAAAGCCTTTGCATCGAACGAGCCATCTCGCTGAGCAAGGCGGGTTGAATAGCTACACTTGTGCCGTTTGAATTGGCCCTCCGGGTTGAGCGGAGCGGGTCGTTACAGGTATGCCGTGCAATCTCACGATCTGCCTCATATATAAGTCAGCTAAAGCTTCTGTCGACTGACCCACTCTAAAAGGTATAAAATGGGCTGACTTGGTGAGTCGGTCCACTATTACCCACACTGCATCTCTCCCACTTGGACTCTTGGGAAAACTCGTAACGAAGTCCATAGTGATGTGCTCCCACTTCCATTCTGGAATCGGTAGTGGTTGTAATAATCCTGCTGTCCTCTGGTGCTCCGCCTTCACTTGTTGACATACCAGACATTTAGCTACAAAGCGAGCTATCTCTCTCTTCATCCCATGCCACCAAAAGTGCTGTCGTAAGTCGCGATACATCTTGGTGCCTCCAGGATGAATAGAATAAATCGAACTATGAGCCTCTGCCATCAGCTCCTGTCGAATCTCTCCATTTGGAACATAAAGACGATCACCACATCGTAATGTCCCATCCTCATTAATGCGTAATCCTGTCTGCTCTCCAGCCTCTGTCCTTTCCTTTAGTCTCCTGAATCTGGCATCTGTAGGCAAAGCTGCCTTAATCCTCTCTACCAATGATGATTGAACTTGTAAGTTGGCTAGTGTCCCATCTGCTCCGGGTAATATCACTTCAATGCCAAGCTCTTGCAAGTCCTCCAATAGTTCCCTCTGTGCTGTCAAGAAGTAAACTGCTGGCTTCCGGCTTAACGCGTCTGCTACCACGTTAGCTTTGCCTGGATGATAATATAGCTCTATCTCAAAATCTTTCATCAACTCGAGCCATCGACGTTGCCTCATATTTAACTCCTTCTGCGTGAAGACGTACTTGAGGCTTTTGTGGTCTGTATAGATTTCCACTCGTTCCCCATATAAGTAATGTCTCCATAGCTTCAGAGCAAATACAACGGCTGCAAGTTCCAAGTCATGAGTCGGATAATTCTTCTCATGTACTCGTAACTGCCTAGATGCATATGCAATCACCTTGCCATGCTGCATCAATACGCATCCTAAGCCTTTTCCTGATGCGTCACTGTAGATCACATAACCTCCTGATCCTGACGGAATCATCAATACTGGTGCTGTAGTCAGTCGCTTCTTCAACTCTTCGAAGGCTGCTTGACACTCGTCGGTCCATATAAATTTTTGATCCTTACAAGTCAAGCGGGTCATAGGTGCCGCTATTTTTGAGAAGTTTTCCACGAACCGTCGGTAATATCCCGCAAGTCCAAGGAAACTCCTCACCTCTGCTGCTGATTTAGGAACAGGCCATGTCTCAACTGCTGAGATCTTTTCTGGATCAACAGAAATACCATCTCCTGTAACAACGTGTCCAAGAAATAAAACTCTGTCCAAGAAGAACTCATATTTGCTGAGTTTAGCATATAACTACTCTCTCCTCAAGGTCTCTAGAACAATCCGCAGGTGTTCCTCGTGGCTCTTCGAATAGACAAGTATATCATCTATGAAGACGACCACGAACTGGTCCAAGTACTGGTGAAAGACTCGATTTATCAAGTCCATGAAGATCGCTGGAGCATTGGTCAATCCAAATGGCATGACCAAAAACTCGTAGTGCCCATATCTTGTTCTGAATGCGGTCTTCGGAATGTCCTGCTTTCGTACCTTCACTTGGTGATATCCCGATCTCAAATCTATCTTCGAGAATACTTTAGCTCCACTGAGTTGATCAAACAGGTCATCAATGCGTGGCAATGGATATTTGTTCTTCACTGTCACTGCATTCAAGGCTCTGTAGTCAATGCACATACGCACTGACCCATCCTTCTTGGGTACAAACAACACTGGTGCTCCCCAGGGTGATGCACTCGGTCGGATGAAACCTTTCTCCTCTAGCTCTTTTAACTGTGCCTTCAGCTCGTCCATCTCCTTCTTCGCCAGTCTGTAAACATGCGATACTATAGGTGCTGCTCCGGGTGCTAGTTCAATTGAAAACTCTACGTCTCTGTCTGGGGGTAGTCCTGGCAAATCCTCTGGAAAGACGTCTTGAAATTCTAAAATAATAGGGTGATAGACCACATCGTCCATCGCGAGCTGCATACCATCAAGGATTTCTGTGGATCCTCGGGCAAACTCAAGTTCAGGCTGGCCTAGTACCTTAAAAAGAATGCTCCCCCCAAAGCAATCGAAGAAAGCATGGTACTTGCTTAGCTAGTCCATTCCAAGCACAATATCAAAAGATGGCATAGGAAGGACTAAGAGTTGGGCATTCATCTCTCTGCCACGTATCACTATAGGGCCCGATCTACAAACTCGACTAACTGGTACAACTCCTCCTCCGGTTAGAATTCTAACACAACTAGATAATGGTGTAGAAGCAATGTTGTGTTTGGCAATAAAACTAGATGATATGAATGAGTGGGTGGCTCCCGTATCAAATAATGTCACCGCAGGAAAAGTAAAAGCAAGGGTAATACCTGCTATGACATCCACCTCATGATCCAGGTCATCTACCTCCAATGCAAAAGCTCGCCCGTTCCTCTGCGGCTGTCCATGTCCGGTCCTCATATACTGCTCCTCCTGAGTGGATAGCGGTGGTCCTTTCTGAAATCCTCCTGCTGCTGGGGGACGGGGTGCTCCCGGTCCGGTCATCTGCTGGGCTGGCTTCGGTGCTGGAAGCGCTAGTCTCTGAACTGGTGGTGGGAGTGTCGATGTCTGCATTGGGCAGTCTCTTGCCATGTGCTCCCCGGAGCCACATCTCAGACACTGACCCAAGCGAGTCCGACAATCTCTCGATACATGTCCGCGTTTCCCACAATAATTGCAGTAGGGCTTCTCTGAATTCTGGTATGGTCCAGCTCTATGTTGCTGATGCTGCTGTGCTAAGGGACGTCTGATAGGTCCTCCCTGCTGTGTCCTTGCCGGTCCCTGCTGTATCCTTGCTGATCCTTGTTGTGTCCGCAGCTGACCTCCTCTTCCTCTGCTAATGGTTTCCTGAAATCTGGCCTCTGTCAGAAGTTCAGCATAAGAGACTCAGGACTGCGAGCTTGTATAATGTTGTAGCTCATGGGTCAGTCCTCGATGAAATCTCTTAGCCTTAGCCAAGTCATTTGGTATTAAAGCAGCGCCATATTTGCTGAGTCGACTAAACTCGATATCATACTCGTCCACGGTTCGGTTCCCCTGCTCTAAGTGAAGAAACTGATCATACAAGGTGTCCCTGACAGTGTCCGGGAAGTACTTTCCCTCAAAGCACTCCAAGAACTGCTCCCAAGTCTGGTAAGTACCCAACTGGCGCTCCATGGATTCCCACCAGTGATGAGCATTACCATCTAGAAGCGTCCGTACACCCGTCATCCATAGGTCCGTAGGTAACTGCGATGCCTCCAGGGCGTGTGAGTGATCCAGTTGGTAGTCTCCTCCGGGCTCTCAGTGCCCTTGTACTGCCTTGCACCCATCTGAACAAAATCCTTTACTGATCCAACCCTAGCTCGAGGTACTGGAGCTAGTGCTTGGGATGGTACAGTAGCCTGTGCAGCCATCCTCTCCAGTGCTGCCAAAAATTCTTGCCTCTGCTCGGTTGCCTGCTGCCTCTGCTCGGCTGCCTGCTGCCTCTGTTCCTGTATCATCATCTGAAAGAATTGGAACATCTGCGCTTGGCCATCTTGCGGTACTGGGACAGGTGGAAGGTTCCCAATAGGTGAAGCGGGAAGATCAGATGGAACTGGGGTGTGAGTCTGTCCATCTGGCCCCGGAAGCCTAGGAATCGTTGGGGTCCCGCCTTGAGTCTGATCATTGACTCCAGAAGTTGTGTCGCCATTGGCGGCAGTACATCCATTTTGCATATCCATCTCTCTGCAGTTGATGTACGGAACGATTAGAAAAAGTACAGGAATCAAACAGGATGCAAGTATTAAATAGGAAGGATGAATTTCAATCAAGCGTGGATGAGATCCTTATACTCTATTCCTATACGCAGGCTTGTTCGGTACAGTTACGTAACCGAGACAATATATTCTTGACCTGCATGGGCCACCAAAAAAATATGTCACGCCCTAGTCCCAAAATACGTAGAACTAGGAATACGTAACACGCCAGCCGTATGTATACGAACTCCAATGTATGGAAACCATATACACACGTACGCTGTACATGAATATCCAATCCACAGTGGTAATATATGTCACAACAAGTCACACGCAGTTCTATATCTCATCCACAGCACAAATAAGGGATAAATGGAAATCAATAACTGAATATCAAAGAAGCAGTCTCAAATAGTAATCTCAAAGTATGATAGTCGGGTGAAAACAAATCCACTGCAATTCGACTATAATAAACTACTAAAAAGAGAAGAGAATAAACTCTAATATAAGAATAAATGTCTAGAAAAGAATAGCAACTAAAATCTCTAAACAGCTGCCATGAATCACATATAATCGGAAGGTAAGACCTCCTCAGACTGATAGGTAGCGTCATGTCCAGGTCCATACTCCTGCGGGTACTCCTGCTCATCTATATCTGGAAAGGGACCAGGTCCTCAGAGGGACGTAACAAGATACAAAAAGCACATGCCAATAAAGTACTGAAAATAAACATCCATTGGGGTCGCCTAACCATCTATGTGAATGCAGTTTGAGAACAACTTTCTAACAAGTGGGCTATCTGGCCATAAATAGGATTGGCATGGCTCTCTTGGAGATCCAGGGGCCTACAAAGGCACGTCGTCTTTTGAACGGCGGAGGCCCGCCAAGTAGTATAGGTGTCATCATGACCGCGCATCTCCGGCGGAGCGTACGGGTTACACAAGGAAAGTGCAAAGGAGCCCAAATGCCTTACTTGTTGTTCTCCCCACCCAATGCTCTAAGCATGTCATGTCCATGACACGATAATACCTCTAATAACCGCCAGGTCTACTAGCATACAAAATTTCTGTTGGCAGTTATCTCTATCCGTCGTACGACCTATACGTACCAGTGGCCAGCCGAGTACGCAAGTCCGTATCCTACATGTGACTCACACTCGTGTAAGAATAGTGTCATGGCCAATGAAACATAAATGTCTCATGAAAATGGGGTAGTCTCATAAAGTAGGTCCAATGCATATATATATAAATAAAAATATAGTGCGACGACACCGTCGGTGCACCCAAGTTTCCTTGGACGCGCAGTTTATATAGCAGTTAAAATAAATGAACTAAATAACAGAAAGTAAACATGCATGCCTCATATGGAATGTAAAAACAGTACAATGGCAAGGTATACTTGCCTGGCAAGAAATCTGTAAAGTGTACGCGCCCAAATGTCAAGGACACAAAACCTGGAACTAAGGACTCCGAACAAACGTCTCCGGATACTGAAATAAATATCACCAACATTTCCGGAATGAGCAAAATAGCTAAAAAGCACATCCCTTTCGTCCAATTTGGACACAGGGGCAAAACGGTAATTTTAGGCAAAAGTGGGGTCCACGTGTGGCCCACTTTGTACCGAAAAGCGTGCCGAAGGTAACAGTGTCTAAATGGGATAAATATAGGTCAAACAACTCTAGATGTCAATACGAACCCAACGGTATGTCCAAATGTGGATTCCGATGAGCCGAACAAAATTTTGTCCGAAAAGTCAACTGTGGGGCCCGCCAATTGGCGATTTGGTCAACCATCTCAGAATTGCGTGAAAATTGGGTCACAGAACCAGCGCGTTACCACGAGTCCAGTGGCGCAAGTTTCGTCGCAATCTGACAAGCGTGCACAAAATACGTGCGAGTTCCACAAAAGTTGCGACACGGGGTGTGTCCGCGGATACACCCTGATTCCGGCGCGAACACGCGTCCGAATCAGTCCTCACAAATTTTCACGTGTCCGGTTACGCTGCATGCACCATTTGGTACACTTGGTACACGGCGGGGCGGTCCCGTTTGGCGGGACGCGCTCCGTTTTACAACTTTGGAAATCTGGAAAAAGTGGGTGTGCGCAGTTTTGTGACGAATTTAATTAGGTCCACAGCAACTAATAACATAGGGTTATTTAACAGAAAATAAACTAGGTCAATTGTTCTTCAGGTATCAAAAAGAATCACCGAATTTGGATCTCTGTGGTGGGAGATACGAACTCGGCAATATGGGTGGTCACCGCAGTTTTCTGCGATCCCAGAATTGGGTCTGTCCCGTCCACTTTGGACGCTGTTTTTCACCTAGGGGCACACGTTTTCTGAGGTTGGCTATAAAACAACTATGGAAGAGGGTTAAGGGGTGAGTGTACCGGTGAAGATGGAACAGAGTTTGGTCGAGCGAGTCGACGGAAAACAATTCCGGAGCGAGTGCCTCGTGTGGGAATCTGCAGGGCGCGAGGTCGGCGTCGTCGGGATGGTTCGGATGGCTTGGCGGGGCTTCTCTGGCTGCGGTGATGGCTCTAGATGGGAAGAGGAGGTCTGGAAATTTAGGTTATGATTTTTGAGATATATATATATATATATATATATATATATATATATATATATATATATATATATATATATATAATATAGGAAGAGAGAGGAAGGGAATAGGCGGCCAAAGGTTTCGGGTCTGTGAAGTTAGTGATTACTAAGGGGCGGGTCAATTAGGAGCAAGCAAGTTGCTGAGGATGTATTGGCGGGTCTGGGACATATTTGCTGAAGCCTATTGTAGTTTTAGCAAATTTTTGCTAAGGAAGCAGTTGCTTTGTAGTAGTAGTTATTATTATTATTATTATATTATTAATTAATTCTTCTTTTACTTTCTTTTCTTAATATTTTCTTAATCTTTTCTTTTCCTATATATATATATATATATATATATAATATATAGTCATAGAAAAATTCTAGATTAGGATAATGCACACCATTAGGCTAGCAACAGCTTAAGGGGTCTCCTACATGGAATAAATTTCCAAAATTCCTGATGGTCCCATAAGTCCTCTAAGTGCCCGAACACCTAAAATAAAAATTATTAAAAATCTATTTCTCTTATTTAGACCTAATTACTATAATTTAATTAATAATTAATAAATAAAAAGGGTATATACGATTTTCTAGGAAGGGGGTTTTACAGCCACCACCCCATGTCCATATACCAATACTAAGCAAAGCTATATATTGAGATATACACATTGGTGGTTTTCTAATGTGGGACTAAAACTCCCAAAGCAAAGTGGAAAAATACCAACAATATCCCACATATATCATAATATATGGTCGAGCGTTCCTCATAGTGACCGTCCATCATGGATTATGATAGATGTAGCCCATGACTTGAATCTTTCTGCATGGGTCAAACAACAGTAGATACAAGAATGGACTACGCCTTGAATTCTAAAACATAGTTGTTGTTCTTTTTACTCGCACAATGACATCAGTTGTGCCTCTGGTCGCACATTAAAGGCCCTGTGCTGACCTGGATTCGGTGTATGTATCTTGGGTGTCTACAAGTTTACCCCCAAGAGACGGCCTATATCTCTGTCCATACACTTAGGTGAGTTTCTTTCAAGAGAGTTTAATATTTTCCAGTATTAAACATTGTGCTTTCGTGCGGTGCTACGCCGCTGTGACATGACTCATAGCCGAGGTTAATTATCTTATGTGGTGTCACCCACAGTAGCATAAGGTCATTAGCCTCTTAGTAGTGATGTACTATATCCCAGCATGAAGCATTGCGCTTTCGTGCGGTGCTACACCGCTGTGACATGGCTCACAACCGAGGTTAACTATCTCATGTGGTGTCACCCACTATAGCATGAGGTCATCGGCCTCTTAGTAGTGCTGTGCTACAACTCTCTATCTTTTCAGCATTAGGCTACATGCCTATTTGCGGTGCTACTACCGCTGTGACATGGCTCACAGCCGAGGCTTTACATCTTTTACCTCATCGTGGTGTCAAACCATTGTAGCATAGGATACAAGTCCCTTGTAGTACTGAACTATATGTGCTTCCTGCAATGCACGCTGGACATTCACTTTGCCCGAGAACTCATTAAGGCGTTGAAGTCATCCTTACACATGAATTGTTCTATAGAACAAAAAGTAGACTACAATAATTTTGGGTATGTATCCCACATTGTCCATAATGACTACCCATTATACCTGATATTTTTTCAGTCAGTGGTCCTCCCTTGAACCAAAAGCTAGATAGCTAGTAGATTTTTATTTAAACTAATAGCATAAAACTTAATGGTAGGATTACAAAGACACAATATCAGAGATCCTTCAAGCCCATTTTACCTGTTGTTTCTTCGACTAGATGGTGCTTGAGACCTTTAGTGAATGGATCCGCCAGGTTCTCCTGACTCCGAACATCCACCACTGCAATGACATCAGTCTTGATGAGATTGTTCAGTGCTCTGTGCCAAAGCCGCACAGTCCTCTTCTTACCATTGAAGAGATTATTAGATGCCACTGCTGCATCTGTCTGGTTGTCGCAGTATATCGGTACAGCCAAAATCTGCGCACCAACCATTAGAATATCGTACATGAGCTCCCGAAGCCATTTTGCTTCATCTGCTACAGATGCAAGTGCATAGAACTCAGACTCCATTGATGAGCGTGAGAGCATAGTCTGCTTCTTCGACTTCCACGATATAGAAGCTCCACCCATTGAGAAAATATATCCTCGTATGGATCTCTCGCTCTCTTCTTCTGAGCACCAGCTAGCATCACTGAAGCCTTATACCACTACTGGATCTCCGCTGTAGTAAAGTGCAAACTTCTAAGTCTTCTTGAGGTATATCATCACCCTCTTCACAGCTTTTCAGTGTTCAACACCTAGGTTACTCATGAATTTACTCAGCATTCCTATAGTAAAAGTAATGTCAGGCCTAGTGGCATTTGTAGCATACATTAAGCTCCCGATGACGCTAGAATACTCCAACTGTCTGACATTTTTTTCTGGGTTAGGCTTCAGTTTTTTGTCACACCTATATGGAGTATCGATCCCTGGAAGATCCTGATATCCATAGCGCGTGAGCATCTTCTCCATGTAGTAAGCTTGTGATAGAGCAAGCCCAACTTACGTCCGGATTATCTTAATCCCAAGGATGACATATGCATCTCCCATGTCCTTCATACTGAATTTAGACAAGAGGAACATCTTTGTTCTAGTGACACATTCTTCATTCGTGCTTAGGATTAGCATGTCGTCCGCATAGAGACAAACGATGACACCTCTATCACCAGTGAACTTCTTGTACACACACTTATCAGTTTCGCTGACCTTGTAGCCATTTGAATTGTCAAACTTCTCGTACCACAATTTGGGAGCTTGCTTCAGACCATACAGAGATTTTACCAGTTTGCATATTTTCTCTTCAAGACCTTTGACGACAAACCCTTATGGCTGCTGCATGTAAATCTCCTCAGTTAGTTCACCATTTAGAAATATTGTCTTGACGTCCATCTGATGAACCATCATTCTGTGAATAGCACCTAGAGCAATCAACATCCTGATAGTAGTCATTCGTGCAATGGGAGCATAGGTGTCGTAGTAGTCAATCCCCTATATCTGAGAAAATTTATTGACCACTAGCCTGGCCTTGAACTTGTCAACAGTTTCATCTGCTTTCATCTTCTTCTTAAAGATCCACTTGCATCCGATGGGTTTAGCTCCTTCAGACAGATCGAATAACTTTCAAGTATTATTACAAGTTATCGAGTCAAACTCGTCACGGATAGCCTCTTTCCAGAAAATAGCATCTTTGGTCTCCATTGCCTCATCATAGGTAAACATATTAGCTTCCACATGATAGGTAACAAAGTCTTCTTCGGAGTACTTCGACCTCCTCAATCGCTTTGCTCTCGGCTCATCGGGTTCTGGGTTAAATGTTGTCTCATCAACGACAACTTCTTCTTGGACTACTTCTCTCTGAGAGGTACTTGCCTCGTCTGTGCTAGCAGCATTCTCCGGGACTGTCACGTCCCAGTCCCAAAATATATGGAACCAGGTCACGTGGCATTGGCCAGCTGACACGTCTCCGAGGATATCCCAATTTAATGGATCCTGGCGAAGCGTGCTACGCTGTCCTAAATCTAACAAGTCTAATATCAACAACAGGCAGTGTCTAATCTCATCCACAAACAACAAGTAAAATACTGAAATAAAAGACTGGAATATAAGAACATAGTCGAATGACATAATACAACTGAAATATGTCCGGTGGGAACAAACCCACTACAAATGTTGGAGATAAAGTACTGATAGTCTGAAATAAGAGTACTGATAATAAGAGTGACTGAAACAACTGTTAACTAGATAAGGATCTCCAGTCATAGGCGAAAGGCCTACCAAGATGATCAGGGGTACTCCGATGGTAAAACCTCAAGCTCCTCGTCAAGAGCAAACCTCGTCTCCATACCTGGCCCGTACACTGTGGGGTAATAGGCCTCGTCCAGATCTGGAAGATAACCAGGTCCTCAGAGGGACGTAACAAGATACAATATGCATGCCAGATATAGTACTGAATAAAAATAAAGAGGGTGTGCTAACCATCTAAGTGAATGCAATGTAAGGACAACCTCGGAACGTATATGTAGGTATAGGCATAACGTCCAACGTCCTCTAGAGTGTGGTATCTGCAACGTCCATTATTCCGAAGAATGAGGTATCTGTATATATATAACGTCCAACACTCTAAGGGACATGGTATCTGCAATGTATATACGTCCGTAACACTCCGTAGAGCGCGATGTCTGAATATAGGAAGTCATCGGCTCTGTGGCTCCTCTGGATACCACAGAGTCCGATGTGTGTATTCCATACGTTTAGCAGTTGTCCTTCCCGCCCAATGTAGGTACACAAGTCGAACATACGACGTGTGTATCCCGTATCTAAATGCCAAGTCACTACTAATTATATTTCTCTAGATTTCGTGCTAGTCCGTGATGCATGTCGTACGCACCGATAGCGAATTGGGTACGCGGACCCGCATCCCAATATGAATGTACCATCGTGATACGTGTAAGTGTCACGGTCTAGGAAGATATCAAAATATCCTCACAGTAGTAGGTGAGTCAGCTAGCAGCTAGGTCAAGTACACTACTTATCGACGCATTGTCGACTGCACCCGAGTCAATCTCGGACGCGCACAGTTTATGTATATTTGCAACATTTATCATTTAATTTTAAGCAGTAATCCAGCAAGGTATACTTGCCTGTCCCGGGTAGCTGCGAAAGCCAAAGTCCTGCTCCTGATGCTTCGGTTGTACTGTCCAGCAGTCCTATATATGATATAATAATGACAACATTAGTCGCTACAATAGCACGACTAAGACACACTACTTGTAAACATAGCTGACACAGGGTCTGGACTGTATATTATATATAGCTATTACAAATATATATAGATGTACACTAAAACATATTTAAATACATTAAAATAATATGTATGTTTAATAGTACAAAAATAGCACCTATATATTATTTAGTAATACTCCAATAATACACATATTAAATATATGTACATAATTGGTAATAATCATAAATTCATATATTTACACATAAACATATATTCAAATATAATTTATGTACACAAATAAATATTCACAATCATATTTATTTGCATTTAAATAGTAATTTTCTACATAAGTAAATATACATAACATAATTATATATAATTATATATATATTTAGATATATATCTATATTCATACATATTTTAATATTCACAAGTATATATATATATATATATATATATATATATATATATATATATATATATATATATATATATATATATATATAGATATATACCCGTATTGATATACTATGTACACAATATATTTTAATATATATATAAATGTATACAATACATATATTTATTGCACTAAATAAACTAATTACACAAAATACACACATACTTATATATACACAAAATATCATAAAATGTATATTAAATATATATATGTACATACATATATATATATCTATATATATATACATACATACATACATACATATACATACTAGGTATTTAAATACAAATATATGATATAACAATAATATTATATTACATATAATATACTAAATCACAGAAATATATATATAAACACAATATATATTAAATATTTAATATTCTACATTTAATACAAATATACATACATACATACATATATATATATATATATATATATATATATATATATATATATATATATATATATACACGATAGGTATTTATATACATAATATGTATTTATAAATAATATAAGTATAATATACAGTATATCATATACTTATATTTACTGATATATATAAAGTATACAAAGAAATACAGCATGTATATATATTTATACTGTTTATACAGGGTATTTATATTTTATACAGAATACGTATTAATACTGAAAATACAGAAACTATATGTATAACACCCTTGCAACCTAAAATACATGTATAAATACTAACATTTATACATAAAATACTGTACCTAAGCGACGCCCAGGTCGAGGGCTTCCCGGTGGCTGACCGTCGACGGCGGGGGTGGCCGGACGGAGCTCCGGCGAGGCTCGGGGTGGTCGGCTGCTACAGCAGCGATTTGGAGCGGTCTGCGCTGCGGGGGCGATTGCGGCCAAATGCGGCGTCGACCGGCGGCGAAACTTGACGGGGAGGAAGGTGGTTGGCCGGGGGAGGGGTCTGTGAAGTTGGGCGGCCGGAGGTTCAGCGGTGGCGGAGCTATAGCTGGTCGGGTGGTCGGCTTCGAGTGCGGGGGGGAATGGCTCGGGTTGAGGATGGAGCTCCTGGTGGCTGCCGGCGGCTAGGCGGCGGGTGGCGGTGGCTGGAGGTAGGGGGAGGTCGGCGAAGGGGACTGGGTGGCTGTGAGGGTGGCTGGAGTTGGTGGCCGGACGGAATAGGGCGGCGGGTGGCGGGCAGGGGTCGGGTTGCTGATGAAGGGTTTTGGGAGAACTAGGGTTTTGTTTAATGAATGCCTTGGTTTGTGTGCATTAATGAGTTGTAATGATGTATATGTAGGAGATAGAGTGGGGAGGGCTGCCTAGGGATTAGGGCCGGCTGTAGAAAAATTTTGGGGAGTTGGGGATGTCCATCATGATGAGGGGAGGGCTAGGAATTTATCATTTCAAATGGAGGGTCGTGATGTGCCCTCCATAAAGGGTGCAAGTACATGAGAAATGGGGGGAGAAATGAATGGTGAACGGTTAGGAAAATGTAGGTTCTTTCTCCATGTGGTTGGGCCAATGAGAGGGGGGCACCTCATGGCAATTTTGCACAAAGGCCCCTGAATAAATTGGAATTTGTACAGATTCTGGAATTGGGGATTTGATGTAACAAAACACCATGTTTGGTATTCTACATTGGGCTAGGATGGTGTATGGTATTTTGTATGAGGCTTGTGGGTGTGGGTGTGGATTTGGGTTGGAGTTGGGTCTAAATCAAATGAGGTTAGGTCACCACCCTAATTAATTCATAATTAATGCACCGGGTGTCTCTGATTTAATTTAACAAAAACCGGGGGTCTAAATTAGGTTGGACAAGGGTCATTAGTGTGGTAGGCTCAGTGTACAATAATGTCATGATCTGGGTTGGTCAAATCGGATCGAGATGGGGTCTCAATTTTGATTGGAACGGACAACGAACGTAATTACGCAATTTATTTAAATTGCGTACGGACGTTCGCAACGACTTTTGTGCGACTAAAATCAGGCACGAAAATCAGTATCCGGGGTTTGTTCTAGGTTCAATAAGATAGTTTAGTATGTCTAGGCCAAGTATACGGAAATTGTTTTAGGGTAACAGCTAGGGTAGTATCCTAAAATAACAAATCATTGCACAGGTATTATAATACTATATAATAAATATTAATTATGTCAAGTTAACCCTAATTAGGCTATTTAAGTTAATTAACCCTAATTTTTGGTCGAGGGGGTTTACAGGGACATCCGCAAGAACAACATTCTTGTGCCTAGCAAACTTGTCTTCAAAGAATTCTGCGTCGCAAAATTCTATGATATGATTAGATTCGATATCAAGAAAACTCCGAGCATCACTCTTATCAGCATAGCCCAGAAATATGGTCTTCGTAGTTCTCATTCCCAACTTCTGAATCTTGAGGTCTGGAAGCTTCACATACGCCAGACACCCCCACACTCGAATGACATTCAAGTTGGGTCTGACCTTGAACCAGAGTTCATGAGGAGTAATGTCAGATATCGCTAACGGTAATCTATTCAGAATAAACGTAGTCGTAAGCACCGCTTCTCCCCAGAAGCACTTTGGAAGTCCTGTTGTCAGCAACATGGAGTTCATCATCTCTGTCAGCGACATGTTCTTCCTTTCTGCTACACTATTAGATTGAGAAAAATACGGAGCAGTAGTTTCGTTGACAATTTTATGTTCTTTGTAGAACGATGCAAATTCCAAGGAATGATATTCTCTGTCTCGATCGCTTCTGAGTCTTTTGAGTTGTTGACCGGTTTGACGTTCTGCTTCAGCCTTGAAGTCCTTGAACTTTTTGAACGCTTCATCTTTTGACTTGAGAAGATATACGAATGTGTACTTTGAGAAATCGTCAATGAAAGTAATAAAATACTTCATTCCGGCTTTTGTGGAGAATTGCTTGAAGTCACAGATATCCGAGTGTACCAATTCCAGAATATTTGTTCTTCGGTTCACTCTTATGAACGGCTTCCTGACGATCTTCGTCTGCGCACATACTTCACATTTCCCCACCTCCTTACCCCCACATTTGGAGATAAGGCCTAGACTAGACATCTTGTTAATGCGTTTATAATACACATGTCCTAGTCTATTATGCCACAACTAAAGAGAATAATCAGAAGTAGAGACTGCATTGATACAAACAGAAGGAGATACAACCTGCAGTTTAAACATCCCTTCGGTACAGAAAGATTTTCTAAAGTATGTTCCCTTGTAGGACATCACCATCTGACCGGCATTGATATCCATCATCAGGCCTACCTTACACAGCAGATTCCCATAAATTAGATTCTTGGCGATCATTGATACGTGCTTCACATTTTCTAGTGTAAGTGACTTTTCAGAAGTCAGCTTCAGCACTACCCTCCCGATCCCAGTACTGCAACTTGATACTTATCCGCCATCGAGACTTTCTCAGAGGTAGGCTCGTACTTGGCGAACATCTCCTTCTTAGAGTACACGTGGCAAGATGCACCAGTGTCCATCCACCAGTCAGTGTCTACGCCATGTGACTCAACCTACACAATCATAGTAACTAGGTTAAGCTCATATTGCTCTTCGGTTTAGGCTTCGACCTGCAGTCGCTCCTATAGTGACCCTTCTTGTCACAGTTGTAGCATGTCATATCAGTCTTCGGCTTTGGCTTGAATTGAGTCGACTTCACCTTCAGCTGGTTGAAGTCCTTCTTCTTCTTGTAGAAAAATTTCTGCTTCCCTTTAGAGTCACTAGCATGTACCATGTTGGCCTTAGCCAACTGCTTGGACAAGGGGTCCAACTTAAGTTTTCCTCTGGCTTCATCTTAAATGTGAATCCAGTGAAGAAGATCTTCGAGCTGGATCTCCATCTTCTTACAGTACATGTCAGTCTTGAACTTGATCCAGCCTGGAGGAAGCTTGGTGACAACAACCCCCACCATGAACTTGTCTTCCTGCTTCATGTCATCTTCCTCTAGTTTCTGCTACATCTTCAGAAGTTCCTTGACTTGAGGTAACATCACCTTCTCGTCCTCAAATTGCAAAGTGAAGAACTTATCGATGAGATAAATTTTAGACATTTTATCGTCAGTTTTGTAGTGCTTCTCAAGAGATTCCCAAACATCTATTGTCTTCTCCTTCTTGCTGTAGGACTCTACCATCGAGTCATCCATAGCATTGAGAATCAACAACCTGCAGAGGTCGTTGTCTTCCTTCCACTTAGAGTGCGCGTCCTGCGCCACACCAACTGTAAGCTCTCCTCCATCTTCGGAAATGGTAGGTTCAGGATCAACCAAAACATAAACAACTTTGACAAGACAAAGATTCAAGGAGATCTTCCTCTTCCAAATATTATAGTATTCGCCATCAAACTTCTATAGCTTGTGAAAGCTAGTATCGAGAAGGTTTGAGCGGTTGTCCATTCTAACTCAAATTTTATCTTGAGATTGATAGTCACGAAGCCAAATCAAAGTAGAAGAGGTCCACAAAGTATAGACTCACACAAGAGTTCGTCTCTATAAAAGTTGGCAAACTATAAGTCACTCGATAGCGCCTCTACAGTGATATACAACTCCACCGCAGCACTAAACCACAAACATGTTACAAACTGACAAAGGAGAAACAGAAAAAAGCAAACACAACAAGAAATAGAAAACCCTTCTTCTCTTTATGTTCGCAGATGCTACAACAAGAAGGAACGGGAACAAGAAAAGTATAGAACTCCTGTTGGGGTGATCAAAACCACTGGTGTTCAAGGCAAAATTCGCGCTATACGATGAACTGCCTGTAATGCCCCGCTCCACGTCAGCATTATGTATCAAGTGAGTGGGCAGAACTTTGTTCTCTGATTCTTGCATGCCTTAATAATAACCTGAGTTTTTGCTTACAATGTTTTCATAAGAGAATGATAGAACCTGCCTTGCATGTTAATGAACGAACTCACCTAGCTTGTGCATGAAATGATAAGTCTGCTAAACGAGAATCCTGAAACGCTTGCCTAGAGTGCATGAACATGTTCACTATCATCTATGCTTCGAGAGAACCATATTATGCCTGAATGTGTTCAAGTGATAAGTCGAATTGCCCCGCAACAACGATAATTGTTCTGATGGTCCGTCTCGTCTGCATACTAGAGTTTATTTGATAGTGTTTCATGCATTCGCATGCGGTCGGACAATGGCTATTGGTGGAGAGCTGAACTGCATGTGTCACGGCTGCTACAGAGATAGTGGAAAGCAACCATGAGTCACAGCTGCCTATAGCATCAGATAAAGAGTTATTGGTATGATGTACAACCAGCTGCCGATCCTGAGATACTCGGGGACCGCCTTGCATATAGCTAAGTCATTGTGTTGGCTTGGATAGAGGACTGCCCCTAAGATCGTGCATGTGTGTCTAGCTATGCATTTGACCATGGAGTCTCACGAGACACGATGCGCACACCCTGGAACATGAACGAACGGCTTGCTTGCTTATATATTGCATATGAAACTCTGTTTCCAAACATGTTTCCAAACAATGTAATATGACTCTGCTAGCACTTGCATGAAACGAACCTAGGTAAAACTAGAAAGATCACTAGTAATGTAATGTTTTATAACATGATTACTTAGTGCTTGGTTTTAGTGAATGCTTGCTTCTGTTCAGTTGTTTATCTCACCAGTACTTGTATAAAGTGTTGACCCACCAACAGTTTACTTGCTTGCAGGTACTGGATCGTCTGAGGGAGCGATAGGCGTGCCACAGTCCTTAAGACCCGGAATCCTGGTTTCGATTGTTGCCCCAAGATGCTATCGTATAAGGGGGCATAATGTATGGAACGAACGAATGCCTTTTCATAAAGGAACCCAAGTTGCCTCGCCCGAATACTCAGTTGGCTAAATGCATTGTATTGCAACAAGTCCCTTTCCGCTGCTTACTCGATTGACCAGATGATAGCCAACTATCAACTTAAACGATTGGCCTTGTGCGGGAGCAACCCCAGGCTCGCACGACATCATGTCCTTGATACACTTGTGCGGGCCACACAACATCCCTTCCTTCCTCGCACCCGCGGGACGGGCACGGTGATTCGCGTCCGGCGCGCCGAGGCACGGTGATTCGTACCCGGTACGATAATCCAGCTATACGGGGACGAGGCAAGACGGGGCGGGCCCGGGGCGTGATACTGCCCCCATGATCCAGCAAGTTCACACGAGAACTTCTTGAACGTGCTTGGTCACCTTTGGATCACTCGAAAAATACTTTATGGAAGGGTGCTCACTATTGCCGCATAAGGCTCTGGTGCTCTCTGATTTTCTGGTTCAGTTGGAATTTCTCATCCCCTCAAATGAAAGAGGAGAACCTCTATATATAGAGGAAATCAGCACCTATGTGGCACGAGAAAGCACGTGTCGCATAAGCGCTAAAGACCAGATACTAAGGCGCATGCGCCGCCTCCGCAGCATGCGCCGCCAAAAGCCAAAAGTAGCCGCTGAGAGCATACAATACCGAAAGTAGCAGCGTACACAGAAAACCACACCCCGCCGCGCGCTGCCTGCGCCGTTCATGCCGTACGCCGCCGCCAACAACAGATCATGTTCCCTCCACATCAGGATGCATAGCTCCAGACCGCATAGCCCCTGGCCGCATATCTTGTCACGACCCGCACCCGAAAATCGGGCATGAGTCGTGGGTACGTCCAGCCTACGCCGCAGCATCGGCGGTAGAACGCTGTCTAGGTCAACTATCTAGATAATAATCTCACACAAAAATCGGGCATGACCTCTCCAAAAGGAGGGCAACCACGCAAACAATATATATAATCTGCCAAGATCTCAACTCCAAACGGAGGAGCAATAACAAATGATAATCACAATATACTCAATCACGAATCTAAGCACGATAAGATAACACAGAGAGTCTAACAACTAAAAAGTCTAACCACCTCCAACTACTACAACAACCACAATATCCATAATAATAATACAACAATACATCATCCAAAATAATATACAAACAAGGTCTCAATCCAAAACCGGAGACAAATCCGGTACTAAAAACTAATAAAAACAACAACAAGATCCTAGTGATCCCGGCTACCAACCCGGAAATCACCTCTAAACTAGAGGGTCCCTGTCTGCACCATCGACAGGCTCAGGTCCATAAAACGTCGGACACCAATCCTCCGGATACTCTGAAAAATATGTCCAGTCAGGACTGGAGCAAGTACATCTCTAACAGCAGTTCCATTTAAATGATAAAAACTATAAAACAGTTATAGCAAGTAGCAAGAAGAATGAAGCAAGTATGAAACAAGGAAATAAACATGTATCACTGGTGCATAAAGGTAAAGATGCAGGAATATCAGAAACAAGATAGTAGTAACTGCAAGATATAAGAATCTAAGCTAAGATCAAGTCCGTGCACATGAACGTGTAGTGAGTCCAGCATGAAAAATATGTAGTGAGTCAAGTCCAGAAACATGTAAGTGAGGCAAGTCAAGAAATGCATGAGAGTCCAGACTATAAAGAATGAACTCGGTGTCTTTGAAATACTTGTTTCGACATGTAAACGGCTAGGGGTAAGTACGGCTCACCGCGCACTGGGTGCGCGGCTGCTATCATTCCAGATTAGACCAGAGGGAGTGATTCCTGATGATGCCAGATAGGAATGTTTATATGTCTACTCGAGTATTTCCCCGCCCCGACTAATACAAGTGGATCCAAGACCCGACACGCAAATCAAGATGAGTCCAGCCTGAACATGAGTGATGCCTGTAGGTGATGCCTGTAGTGATTCCAGAATAGAGGCCAGAAACATGAAATGTACGTGTCGCAAGTAAATGAATCCAGAAATATCAATCAGTGTCCCGTGTGGTGCCAGAATAATCAGATGATACTATACTAGAAGCTGAATCATAATAAATATCAGATAATAAAAACTATCAGAGAATGTACTCGCCTGACGTCCTGAGCAACTGGCGATCCGAACCGGTGTCGCAAGGACCTAATGCGAAAAGCAAGGTTAAATAGGGTTCTAATGAGTTAAACAGATATAAAATAATTAAAAATAGGCTTCTAGGGTCGTTCTAGGTCAAACGGGTCAAACCGGTAAAATCTGGGTCAAAAAGTCAACTCTGGGTCCAAAAGTCAACTCTAGGTCAAAACTAGGTCAAAAGTTGACTTTGGCGGTCAACCGAGTCAACTACGGTCAAGTCTGGGTCAAACTAGGGTGCTCCTGAAATTCTAGGTCAAACCGAGATCATTAAGCTACTAAACTCACAAACTCGCCTCCTTGAGATACCAGGATACCCTCGGTATCCGATACCTCAACCTAGGCTACGCACCCCGCCTAAACCCGCTAAAACCTATGCTAGCACACGTAATTTTATATATATAAACATATAAAAATCATTCCAAGACAAATCCTAGGCTATTGCTCAAAAACCCCGCTCGAAACCCAATACCTTAGTTATCTTAAGGTATTGAAATACCTTGGTATCTCAAGATATTGAGGTTTCGCTCTAAAACCCCTCTAACTAGCTATCTAGCTATTGAATATATACCTAGTTATTAATCTAGGCTAGATAATATATATATCTATCATATTTATATATATCTAAGCATATATGTACCTATGTATATATTTATCCACACACATTTACCCGATTACCCATATATACCTTACCCAACTCAAAATGCATATATATATACCTATCTAGATATCTATAGATATAGATATAACTATATGTATATAGATATCTATGCACTTAGGTAGATATATACCTAATACCTAGCTATCTATCTATCCATCTAACTATTATCTATCTATCTTATGTATCTAATTTAACTATCTAACTAGTTATTTACCTATCTATCTATCTATTAGTCTATCTAGTTAACTATCTATCTATCTATCAACTTATCTATCTACTTACCTATTTATCTATCAACTAACTAATACCTATCTATTTAATCTATCAATCTAACTAACTATCTAGCTAGTTATATATCTATCTATTCTATTTATATAGAAACATCTATCTATCTATAAATCTAGCTAGCTATCTATCTAACAATCTATAATATCTATCAATCTACTAATCTATCTATCTATTAAACCACTCTCCTTGCTACTGAACTCGCTGCTTGCTGCTGCTACTAGCGCTGCGAATACTAGCTGCTGCTGCTGCTGCTGCCCTTGCTTGCTGCTGCTGCTGCTGCATAGCTGCTGTTGCTGCGCTGCTGCATAGCTGCTGTTGCCACTGCTTTTGCTGCTACTGCACCTGCTTTTGCTGCTGCTGTTGCAGTTTTCTGCTGCTGCTGCTGCAGTTTTCTGGCTCCCCCCCCCCTCCAACACAAACACACACACACGCCTATACATATATATATCTATAACACTCTATATATATATATACACACACATATATATACATATATCACTAGATATATATATATATATATACACACACTTATAATCTAACACACACACACACTAACACACTCACAAACACACTAATACACACACACTTAAACACACATATATATATAAATATATATATAAAAACTCACACACAATATATATATACACATATATATAAACAAACACAACAAACGCACACCACGCCCACAACGCCCACCAACGCACGCCCAACGACCCCGACACGCCCAAACACCCAAAAATATATAAAATATAACTCGAAACCTCTAGCACACACTCCCCGATACTAACCCAACGCGCGCACAAAGCCGAAACGAGGAAACCAAGTCGAAATGGCCGTTCGGTCATTTCGACGAACACGTGGTGCGCGGCTCGGAAAACCTCCTGAAACGCACACCAAACGAACTCGGAATCGGCCCAAAATTTACCCACGCGTCCTAAACGATGCCTAGATCCTAGAAAATGCGCTCCCGCGTCGATTCTAGGCCCGTGGCGGAAACGCACACGCACTTAGAATCGGCGACGACGAAAAGCCCCAATTTTGCCCGAAACGCCCGTTTCTCCGCGACGCGGCTTCCCGTGTCCGAACGGAGACACGCTCTCACCCTCACGACACCCGACAACGTCTACCTAGGTCCATCTAACCTAGGGCATCACCCAAAATTGGGCCAAATTCGGATTCCACCCGAAATCGACACAAAACCTAATGTCAAAGTCTCTAAACTCACCCAAACTAGTTCCAACTTCCTCCTACGGGTAGGGTTAGGGTCTAGGAGGGTTCTACAACACTAATTACACTACACAAAAATAATTAGGAAGGGGAAAGTTAGGTTTTACCTCTTGGGAGTTGGAATCCCAAGGCCAAAGTCTCAAATTTCCTCCAAATCAACTCCCTCAAGCTCCAAGCTTCCAAATCTATCTCCCACACTAGATCTAGGCTCCTCACACCTAGGTTGGGGAAAAAGCAAGGTGAGGGTTAGCTTAAAGAAGAAGGAATGGAAGAAAGAAGAAGAAAAATGGAAGAAGAGACTTACTTTGGAGAAGAAGGAAGAAGGAAGAAGAAGTGGAGAAGAAGAAATGAAGAAGAAGAAGAAGTGGAAGAAGTGGAAAGAAGAGGAGGGGGGGGCTGCTCCTCTGGATGCTCACGGGTGGGTGTGGAAAATAGGGCCGGCCAAGTTAATAAAGGGGGGTTTCCTAAGTTGCAAATTCCCAAAACGCCCCTACTCACTCGGTTTTGGGTTCCGGGTTCCAAATGCGCTCAAACTAGTTCCAAATCTCTCCAACTAACCTCCTAAAAATAAAATAATAAATCTAAGCCCCAAAATAATTCTCACAAGGGTGTGGGCTGGGTCGGACATGGGTCCACTAGGGTCTGACATGGGTCCAGGCTAGCCAAAATCCTAAAACAAACAATATAAAAATAATACAATCAATAATTAATTATAAATACAATTAATTAAAAATAATGCACAATTAACTAAATTAAAAATAAAAAAAAAATACCCGGCTCTGGAAATGGGGTGGTGACAAGCCTATCCTCCTTAGAAAATTTCGTCCTCGAAATTTAAAGTCAATCACACTCTAGGTCAAACCCCCAACAATCACAGTCAAGAAATTCTACCTAACAACATGCAAAATCAGGGTCCTACTGGTCGTGTTATCACAGTCTCAATCAGGGTTACTACACTATCTACCACAGCACAAAAAGTCTAACAGGTACTAATGAAGCACACCACAAGGAATGGAAAGGACAGGAAGAAGAAACAAGAGACAGACCTGCTAACCCGACATCCGTAGCATCGGCCTCCTCGACCGTCAACGCATAAGCCCTGCCCTGCTGGGGTGTATCCCTCTGCTGGTGCGGGGCATGATGTTGTGCCACAGATGGCCTAGCTCCAACTCTCTGATCCTGTGCTCCATCCAATGGAGGTGCAGTGGAGCAATCTCTCATCTGGTGAGCAGCGGATCCACAGAACAAACACACCTTCAGCCTCCTCCTACAAACATCCCAGGTGTGTCCTGCCTTCCTGCAGTAGGCACAAGTGGGCACCCTCTGATCCTGACTCTGCTGCGCTGCCTTCTGCACATAGGGACGCTTAGTCGGTCCCGCACTACCACTGGCACTGCCTGAATCATCCCTGCCTCTCTTGGACTTGAGCTCCAAGTCATCCTCTGCTCTCTGAGCATCTCCTACTATCTGCTCAAAAGTTGCCTCGCGGTCGCTCCTGGTCAAAGACTTGACCGCCATAACCAAGCCCTTGCGAAACTTCCTCGCCTTGGCTGCCTCACTCAAGCCATCCACGAATCTGCCCAGACGGCAGAACTCCGCTGCGTACTCGTCCACTGTCATGCTCCCTTGGACGAGTGCCTCGAACTGGCTCTCCAAAGCACTAAGCGCCACATCTGGGAAAAACTTCTCCTTAAAAAGCCTCTTGAAAGCCTCCCAAGTAAGCCCTGGCGCTGCAATCCTCGTATCAGTGCGATACCACGTCAAGGCGAGGTCGAACATCTGACTGCCCGCTGCCTCTATCTGCATGCTGTCTGGAATCTGCGCCAGCCTGAAGATGCCCTCAATCTGCTCTATCCAGTCATCCGCGTACAGGATCCCTTCTGTACCACGGAACTCCTTGGGCCGCATCCTCTGAAAGTCAATGATACTACCCGGCCTCGGAAGCTGAATCTGATCTGCCTGTGGCTGAATCTGTGCCACTCTGTCCACTGCCGTCATGGCCACCTGGTGGGCGTTCTCAATGCCCAGCCTCATCACATCCACCTGACGGTGCTGCGCGTCCATCATCTCCCTGAAGAACGCAAACAACTGCGCGGCATCTACTGGAGCAGGAAGTGGTGGAGGAACCACCGGAACGACTGGGGTAGTCCTCGGATCGATAAGTGGAGAAGGATCCCCGAGAGAAACAGAGGCTCCCTCAACCGCAGGAGTGGTGAGTGGAGCGGTAGCAGCTGCCTGAATACGAGCTGGACGAGAGGTAGCAGACCTCTCCGAGGCAACTGCTGGAACGGTACGATGGGATCGTGTCTTCGGAGGCATCCTGAACACAGATCAAAAGAAGTCAATACGGCGCAAGATACGATATCATCAAAGAAGGACAGTAATATTTCAAAAGAAGCAATTTCAGAATAATTAGATTGGAATTGTTCCTAGTCGTGATTGAGTACACTCTCATCCTAGATCCTAGATCCTATAGCAGGCTCGCAGCAGTACAACTAAGTTGTTGTACCACCACGACATCGCACTAATTGCGAATCGAGACCTGCATGGGGCCGCCACCAAAAACGTGTCACGACCCGCACCCGAAAATCGGGCATGAGTCGTGGGTACGTCCAGCCTACGCCGCAGCATCGGCGGTAGAACGCTGTCTAGGTCAACTATCTAGATAATAATCTCACACAAAAATCGGGCATGACCTCTCCAAAAGGAGGGCAACCACGCAAACAATATATATAATCTGCCAAGATCTCAACTCCAAACGGAGGAGCAATAACAAATGATAATCACAATATACTCAATCACGAATCTAAGCACGATAAGATAACACAGAGAGTCTAACAACTAAAAAGTCTAACCACCTCCAACTACTACAACAACCACAATATCCATAATAATAATACAACAATACATCATCCAAAATAATATACAAACAAGGTCTCAATCCAAAACCGGAGACAAATCCGGTACTAAAAACTAATAAAAACAACAACAAGATCCTAGTGATCCCGGCTACCAACCCGGAAATTACCTCTAAACTAGAGGGTCCCTGTCTGCACCATCGACAGGCTCAGGTCCATAAAACGTCGGACACCAATCCTCCGGATACTCTGAAAAATATGTCCAGTCAGGACTGGAGCAAGTACATCTCTAACAGCAGTTCCATTTAAATGATAAAAACTATAAAACAGTTATAGCAAGTAGCAAGAAGAATGAAGCAAGTATGAAACAAGGAAATAAACATGTATCACTGGTGCATAAAGGTAAAGATGCAGGAATATCAGAAACAAGATAGTAGTAACTGCAAGATATAAGAATCTAAGCTAAGATCAAGTCCGTGCACATGAACGTGTAGTGAGTCCAGCATGAAAAATATGTAGTGAGTCAAGTCCAGAAACATGTAAGTGAGGCAAGTCAAGAAATGCATGAGAGTCCAGACTATAAAGAATGAACTCGGTGTCTTTGAAATACTTGTTTCGACATGTAAACGGCTAGGGGTAAGTACGGCTCACCGCGCACTGGGTGCGCGGCTGCTATCATTCCAGATTAGACCAGAGGGAGTGATTCCTGATGATGCCAGATAGGAATGTTTACATGTCTACTCGAGTATTTCCCCGCCCCGACTAATACAAGTGGATCCAAGACCCGACACGCAAATCAAGATGAGTCCAGCCTGAACATGAGTGATGCCTGTAGGTGATGCCTGTAGTGATTCCAGAATAGAGGCCAGAAACATGAAATGTACGTGTCGCAAGTAAATGAATCCAGAAATATCAATCAGTGTCCCGTGTGGTGCCAGAATAATCAGATGATACTATACTAGAAGCTGAATCATAATAAATATCAGATAATGAAAACTATCAGAGAATGTACTCGCCTGACGTCCTGAGCAACTGGCGATCCGAACCGGTGTCGCAAGGACCTAATGCGAAAAGCAAGGTTAAATAGGGTTCTAATGAGTTAAACAGATATAAAATAATTAAAAATAGGCTTCTAGGGTCGTTCTAGGTCAAACGGGTCAAACCGGTAAAATCTGGGTCAAAAAGTCAACTCTGGGTCCAAAAGTCAACTCTAGGTCAAAACTAGGTCAAAAGTTGACTTTGGCGGTCAACCGAGTCAACTACGGTCAAGTCTGGGTCAAACTAGGGTGCTCCTGAAATTCTAGGTCAAACCGAGATCATTAAGCTACTAAACTCACAAACTCGCCTCCTTGAGATACCGGGATACCCTCGGTATCCGATACCTCAACCTAGGCTACGCACCCCGCCTAAACCCGCTAAAACCTATGCTAGCACACGTAATTTTATATATATAAACATATAAAAATCATTCCAAGATAAATCCTAGGCTATTGCTCAAAAACCCCGCTCGAAACCCAATACCTTAGTTATCTTAAGGTATTGAAATACCTTGGTATCTCAAGATATTGAGGTTTCGCTCTAAAACCCCTCTAACTAGCTATCTAGCTATTGAATATATACCTAGTTATTAATCTAGGCTAGATAATATATATATCTATCATATTTATATATATCTAAGCATATATGTACCTATGTATATATTTATCCACACACATTTACCCGATTACCCATATATACCTTACCCAACTCAAAATGCATATATATATACCTATCTAGATATCTATAGATATAGATATAACTATATGTATATAGATATCTATGCACTTAGGTAGATATATACCTAATACCTAGCTATCTATCTATCCATCTAACTATTATCTATCTATCTATCTTATGTATCTAATTTAACTATCTAACTAGTTATTTACCTATCTATCTATCTATTAGTCTATCTAGTTAACTATCTATCTATCTATCAACTTATCTATCTACTTACCTATTTATCTATCAACTAACTAATACCTATCTATTTAATCTATCAATCTAACTAACTATCTAGCTAGTTATATATCTATCTATTCTATTTATATAGAAACATCTATCTATCTATAAATCTAGCTAGCTATCTATCTAACAATCTATAATATCTATCAATCTACTAATCTATCTATCTATTAAACCACTCTCCTTGCTACTGAACTCGCTGCTTGCTGCTGCTACTAGCGCTGCGAATACTAGCTGCTGCTGCTGCTGCTGCCCTTGCTTGCTGCTGCTGCTGCTGCATAGCTGCTGTTGCTGCGCTGCTGCATAGCTGCTGTTGCCACTGCTTTTGCTGCTACTGCACCTGCTTTTGCTGCTGCTGTTGCAGTTTTCTGCTGCTGCTGCTGCAGTTTTCTGGCTCCCCCCCCCTCCAACACAAACACACACACACGCCTATACATATATATATCTATAACACTCTATATATATATATACACACACATATATATACATATATCACTAGATATATATATATATACACACACTTATAATCTAACACACACACACACTAACACACTCACAAACACACTAATACACACACACTTAAACACACATATATATATAAATATATATATAAAAACTCACACACAATATATATATACACATATATATAAACAAACACAACACAACGCACACCACGCCCACAACGCCCACCAACGCACGCCCAACGACCCCGACACGCCCAAACACCCAAAAATATATAAAATATAACTCGAAACCTCTAGCACACACTCCCCGATACTAACCCAACGCGCGCACAAAGCCGAAACGAGGAAACCAAGTCGAAATGGCCGTTCGGTCATTTCGACGAACACGTGGTGCGCGGCTCGGAAAACCTCCTGAAACGCACACCAAACGAACTCGGAATCGGCCCAAAATTTACCCACGCGTCCTAAACGATGCCTAGATCCTAGAAAATGCGCTCCCGCGTCGATTCTAGGCCCGTGGCGGAAACGCACACGCACTTAGAATCGGCGACGACGAAAAGCCCCAATTTCGCCCGAAACGCCCGTTTCTCCGCGACGCGGCTTCCCGTGTCCGAACGGAGACACGCTCTCACCCTCACGACACCCGACAACGTCTACCTAGGTCCATCTAACCTAGGGCATCACCCAAAATTGGGCCAAATTCGGATTCCACCCGAAATCGACACAAAACCTAATGTCAAAGTCTCTAAACTCACCCAAACTAGTTCCAACTTCCTCCTACGGGTAGGGTTAGGGTCTAGGAGGGTTCTACAACACTAATTACACTACACAAAAATAATTAGGAAGGGGAAAGTTAGGTTTTACCTCTTGGGAGTTGGAATCCCAAGGCCAAAGTCTCAAATTTCCTCCAAATCAACTCCCTCAAGCTCCAAGCTTCCAAATCTATCTCCCACACTAGATCTAGGCTCCTCACACCTAGGTTGGGGAAAAAGCAAGGTGAGGGTTAGCTTAAAGAAGAAGGAATGGAAGAAAGAAGAAGAAAAATGGAAGAAGAGACTTACTTTGGAGAAGAAGGAAGAAGGAAGAAGAAGTGGAGAAGAAGAAATGAAGAAGAAGAAGAAGTGGAAGAAGTGGAAAGAAGAGGAGGGGGGGGCTGCTCCTCTGGATGCTCACGGGTGGGTGTGGAAAATAGGGCCGGCCAAGTTAATAAAGGGGGGTTTCCTAAGTTGCAAATTCCCAAAACGCCCCTACTCACTCGGTTTTGGGTTCCGGGTTCCAAATGCGCTCAAACTAGTTCCAAATCTCTCCAACTAACCTCCTAAAAATAAAATAATAAATCTAAGCCCCAAAATAATTCTCACAAGGGTGTGGGCTGGGTCGGACATGGGTCCACTAGGGTCTGACATGGGTCCAGGCTAGCCAAAATCCTAAAACAAACAATATAAAAATAATACAATCAATAATTAATTATAAATACAATTAATTAAAAATAATGCACAATTAACTAAATTAAAAATAAAAAAAAAATACCCGGCTCTGGAAATGGGGTGGTGACATATCTCCTCAGCCGCATGGCTCCTTGGTCGCATAACGCCACGAAACATGCGCCCGAGTAAGCAATCGCGAATGCAACTCGCGCATAAAATGAGCGCACGAGCGCCATGTGACGATGGTGACGTGCTAAGTGCGCCAACAAAGCGCCACTTTGCGTCCGAGTCTGAGTCGCTAAGCCCCTTCGGGACTTAGCTCCTAAGAAAAACTTCCCAAAGGTGGTGACAAAATAAAGATTGTCATAAAGGGGTTCACACTTAATCCCTCTAGGAAAGTTAACCCACATGGGCCACCACCCTATGTGCATATACCAATACTAAGCAAAGCTATATATTGAGATATACACATTGGTGGTTTTCCAATATGGGACTAAAACTCCCCCCAAAAAGTGGAAAAATACCAACAATTTCTTCAGGTAATCTAGTAGTTCGCTGGAATTCCCGATCGAACTACAGAGGCTGGCGCTCCCTAGCGCGAAATTGGCACTGCAGTAGCAATCCAGGTTCGATCCGTCGCAGGAGTAGTAGTCAGAATCAGCCGGAGAGTCGGCATGGGAGTCGGAATTCCAGGAGCTGCCGAGCGGATCCATCGAAAATTGGTATCGGAATTATGGAATTCCTACGAATTTTCGAGCTAGGTTGTACTACTTGAAGACTGAAGAGGAAACACGACATGTGGCTCATGTAGGAATATGAACACTACGGCTCATATCCCGTTTACCCATATATATATATATATATATATATATATATATATATATATATATATATATATATATATATATATATATATATATATATATATAGCAATAGAGTGTACTAGTGCACATTGGTGCACATGGGATATATGAGTCTATTTCTATTGGTCCACATGTGCATGGCTCATGTAGGAATATGAGCACTACGGCTCATATCCCGTTTATCCTATATATATATATATATATATATATATATATATGGTCCTTCTACAATACAAGCATTGCATCGATACATTCCATACAATTGCATTGCAAAATTATGAAAGTACAATAAATCCCTTCTAATCTGAATCATTGGATCAACAATCAATGATTCATATTTTGCTTGTATCAATACAAAGTTTTGTATTTAAGAATTTTCCATATATATATACATATACATATACATACACACACACACACACACATATATATATATATATATGTATATATATATATATATATATATATATATATATATATATATATATATATAAGAAAATTTATTGTATTGAAGTTAATTTTAATAAAATTATCTGTAACGAAACAATTTTGATAAATTTAGGATGACAAATACATTCCGCCCATCCTAGATAGCGAAAAAATTCTAAAATTTTCAGCCAATCTGACACGTGGAAAGAAAGAGGGACGCGTCTGACATGTGGAAAGAAGGGACCCCACAACTGTTTTTCGCCAACCGAGTTGGCGAAATATGAGGGGTGTCCGGTTTGATCGGTTTGTTTGGGATTTAATGGGTTGGTTTGGGGTTTAATGGTTGAGTCTAGTTTAAAATTCTAAAATTTATTATTATCCATATGCAAAATTAGTTCTATTTAAATAACATAGATAGTTGTATATATTTAAATTTTATAGATCCAAAATAAAATACCCAATTTTTTTTGGAAGAAACTAATAAATAACACAATTTATTTGAATTTTTGGTATTATTTAAATATTTTTAAAATTTTAATTTCAAATTTTCAATAATTAAAATTTTTTTTTGGTATTATCCATGCTATTTTTTTAGTGATAACATAATAGATAATTGGTTATTATCCATCTAAATTTTTTTATTGATTTAGAAAGAAATAAAAGAAATAATGATTTATTTAAATTAATTTAAGTAAATAATTTTACATAAACAAATTTAAAATAAATATTATATAAATAATAAATACTTATTTTGTTATCATTAACTATAATAATAATAATAATAATAATAATAATAATTATTATTAATAATAATATTATTATTATTATTAATAATATTATTATTATAATAATAATAATAATAATAATTATTTACTTATTTTTTTCTAAATCAAATTAAATTTTGTGGATGGATAATAATCAATTATCTATTATGATATCAAATTTTTTTTAACATGGATAATAATAAAAAAATATTTATGAAAATTTTAAATCCAAAAATCTAAATAGTTTAAATAATACCAAAAAAAACAAATAAATAGTGTTAGCTATTATTTTCTCCCAAAAATGTTTGAGAATTTTATTTTTTATCTATAAAATTTAAAAATATACAATTATCTATGTTATTTAAATATAACTGATTTTGCATACAGATAATAATAAATTTTAGAATTTCAAATCGGACCCAACCATTAAACCCCAAACCAACCCATCAGACCCGATATGCCGGACACCCCTCATATTCCCCCAACTTGGTTGGCGGAAAACAGCTGTGGGGCCCCCATTTTAAATTTTTTTTCGCCATCTAGGATGGTGGAACGTATCTGTCGTCCTAAATTTTACAAAAAAATTTCGTTACAGATAATTTTATTCAAATTAATTTCTGTGGAGTAAATTTTCTGATATATATATATATATATATATATATATATATATATATATATATATATATATATATATATATATATATATATATATATGATGGTGGAACGTATCTGTCGTCCTAAATTTTACAAAAAAAATTCGTTACAGATAATTTTATTCAAATTAATTTCTGTGGAGTAAATTTTCTGATATATATATATATATATATATATATATATATATATATATATATATATATATATGCTAAATTTCAATTTGATACCAACAACTATTCAAGTTTTTCAACTTCGTACCATAAACTTTAATATTAGATAAATCAATACTCAACTATAATTGAACAACTTAATATACTAGCGGTGTTAACAAAAAATCTTAAATGATAAAAAAATTCCATATTCTCTCCCTTCTCTTTTCCAGCGGCGACAACGGGGAGCGACATCGACAGGAGGAAGGGGGGGGGGGTAAATTGGTCACAAAATTATTTTTTAAACGAAAAAATTAACCCATGACTGACGGAGGATATCATTTTGAAAATATTTAATAGTTTATGGTAGTGATTAGTATGATATTAAAGTTTATTATATCAAGTTGAATACTTGAGGGTATCAAATTGAAATTAAGCATTTTTTTATATGTCCGACATAACGTTTGGACTTTGTGCCTGCTGCATTACATGTCTTTTTGACGCACTGCCACTAACTTCCATACTTTTCCAAATCGAAAGAATAATAAGCGCCTACCCATGTTCGAATCCGGGTATATGGGACATTTTTTTTATAATCCTAAAGAAAGGAATTCCAAATTTTTTTTCAATCCAAAATTACGTTGTTTAAGTTGGAAATAGGGTTAGGTTCGAAAATTTTGATATTGATATAAAAAAAATGGTTTTTTTAGTCCTAAAAGATATATATTTTTATATTGATATTAAAAAAATACATCTCTACTTTTATAATGAGACTTCAAAATTGCTCAAAAGTGAGCTCTCTAAGCCGTTTGTAAATATTCAACTATATTACATAAACAATTTTGTTGGAAAAAATATATTTATTATAATTAAGGGTTATTTACACTAACTACCCTTATATTTTGGACTTATTACACGGGTACCCCTACTTTTAAACTAATCACATTAACCACCGCTCCCTTTAGAAAATTTTTAAACATATGGGTAGTTAGTGTTATAACTTTTCATTTTTATCTTAAAGTAGGGTATCCCGTGTAATAAACATAAAACATATGGGTGGTCAGTATAATTAGTACTCCGTGTAATAAGTCAAAAACTTATAAGTAGTTAGTGTAAATAACCCTATAATTAACGTCATGGAGAATCGAACTTGACCCAACCAAGAAGAATGACTCCTACTTTAACCACATAAGTTAGAAGAGGTGTTTTATTATAATTATATAATATTATGTAGTTAAACAATTAGTAAAAATTTATTTCATTAATTTTTTTAATTATGTGGGGATATACGTATTGTTCATACGGCTAGTTTTTTGAAGATTTTTTATAAATAGCAGAAATATATCCATAATAAATTATAATAAAAATATATTTAGAAAGTTTAAACTATTTTATAATAGTATTAAAAAAATTTATTTTACGTGCAACGCACGTGCATTTACTAGTCTGTACTTTTATAATGAGGCTAAAAAATAGCTCAAAAGTGAACCGCCTAAGCTGTTTGTAAATACTAAACCGTTTATTTAAAAATTTAATATTAGGTAAAATAATTTGTTGGAAAAAAAATTTGTTATAAATAATGTCATGGATAATCGAACTTGATGACTAAAGAAGAATTTCTCCTACTTTAACCACATGAACTAGAAAAGATGTTTGATGATAGTTATATAATATTATGTAGTTAAACAATTAGTTAAAATTAAATTTTTTTTTATTTTTTATTTTTATACAGCTTAGACTGCTAGTCTTTTAATTTTTTTTATAAAACATAAAAATATATCCATAATAAATTATAATTAAAATATATTAAAATAGATTAAAATATTTAAACTATTTTATGATAATGTTAGAAAATTTTATTTTATGTGCCTTAGTACCACCACAAGAAGAGGCCATAAAACCGAGCCTCTTTAGCAATTGAAACTCGGTTAAGTTCGGTTTTTTTTTGTTATACATAGAAAAATAAAATTACACAAAAATATCCTGAAAAAGTTCTCCCATGTATTCAAATAATTATATAGCAAACGTGTCCCAAGTATATCAAGCCATGTTCTATCTATCAATTCAATATAAAAATTCAAATTAAATCATTAATCACTAACTATAATTTAAAATTATAAAATTAGTTTAGTATGTTGGATCCTATTCGATTTGAAACGGTTTTACTAATTTCACATTTCCAAACATGACCGGAAAAAAAAAAAAGAAATAACCAAACCAACAACATCGGGATATTAAAAAAAGCAATACAATACAATCCAATTTGATCCAATCCATAATTTTGGTCGTGTATAACAAAAATGATCGGTGGCTCATGCAGTACTCGTGCAATACTCGCGAGCCACCGCCCGCCGCCGCATCCCTTTTCCAGTCTCTCCCTTCCTCCTGTTTCGCGTTTGGCAGGCCAGCCGCCACATCCACCCGCGTGCCGGTCCGTCCGTCCGTTCCCCCCGCCCGTGCCCCCCTCCTGCTCCGAGTCCGACCGTCGCACCAGCGACCAGACCACCGTGTGCGAGCACTGCACGTACAACAACGCGAGCAGTGCAGCACGATTGCATGTATAAAGGCACTAAAAAAAAATATTCAGTGCTGGCCAAATTTTTTCTAAGTTTTTCACTAAAAAAAAATACTCAGGATTATTCAAAAATTTTATTAGGACTATCAAAATTTTGACAGTCCTTTCAATAGATTGGACTGTCAAAATTTAGTTCAACATATTGAAAGGATTTGACAGTCCTAATAAATATTTGGACTAGTCATGAATTTTTTTTTTAGTGAAGAACTTATAAAAAAATTTGGACCAGCTCCGAGCCTTTTTTGTAGTGCTTTTATCAAGGATCATAATTTTTTGATTTTGTTTGATTATTTTTCGATTTTGCACACCCTTAATTTTATATCTATACTACTATATAATAAAAAAAGTTAAGACTTAACTCTGAAAGTTTTTGTTCCTAAAATATTATTATCCTGTTCATCTATACTACTATATATAATATAAAAAAGTTGGAGATTTTTTCGTGAAAGTTTTTTTTTCTAAAATATTCTGATCTTGTTAATCTATACTACTATATAATAAAAAAAAGTAGAGATTTTATAGTAAAATTTATTTTAATAAATTTTTTTTATCTATATTTTTACTTAAAATCGATCATTAAATTTAGCCAACTAGTTAGATAGTTATGTGTGCGATATAAAATTTAAACCGAATTGTTGTTTGTTATATCCAAAATGTTAAATTTTTTAAATTTTTTACTTCTCTCATATAGTAAAAAATAAAATTATTTTTATTTATTTTTTTCAAATAATATAAAATATGTTACACGTACATATATACTATTATTTATAATATTACAAAATAAATCTCTACCGAGTCATACAGAAGGTAGTATATCAATCTTTTTTATCCATCAATAAAATGAAGTTATAACTCACAAATTTCCAAACTTTCTCGTATTAAAGTCCAAGACCTCCCGTTCAAAAGTCCTAAACCCTAAGCTGATATAAGCAAATGGCGGCAGCAGAACCCTCCGGCGATCTGTTGGCCGGACTGGAATCTCTACAGCGGCTGAGCTCCGCCGAACCCCCTCTATTCCTCTCCCCCTCGTCGGAGCTCTCCCGCCACGCCAGAGCCGCTTCCCGCCACCTCTTCTCCTCACTCCTCCCCTTCTGTCCGAGGAAGAGCCGGCCCTGCCTCGACCGGCTCCTCGCCGACGACGGATTCGACGCCGAGCAGATCTGGGCTCAGATCGACCTCCTCTCTCGCCCGGTCCTCGCCGCGGCCCGTAACGATCTCGGCCGCATCAAGCAGCAGGGACCGCCACCGCCGGTGAAGAAGAAGGTTGTTCCCAAAATCGCAGTCGAAGAGAAAGTAGAAGAAGAGGAAGATGAAGATGAAGAAGAAGAAAATGACGTTGTCGACGAGGAGGACGGAGAGGAGGAGTTGAATGAAGTGGAGGACCAGTTCTTGAAAATTAGGGAATTGGAGGAGTATATAGAGGACGGGGAGACCCGGGAGTATGGTGGTTCGACTGGAGACAAGAAGGACGGAGATGACGATGAGGACGAAGACGGAGAAGGGGGAGATATTGACTTGCAGGTATAAAAAGTTTTGTTTCCTCTCTTTTCTCGCGCTTACAAGCAAATTAGGTTATTCCTAGAGTGCAATTTATGTCCAAATGCTTAAAATTCTTTGCTGCATGGTCACGGGCATGACATTGATACGGGCACAGAGGCATGGGTGTGACACTGATTTTGTTGCATCCTAGTGAAATTTGGAGTTGATGTGTCCTGTCCGATAAGAGTATGTCACGGCGCAACATGGATATGACACCTGTTTTGTTTCGTCCTAGTGAATTTTGGAGTATATCTGTCGTAATGATAGACGACTTTGGCATGGACAATGCACTGATTTTTGGAGTCCCGTGCTTCCTAGGTTGCGATGGCTTATCTTTTTTGTTTGGGTTATTCTACATTGACTTATCAATAGTATATATCATATACGCTTCTTAATTGCCAAAATTATGCTTGATAAAGCATGATTGGTCTCGTGGCTGTAGAATAAACTTATTACTTTTTGTTTCAAACGAAACGTATATTATAGTCACATAGAATTCGGCAGTAGTCCTTCGCTTTGACTGACCCACAACTGTGTTTATGGACCAACTGGATACGTGGCAAACTATTCGATACCAGATTTAGATAGAACAGTCAGTTATGGCTCAGCTCAGATTCGTGTAACTGATTTTTATTCTGAATCGAACAACTTTCTTCCAATGTTAAATAAACTGAAAATCAATAGATATATTGGAAAGATTTAGAGTGAACCCTTAACTTCTATCAGACGTGACTGTATTTCACCTCAAAATGAGTAAGACTAAATGAAAATCTTCCTAAAGATAAGAAACATAACTCTACAGGGTGAACATTGGAGATAATAATACATTAAACAAATACATGGGAGTAACGACATTGTAAAGTGTCACCCATCCACCTCAACGTTCTCAACTTTACCTACTCATGTTTTGCATGTTTTTTTCTTATCCTAGCTTTATGAACCATAAAACATGATTGGTCTTGTAGCCGTTTTATAGATGTTCCATTTCAACTCCATTGGGTAATTTACTATTCCATAGTTCTCCAGAAATAGTATAAATATCATCGAAATAATTCCCCTGAGAAATCGCCGGTAGCATTAACGGAGGAAAGGATGTGAAAGAAGTTAAAATATATATGATCTGGGCATTTACAATGGCGAATATTTGCTGCTCTTCTTTGGAGGGCAGGACAATTGTTAGGAACTGCTAGGATTATGGAGAGACCAAAACAAACTTGTATTTATCTAATAAGAAGGATATTATAGTTGCTAACTTTACATAGGATGTGATGTTCCAATACACTCTAATGGAGAGAATTTATGTAGGTGGCACCAACATAGTAAGAGCATCAAAGCAGGGGAACTTCAACTTTTTATAGTGGACAAATGTTTTGTTCAGATACCCATGTTTTAACTGGAAAATGCATAAATTATTCTAGGTCACTATCCTTGTAAATAAATCTTTATGATCTGTGTAGTAAGACTGCCATGGTTAAGATACAAGGTGATGGATGTGTTGGTTTGATGGAATTACAACAGTGCTATTATTCGCTCCATGATATGGTAGAAAACTTGCTTAAATTGTAAAGTATATACGGAAGGAAATTGAATATGAAAAACCTTTTCTAAAATTCTTAGAGAACTGATATGCTTCTTATCGATACACCAAAAGCTGATTGAATTGGTGAGATATGGTGATTGCTGATAATTTTTACCTTAATGATACTTTCACTTCCCATCAGAGTATATCATAATTGTATTTATAGTTTTCTATTATATATAATTTTTTCCTTATCATGATAATGAAATTGGTTCCATTTGGAGGAATCTGATGCTAAATTAAATATCATATTTCCTTTTGTTGTAATAATATAAATACTTAACACTCGGCCCTCACCACAACTCTTTAGGGTTGGTGCAGTGGCATGATCTTTAACATGGTATCACGAAAAACCAAGTTCGAAGCTTTTTGGTGCATATTTTAAACATATTTTACCAAAAAATTAAACCGTTGCATGAACCAAGCTCTCTCCCCAAAATGGACCTTCAACCTGTACGATCTATTTAACAATACAAAGATTTAACCATCAACCCTCACGACAAATATGTAGTTTTGGACCTTTTGGTGCAATGACATGGAACATGGTCCTTAACAACTTTAGTATTTTGGCATCTTTTAATCCTATAATGCTTCCTTTAATAGTTTCTTATTGGCGATCTTATGTTTAGTATGGAGATCTTGGAAGTGACGAGGACGGTGACTTTGCTGAAAATGCACGGTATGTTACTACATTTAAGTTATTTTTTGTTTTGTTCTCTTTTTGTGTACTATTATGTTCTTTCTGGAATTTGAATAACTGTTAATGTATGACTAAATTCTCGAGATAAAGTTTGCTTCTCTCTCTCTCCATATTTTACCTGTGAATGTATAAATTATAATTGGATATTATTAGATGGAGGGAGAGCATCTGTAGGAATCCTATCAACATATCAAGGTATCTTAGTTACATCTTTTAACTCTTGCATAGAGGTGCAAACAAGTTTTTACCATCGTTCTACTGGAAAAATGAGAGTTGGTTGCTGTTCAATTTTCACTGTATTCGAATACGAGTTTTCTTTCTAGAAAGGTGGACTTCACTTAACTAAAAATTGAATCCAATCAATTACCTTGGGGTTAACTTGATGGTTAAATTATGAATTCAACTAGTTTGATGCATAGTTTTTGATACATAGAATTGGGAATTTCTATTTTCTCTTCCCTGGTTTTCAGACGGTTTTGGCTTGTTTCAGTTTATATTGTGTTAACTATAAAAACTGAATTATACGAGCTTCAATTATTTTCTTTTAAAGAAAAGAACCATCATTCTCCTACCCAGTCTATCTCGGATGCTAAGTATCGACTAACGGTCCTAAGGTAACAATACTATACACAAGAAGTAAATATAATATATAACAAGCATGAACTGTAATACGTCATGGCAATGTACACTTGCCTATTTCCGGTTGTTGCGAAGAAGCCTGTCCAACGTCCACGTCCGACGATGCTGCGGATCCCAAATATGCTAAAGAAGAAATTAAATTAAATTCAAAACGACTCGAGCACTAATCTACATTGTATTAATTACTAGTCTTCGTGCCCATGGTATTGCTTCCCAACTATGACGTTCCCGAAATCAATCCTTAACCTAATTCCCATCAATAAAAGGGCGTGGCAGTGCCACAAGGTTCCCGCTTACGCAGAGCCTGTAGAGGGTCAAGGTGTGCACAACCTTACCCCACATATATGGCTGTTTATGTGACTTGAACATGCGTCTTCCAGGATGCAAGCAACAAGCCTCACCATTGCGCCATATAACACCTTCTAACCCAATTCCCATTAACATACAACTAAATTTTGATGCATGCTATACAATTGCAAACTTTAAAAGATTGAATTGTTAAGTATAAAACATACAAATGTAAGTATAATACGGAGAATAGTGCCATGAAAGGAGTGATTGTGAACATTATAATCATAGCTTGCGTAAGTATCAAGTGGTAAGTAACTTGGAAGCTTTGCACAAGCCTAGCCTAGTTTACAAGTTTTAGCTCTCCCCCTCTCTGTTGTGCCTTTTCTTTGTTTGGAAATGTTGGAGACTTGGAGTTTTGTAGTCTTCTAAGGTTTGTTTGGTAAACTTGTTGGTACCGGCCGAAGACTGACTTCTTTGCAGATCTTGGATGGTTCTCTCCAAGCTAAAACAATATACATATTGGTTTTAGCTGATCTATGTTGCAAGAATATAGACACAATACGGATATGGGATATGTACATTTTCAGATAGGCACAAGAAGTTGTCACTCTACATATATGTATATTTTCAGATAGGCACAATAAGTAGTCACCCTATGTTGCACGGCATGGATAGGGGTATGGTTACAGAACAATATGGATGCGGGCACCATTTTTCCATGTCTGTGCAACATAGTGGTTGATACTACAAAACATGGTGTGGAGTTTTGCCGTCTTTCGCAAGGATTTTACTTGTTTATTTTGTTTATCTATCCTCTTATTTCATTGCATAGTTTGGTTCAGATTTTGAAAATTATATTCTATCATTCTGATGTCTTTCAAGATTTATGTGTATAGTCTCTTCAATTTTTTCGTATCATAATAAAAAACCACAAGATCTTGTCCACAAGGGGCATATTTGCAAGTTTCACTTTCATCAGCTGTTTCTTGTTTCTGGTATTCTTAACCACGAGTTTGGCACCACCTATTAAACCATACAAGTTCTGCTATATGGCCTACCTGCTAAACAAAACAGTTGGAACACTCATTAAGGTGTCCTGCTTCAGTTTGTGAAATGCCCTTGTATTTTATCCCGTCTCTGGCGTCGTGATGTAGGCCAATAGTGATAGGTAAAGGATTTGTCTTTCAAAAGTGTTCTTGAGCTAGTCAAGCCCGTTAATTGCCTTATGATAAATGTGCATAAATATGCCTTTGGGATATTGAGTACATTATGCGAGTGTTGACTTTATGGCACAGCTGAGCCTAATGTACGATTGCCATAGTTTGGATGTAATCTACTGCACATCAGCATACCCTGTTGTTGATAGAGGTGAATAGTTACAGCCTACAGAGTTAAATATGTAGCTGAATTACTGGAGATGTTGAGTTCCTGCTTTAGATGTACATATGTACACAATGGATTATAAAAGCCAAGTGCAAAAATAATGAAACCCTCTGTGTCAATTTTGTTGGTTTATTGTGGTATGGTTTCATTTCTAATGAATTATAACTGCAGTAGATGCCGTATATAAAAACATACAACCTTCTCACTTTAGAACTTATTAAATAAGACTACCTCTCAAGATAGGTTCCCTTATGCTTTGCTAAATTCCACTAAGACCCTTCTTCCAAATTAGACGGAAGTTCATGAAGAATTTCAAGACTAATCCCTATTCTTGGTTCTTTCTTTGAAGTTATGTTACGGACAAGGTTTCTATATAAATACTGCGCATTACTCATAAATGTTGCACGCACGAGGTGGTTCAAAGACCGATTTGATTAAATATCAATTTGATTGGATTTAGGAAGAAATCTGCGAAGTTTAATTTTCTTTTGCATGATTATAAGTTTAGATGAAAGTGAAATAACACCTAATTCCTGGTATGGAATATTATCATTGAGTTAATTGTGTAAAATTTTGTTGATTCTCTCAGATTATTCCTTATATCGAGGACAGAGATCTATAAGTATGGGTGGCATTGACCAAAAGATTTCACATGCCAAACATTATACACTTCACGACTTGCAACTAAGTTATAATCTTCTTCAAAGAGAAGATCCTATTGACGGTTCAAACTTAATAACGGTTGTAAGCTTCAACTCAGGTTTCGAGTGACCCAAATCAAGAAGAAAATTTGTATATTATGTAGAGTAGTTTACATGGCTACGATTGGTTAATAGTAGCTCTTAGTTCACTTCTAAACTTATCCAGATCGAATGAAATGACATTCCCGTAGATATCATGCGCCAATAATGTAACCGATAATATGTTGCTTGATAGAGAAGCTATACTTGACCAAGGTTATAAAGGGTATCAGTGTATTTGACAGTTTGAATCTGAAAAGAGAAAGAGAGTGAATATTACCATGTAATCATGTGGGACTTAGATGGAATACTTATTATACAATTGATAAAATATAATATTAAGATATTTGTAACCTTTCATTTTAAAGATATAACGTTGACAAGAATCATTGCACAACTGATGTCAATGTAATATGTAAGCAGATATGTATAAGTTAATGATATAATCCATTCATAAATTTAAAATATATGTGGCACAATATGGAGCGAGGAAAGCTCCAAAACATTCTAATATACAAAAAATAATTGTGGGGGCTCCACATTTACTTCTTTATATAGTGTGTATGATCAATATTTGTCACGGGATATAAAGCAAACTACATAAATGACGAACTTATTATATTTAAAATAACATTTATTTTTATTCTTTAAATAGTAACTTTCTTTGTTCGTTCCTGTGAATCTATTACGTTACTTCGATATTTATTTCCCGTGTACGTGCCTTTTCACTTCTATTGTTATTTTTTGATGTGTATCGCCTTTTCACTTATACTGTTATTTTTTATTCTTCAAATAGTAACTATTTTGTAAATTGCTGACACTGGGGATTCTAAAACTCCCAATCAGAACTATTGAAACTGATGAATCTAGAGCTTCTAAATGTTTACCATTTAATATCAAAACGAGAACTGGAAGAACTAGATTTGATTTAACAAACTAAGAAAGTACAAAGAAGAGTCATAGGAAACAATCTAAGTACAAATTTGTTTTCTGGGGGGTGACGATGGAGGGTTAGGAGTGTAGCAACTCTCTTTACTCCGTGGACGATCCAATGCGGAAGCTCCTCTCCCTTGAGTGTTGATTCGCAGATAGCCAGCCAACCCCTTTTGGTTCGGTCTCTCTCTGAAGCAGAAAAAGCCGACCTTTAGAACGTTCAAGTTGCTCCTATCTATAGCCGTCGTGCTGATGGGCTATGGGTGTCGCATATGTCTCTGTTTGGTGGCCACATAAGGCTCCCTCAACAGAATGCTGTTGGAATGGTCAGATTGTCACGTGGTCTTGGTTGAGATATGATGTTGATGCTATCTCGGGTTGTTATCAACCTGTTGTGGGTGTGACTTGGTTACAGCTGGACACGTAGTCAGCATCAACTGTACGAAGATCTCTGCAGTTGAAACGGAAAGATTTTGTGAGCTGGAGGTCGCACAACAACTAGGCAGCATGTTGACGAGGCCGCATGGGTCATGTAGCCGCATACGTGCTCTCGTTTGAGCCTTGGTCAAATGGACACTCTGGTCGCATGTTGGCGAGGCCGTATGGGTCATGTAGCCGCATACGTGCTCTCGTTTGGGCCGTAGTCGAATGGACACTCTGGCCGTATGTTGGCGAGGCCGCATGGGTCATGTAGCCGCATATGTGCTCTGTGCGTTCTGACGGAAGTCATTGATGCCTGATGTGACATTTCTGTCGGATTGTGCGTCGCCGTCTCTCTCGCACTTTTCGAGGCAGTCAGGGTCATAAGTGCTTTGATTGGACCTTTGGCAGACCCTTGGAGGCCATGTCAGAGGGCATGTTATGCGACTCGGCTCTCTTTGTCTGTCCAGGCCGCATGGGGGATGACTATGGGCCTGTCTTCAGCATGAAGATGTGGCTTGCATGTAAGCCGTATGACTATAGATTTTCTATGCTTCTACAAGACCCTCTTCAAACTTTTCAAAGTTTGAAATACTTTGAATAAGAAGCATGGTTAATCGTTTTTCGGCCGCATGATTTAATGTGCCGCATACATACGTTACCGCATAGACACTTCTGACATACTGTCAAGTCATAAATGTGGAGATTTGGTTTGATCTCGGAGGGATTCTGGGCCGTCCGTTGACACAAAATTCGAAGCGGCCGTTCACATGAGGCGGCGGAATGAATGAGGGGATGCCGTAATCTCTCTCTGTCGCGCAGATCAAGACGGATCGGGATACGAAACGGTCTCATCATTGTCCTGAGCCGCCTCTTCTCCCCTTTATAAAGAGGTTTGAGGAGAGAAAAAAGTTTCTTTTTGTCACGACCCGATTCCTTAGAATCGTTGGGGCGTCCCCCGAATCGTGATGCCGTGCGGGCCTGGGGTTGCGCCCGCACAAGGCTAAAGTATTTGCATAGCAAGCACATATTCAGAGTACGCAGATAAATTGAAACACAGATTTGAAACATGGAAAAGTTCTCTTTATTGATAATGAACATCTATTACAAACTCCTGAACGAGTCAGCTAATATGCCGAACGGCTTACAAAAGAGATGACTCAAAATGAGATAGCAGTCCTGTATATTACATCCCTTTATAACTTCAAAATGTATAGACCTCCAGGCTGGAGGACGGCTTTGCCACGGAGCTGCATTTGTGTATGAAGAGTTGCAGCTTCTGGCTTCTTAATGCTTCAGGGGGCGCGGTGAAGATGCGTCAACAGCTGGACTGGATCGGGAAGACGACTTCGGCTCCTCGCTCGGTTCGCCTTAGTGCGGAGAACCTGTTTCAACGAGGGTCAGCATGTCGAAACATACTGGTGAAGGCGAGCTAACCGAACTATACCAATCAACACGTTGTTTTAGTGAAACATGCATATTTGTGGGTTTCTATCTTGCCTTAGTTCATTTACAAGTAAGCAGCATATAGAATTTACTGAAATGAACGTGCCACCGTTCGGTGGATTTTACCTGACCGTCTGAATTACCTGCACAATACTTACCTTGCCTTCCCTGCCACGAAGACACAAGTTAGTTGCAACAGGTTTAAATATACACGTTGGGATCACTGGCTAGAAGCCATAAAGGACCGTTTAGTCTTGAACGAGGATGGAATGCAGCAAAGATTCGTTGGTGGCTGCAAACTACCCTTGTTCAGATGCGTGAGACTATCGTGAAGTTCCGCCCGGACCGAATCGGTGCCAGTGCCCCAGCAACCGTCCGCAGGAACCCGTTACCTTGTGCACAAGTTGTCCGTGATCAATCGTTCGTGATGTGTTAACGTTGATGCGTTTGAGGCAACATGAACATGAGTTAAGCAACATTGCATGATTTGTTTTGCATAGTCTTCCTGACAGTTTATTTCATAACAAGTGTATTCCATACTTAGCATAATTTATTGAGAAGATGCATTCTAGCAAAACTTGAAGCAGGTAAAGAACATTCATATGAACAAGCATGCAGTTTAGTAACCGTTCCCAAGTTAAATGACAAGCAATATAACAAAGTCTATTCTCTTTTATCTTGGTTTCTTTTATTATTAGTTGGTATCGTTTGATCGGGGCAAAGGAGAGTGCAGATTTATAGATGTGAAGACTGGAAGCAAGGCTAGCTAATCGGGTTGGTAGCCACTCACTTGGTTGGAAGGAAAGGAGAAGGAAAGAGGCGCTTCACGACTCCGCTCGCAAGCCGCCTATTGCTCGTTCACCTGCACACGAACAGCTCGATCAATAATCCTTCCTCTCTTTCCAAATCTCGGAATTGAAGTGCAGTTCAATGAACGAAAACAATGAAAACCATCGAAACCGTTCAAGGAAAACAAGCAAATCCCAAAACCAACTCAAAGCACGAAAGCAACAAGCGACATCGAAAACCGAGGCAATAAAAGATAGCAGCGGAGAGGTCCCTCCTGACTCTGCCGCTAAGTCGATCCCGGGGGCACGGTCCACTGAATATGGGAATCGATTCCGAAGAAACAAATCCATAACGAGGACGAGTTCCTAATTTAATCTATCCCGATCGAACGATACCGTTTGTGTTTCTTAGCCGCGCTCCCCGCACCGGGGGAACGGGGCGCTACACTTTTTACTTTCTTACTTTCTCTTCTTCCTCTTCTTCTTGCCTTTGCTGACCGCCTGCTACCGCTCTGCTCGACATGGCCCCCAAGGGTTCTTCTTCTGCTACTGCTGCTAAGAGAGTCTCTAGGAAGAGTAAGGGCAAGGGGAAGTGTGAGGACACATTCCCTAAGGATGTGCAACCACCGATCTTAGGTAAGTTTGTTTTGGAGAAGAAGACCTTGAACACAGAGACATGTGCACAGTTGGTCGCATGGGTGACTCATCAACATCTAGAACATGCACTGACTTATCACTGCGGCATGAGTTGCTCGGCCGCATGAAGACTGCGACCGTATGCGTAACTTTGCCGCATAAGATCCTCTGCCGCATAATTTACTCTGCCGCATAAGGGTTTCTGCCGCATGAGGGTTTCTTCATGTCTCTGACTATGTGACTTTACCCACTGCGCCTTCGGGTGAACTGGTGCTTGGCCATGGCATGCTTCCTCTGGATATGAACCTGGGGGACTTGATTTCTATTGTTCGAGGTCAAGTGGATAGAGATCTCCCTCCTGAGCGTCAACAGAGGATTGTTGCACAGGATCCTTCCTTTTTGCTAAGTCAACTAAATGCGGGAGAGATCCCTGCGGGAGACGGACATTTCTTTAAGAAACCGTACTTCCTGTTTGGGGATGTGCTGAAGGCCATTCATCCAGAGATAGGCTGGTCATCCACCTTCCGCCGAACGGAAATATCATTTCCCTCCTTCGAGCGTTATCTGCCTTTATTGGACTTGAAGGTGATGACGTGTCCACGGCAGATGGATTGGGACCTGACACCTGGGCAGCAGGGGGTCCTCGCCGGCAGTATCCGATGGGACAAGAACAAGGGAGAATTTTTTAGCCAGAAGGAGGCATGCTCATACTCCTTACGTGGTTTGAAGCCCGGCCTTGTTGGGAGTGAGTTGGGGCCGAGCTTGAGCGCCTATGCAGCGGATACTTTCCTTCGTCAGATTGCAAAGAAAGGATCTTACCCGACTGGGCAACTGCGGGCTGTCAGCTGGGCACATTACAACACCTCGTGGTGTCGTCTAACCTTGTGGATTCTGAAGAGATATGAGCAAGAGCTTAGGACAGTCAACCTGTACTTTGCGGTGAGGGGCACCTGCTACGGCCTGGAAATAAACCGACCTTTCTTTGTCGCTCTGATGGAGTTGTATAGTTGTCGCACGGGGACTTTCTATACGCCTGGTGGCGAGATGGGATTAGCTCTGCACGAGATGCATTGTCTCTAAGCTTCCTTGGGGTGAGGTGCCCTACGAGGAGTACTCCCCGCGCAATGCGAAGTTGGGGGAGTTGGAGGCAGAGAATCCAGAGATCCTGGCGGTGTACCAGGAGGTTACTGTGTCATCACCGCATTTGTCAGCGGGCGGATGAAGAAGCAGAAGGTCTTCTGAGGGATCCTCTCCCCATATCCCGTCATGGACCCGCTATCTATCTCTTTCCGGAGCAGAAATGGTCAACCAAAATCCATGTTCGGACGTCGCGGTCAAGGCAGGAAATTGCTGACTCGATCCAGAAGTTGAAGGAGTTAGCTGCTGAGAACGAAGAGGCCGAGGGATCCTCAGAATCAGAGAGAAGTGAAGAGTCCCATGATGAGCTTGTTAGCCCGGACGAGGATTTCAGCTACTTTTATGTAGACACCCACAGGCTATCCGCCAAGGCCGTATTGGCGGGATACCTGATACTTTGGCTGCGCACTTGCGTAGTTTCTGGCGGCTCTGGGTCGATAGATAGGGTCAGTAGCAACCTAATCCTCCCTGCTGTGAAGTTGGCTTTTGGCCTCAAGCTGGCCCTACTATCGGCTATGGTTTGCAGCATACACCGTGGTCTTCGATCCTTTGCTCAGAAGCTGGAAGCTCATCCTGGCAAATGGCATTTTAACAGGGTTGAACTCCCTTATCACTACCTGATGGGCTGGCTTCTCTTGCATCATGACCCCCTGATGCGTCCCGGACCTGATGACGACATGGTGGAGGATGATGCCTGGATTCGCAGGTATCAGAGTATGAAGTGGGCTTGTGAATCGGTTATTGCCTGTAGGAGGGAACTGGCCTTCATGTCAGGCTGGTATTTTTTTACGACCGAACCTGAGTTTTCCGACGAGGAAAGTAATTTGATTCACAAGGATGCTGGGGTAGGAACTCGGACCTTGTCGGAGAAGTTTTTCTGTTGGCTCCAGGCTATTCGTCCTTCCCATCTAGTGTACCGAAATCGGGACGTGGTCTTCGTGGAGCCGTACCTACCGAGCCGGTTTGTCCGCCAGTTCGGGTATAGTCAATTTTTGCTGGGCCATCCGAGCGCCTCCCTTGGTCATCGTGGGAGTCTATTGGACGGAGCCCGGACGTGGAGTTACTACAATGCCACACACACTTAGGTTGCATTTCGGTTACCAATAGCCGGTGTCGATCCCAGAATCCTGCACACGACTGCGAGGTACTATTGCTCGATCAATGCTTCGCCGTCCGGCTTGCAAGGGGGTTGCTAGGCCCCTACTTGTAGAGTTGGAGACATCCACTGGGGAGGAGGTGACGAAATCTTCTTCCGATGATCCTTTGCCTGCTAAGCGTAAGTCGAAAGCAGGGGCTCCACATGCTCGCTACTCAAAGAAAGCGAGGACTGAAGTGGTCGCAGGGGCAGGACCTGCGACGAAGTCAAAGTCTCACGCAAGTGGAGAGGTAGGACCCCTCGCACTAATGGTTCCTGAAGTAGTACTCCATTTAGATGCTATGGCGGTATTTGTAAGCCCTCTTAGTTTGATCCTTCCCGATCCTATTTATATATATCTTTCCTCTGGTCTGTTCGACCGTTTGGAGGCGCATGAGAGAAGGGGCCGTCCCCGGCGGACAACCGCTTCGGTGGTTTCCTACGCTGTACCGGAGGAGTAATCTCCCCCGGAGTTCGACGTAGGTGTCTCAGAACAAGCACCTGAGGCTTTGGGGGCTCGGGGCTTGGATGCGTATTCGGCGGAGCAGCCTTGTACCCCTTTGGAGCACATATCCGTGGACGACATAGAAGCCATGGGGACGGCTATGACATCGCTAGACGAGTCACAACCTAGGCCGCCTCCCTCTGGTACGTCATTTATAACTTGACGGGAGATCAGATTTTCTGGCTTCAACTCTCGATTCTTCGAGTAAAGCTGATTACTGCTTGCTCTGGTTCCGCAGACCCTATCTTTTTCTTGCAGACTGTGGATGTGGCCGTCGAGGAAGATGTCGAAGAAGAGCAAGGTGGTGGGCTTGTTCGAAGGAGGTCTAGATCTCCTCCCGTTCTTCTGGAGGCGGAGGACACCCTGCGCGGTCTGTCCAGGACCCCTCAGACATTGCGGGTTCTTTGGTGCGACGGCTGTTCCTCCAGCTGTTGCTGCCGGGGACTCCGTGACCGAAGCTTCTCTGGATAGTGAGGTGGTGAACCGTCGTGATGAGGTTGTTCCCCCTCTTGAGGTTGCTGTGTCACCTCCCGAAGCCGTCGCGACGCGATCTAGGGATGGCACACTGGAGGGAGCCGATGTGGCTAGGCACCCTGCTACTTCTGTTCCAGTCTTGGTAATACTCCGGCATCTGTGGCTCAGTTACCGGACATCCAGGCTCTTCGGACGTCCATGAAAGATTGGTTTGCAGATAGGACCGCTGGTTGCTCCTCTACTGTTGTTTCGCCTTCAAGGTTTTTGAGCACCATTGTGCTGCCTGTCGTGCCTGTGCCCTCATCTTCAATCTCGCCGCCCTTGACTCCTGCTACCTTGGAGGAGATCGACGAGACCGTCAAACTTTCTATCCGAAGCTTCCACATGTTCTTGAAGAAGGGGATCGAGGGTGTGTTGGAGCGCAATAAATCTTTCGCCTGGGCAAGGCACTTTACTGAGGGCCAGGTCCATTCTCTGAGGGGTATCCCTGGCTTTGAGCAGATGGCCAACTTTCTGGGCCACAAACTGCAGGAGGTAGATAAATGCCTGCAGAGCTGCAGCAGCATCAACAGGTGGACATGGAAAAATATAAAGGTTCTCGAGGAAGGTGGAGACAAAGAAGGCCTTCTTTGCTTCGTCTATGGAGTGCATGCATAATGATCTCCGAATTTTGCGGGAGAGGCGTGACCTGCTGGATGATCTCAGAGAGGAGTACCTTTCTCGACAAAAGGACTTGACCGAGCAGATTAGACGGCTCCAGTCTGAGCTTGACGCAACGAAAAATAGGCTGCGGGAGGCCCAGCAGGAAGATGAGGCCATCCGTACTGAGGCGAGCCAAACAGCGCGGAACACGGCTGTCGTTGAGGTTCTGGTGCAACAGCTAGAGGACAGACACGAGTCTTATGCTTGCTACGAGGATCCAGTGGTTATGGCCCAAGAAGTTAAGCGCCGGACTCGAAGGTGCCTGGACGGCCACATTGCTCGTCTCCGTGAGCGGATAACAGAGTTATGCTCCGACTTATAGCACCAGTATTTTTCTTTTCTTTTTGGTACCTTCATTTTGCTCTCGGGCTTGGGGTCTTGATAGTCCCCGGAAATGTAGTTTTGCTTTTAATCTCTCCTTGCGGACAAAAATAAAAGTTATCTGTTTTGCTATTCATTTGTGTCAGCTTTGGGTATCATATTAGAGGTAAAATGAATATAGTACAATACCGTGGCTTTTTAAGGATATCCCGCTGGGGAATCCCCGGTGGACTTATTACTTCCTGCGCACTAGGGTGCAAGTAATAAGTTCAAAATAGGTTTTGCCAGATGTGGCAAGTTTGGTGGACTTAACACAATTGACGTACTTAAATTTAAGTACAGATGATAAGTTGAGACGGACATGGCAGAGGTGCGAAGGACATGGCAGACTCTCGGGGGGATGTGGGGACGATAGCTCAGAGGTGACGTGAACGTGAGCTGATCAATGGCCATACCAAGATGTTAGGTACGGTCTTGAGGACATCCCATTGAGAGTTTTTTGGTGGATCTATTACCCTGTTGCGCACTTTGGGGTGCGAGTAATAGATTCGAAATAAACCCTATCAGAGATAGGTTTTGTGGATTATAAGGACATCCCGCTGAAAGATTTTGGTGGACCTATTACCCTTTTGCGCACTTTGGGTGCAAGTAATAGATTCGAAAACAAATCCAACCATAGGTAATATGGACGTGATATGTTTTGTGGACCCATTACTTTTTGCGCACATTAGTGCAAGTAATAGATTTGAGACAAGTCCTGCCAGAGGTAATATGGACGTGGCAGTTTTTGTGGACTTAACACCGCGGGCATACTCCGGATTGGGTACGAGTGATAAGTTGGAAGACAATCGATATCAGAGGTAATATGGACGTGATAATTGGTGGTCAAGGCCAAGAAGTTTGCTCAGAGGTAATATGGACATGCCAGACTCTTGGGTTGTGGACTTATTACCCATGTCGTACCTTAAGTACGGATAATAAGCTGAAACGACTAGCACTATCAGGGGTTATGTGAACGTGATAGCAGCAAAGTCGAAGCGCAAAACTTTACCCAGAGGTGATATGGACATGGAGAAGTTCTGAAAATATCTTACTCAGAGGTAATGTGGACATGGTAAGATATGATTCTGTGGAGATAGTGGAGAGACGTAGTTCAGAGGTAATATGAACATGAACTGACTTTTTTTCTGCTGGGACAAAAGGAAAGTAGTTCAGAGGTAATGCAGACTTGAACTATTCGTTTCCATTGCGGACATCCCACCGGAGTTTTTTTTTGGTGGACCTATTACTTTTTGTGCACGAGAGTACAAGTAATAAGTTCGAGATGAAACCCTATCAGAGGTAATAGTCATGACAGTTTTTGTGGACTTAACACCGCTGGTGTACCTGGGTGAGTACGGGTGATAAGTGGGGATGACAACCGATATCAGAGGTAATATGGACGTGATGATCGATAGCTAAAACCCGGGAGGTTTTGCTAGAGGTCACTTGGATATGCCAAACTCAGCCGGGGAGAAAGGTTAGGACAACAATTCAGAGGTAATATAGACGTGAACCAATATCCGAAAAACTCATTGGGGAGTGATTTGTTGAGTGTGGTCTATCCGATCATGAAGACATACCTGAGGGTTGCTCCGCTGGAGAGATTGGTGGGACGATAGCTCAGAGGCAATATGAACATGGCTAGCTTCTAACGAGATTGGTTTTTTAGTGGTCACTGCGGGAGTGTGCGAGTGGACCTAAGGACTGCTCCACTGGGGAGATTTTGAGGATCCGTCCTCCGTTGCGTATCCGGGACTCCCGGATACAGATGATGAAAAATGTTGCACATAGGCACTTGTTGGGGATGAACCATGAGTTGACTTGTACCTCTGGGTTGTCCCGCTGGGGATGAGGGGAGTACAAGTCTAGTTTAGACGTACTACTTTCTTTTAGGAACTTGCCGCCGTTGATAGGCATCATGGGCAAGTCGCCGTTGGGTTTCCCTAGCCGGTATGCGCCGTTGGGAAACACGGTTTCCATAATGAACGGGATCTCCCATTTAGGTTGGAATTTGTCGGCCGTCTTGTGAGTCATCGCGTGTGCAAGCATCTCCGTATCCTAGCCCTCTGCGAGTGATGCTGTAAAAACTGTCGGACTGTAAAGGAATATGTCTTCCTTTACCAAAGTTCAGGCCTTCAGCTTTTTGGAGGTCATATCCCATCTTCGACATGAGACGGAGTGATTGTTGGCTGTAATGATGGAACTGGGGCAGCTCATCATTTGTTGCGTTGAATACTGTTGATGACTCAGCCTGTGCCGAATAAGGAGCTTTGTGCACATGAACACTGTCGTGTATACACGAGGGAGTTGGCTGAGTTGTGCGCGTAGGATCACTGCCGCGTGCGCACGTTTGTCTACTAGGTTGAGGACCATTGCTTGCTGCGCTTTTCTGTATATTGCGCAGGGGAACACTGTCTGTAGCCCGCAAGAATTTGTTAAGACGAGAAGTACTATCGTGTGCACATGAAGAGTAATACGTTCTTGCGATGAAGACTTGCTCGGATGCGTACAATAGAGCGCTGCCTGTCATACGTCATTGATGATGAGTCATACGAGACTTAGTTTTTGTGCACGGGGAGACTTGTCGAGCTGCGCTGAGCATCCGAAGTCTACAATTGGTGCTTTCTAAGGAGATGATCCTGCGATCCGGCCTGCATTGCTTCCCCTTTAACCTGGTCGTTCAAGGTGCTATTTGTTGTGCCAGCCTTTGAGCAGTGACCTTACCTCTTGGGGTTGTAAGTGATACCAAGCCTGCTACTCGGTTGCGAGCTGGCGGGAGGTTGACGACCTCCCTGATTGCCTGGGCTGGGACCACTCCGTCTTGGACTTCCGTCGGTGGGAAGTTGCCAAATTGGAGGAATAATATGTTCGTCATGGCCGTCTTATCCTCGAAGTCGAGGGTGAGCTCATTGGCATAGATCAATTGCTGGATACATCTCTTCAACACAGAGCAGTCTCTGGTTGGATAATGAATGTACCGATGAAAGAGAAAATTTTAGGTTATCGACCTTGTCAGCCTCTTAAGGGCACCTGATGTTGGGTAGCCGAAGTTTGTTTCCCTTCTTCAGTATGTTGAAGATCTCAATGATGTCGTCGTCATTGAAGGAGAAAGTCCCATTTGGCTTTGGGGATTCCAATACCTTAGTCGTACGGTCCTCCGGGGAGACTGGTAGTTTTGCATCGTTTTCGGACTTGGAGGGAGTTCTACCCCCAGTTTTGGATGCTGCTCTCTCTTGTCGAGGGAGGCTACCCCCAGACATGTCATTGTCTGGTTCTTGGAAATCACTGTCCTTACCGCATGATGGGTCGGCGTGGATCACCAGGAGATTGCTACTCCCGGCTTGTAGAGTTACTGCGGACCCTGAGGGTGGCAGGACCATGTTTGTCTTGATCCCCAGTATTGCCTGGGCCAGAGTCTGCATTATGGCACTCATGGTGTGCATCATTGACTCAAGAGCATCGAGACGTTGGCGATCGGCGAGCCCTTCCGTCTTCGGTTTCTGAGTCGCACGGTCTTCAGGGAAGACGGGCATGGTTGCATCGTCTTCAGACTCGAAGGAGATGCTACTCCCAGCTCCAGATGACGCTCTGGCTATTCGAGGGTGATTATCCCCAAGCATGTCATTGTCTGTTCCTTGGGAGTTACAGTCTTCAGGGGAGGTAGGTATCATCGCACCATCTTACGATTCCGGAGGATTGCTACCCCCAGTCCTAGATGCTCTAGGGAACCCGGCATCTGACCCTTGAGATTCACTATCCCCTCGGAATGCCGAGTTGTCGCGTACGTCCAGGGGGGCACTACCCCCACCTTGGGCCACCCCTAGAGGTTCTGAGGAAGAACGACCCCCAGGGGTTGACAGCTTCTTCCTTGAGCAGGTGCCTTGGAAGACGCCTTCCGCAGGTGCCGTCGTCAGTCCTTCGGATAATCGCCTTCGCGATGCAGTGGTAGAGAGCGCCGGACTGGAGGTGTTTGACTGCTTTCTTCCCTTGGTGGCGGGGAGCTTTTCAGTTGAGTAGCATGAGACGAAGGACAACTCCTCCTTCTCTGATACTTGCACCTGATCTCCGGGTTGCTGCCGGGTAGGTGCTTTTTGGTGCAGTCGCTGGAAGGCCGACTGCATGTCTGTGAGTACTGCTTCTTTATTGCAACAGCAGTTGATAATGATGTTGGCGCAGCTGTGCCTCGGAGAGGGTACGTCGCACGCCGTAGTTGTTTTCCTTGCTTTGCGCTTGTGAGTAATCACGTCACGCAAATCATGCGAAGGATGTTTTACCTTTGCATCCTCTTTGTGAGTTCGGGTATCCCGGGCACACGGATGCGTAGGTGCCGTCTTTGCTCCCTGGCCCGGGGTTCGTACACGAACTTGTCCTGAGGTACTGCTGGAAGACTTTTGAGACTGGTCCAGTCCATTGGTCCCTGTTGGCTGGATTCGTGGGTCAATCTTGTACAACTGTCCATCAAAGGCTCGCATAATAACTAGCGATGCCTGTTGGCTGTCGGTTGTATGAGCAGTTGCTTGAGCTTGACGGGCTCGTACTGCCCTGGACTTCTTCAGCTTAGCTACCGCAGACGCGTAGTATGAAGAGTCCAGCTTTGGGTTTTCACCATTCTCAGTGGGTCGCATAGGATCTGTGCCGCAGGAGATACGGTCGAAAACAGAGGTTCTGTTGCTATTGGGGCCGCATGCGACTTGTTGTCCGCAGTTGTGAGTTGATGCCGCATGGGCAGTCTTATGAGGCCTCGTCCTTGGCCGCATAGAAGCTGCCTCAGTACCAGGACGTCTGGCATCGTAGTGTTTTCCTCTGCCAGAGTCTGGGTGTTGAACCGTTTCTACGTCAGCCCTGGATGCCGCATAGATATGGACGTTATGGGTGTTCGTCCGACGACCGTCATTGGCAACAGAGTGAGAGGCTGGAAACGTCTGCTCCGCAGCTAGGTAGGGCGCAGCGGCCTTGGCCACCCACGTTCTGCAGGTCCTCGAGTGGGGAGCACCCTTTTGGCTGGAAGAGGCTGTCGCATAGACAGTGGCCGCATGATGTGCGGTTCTTGCGGTTGGGAGACAGACGGGGAGCGCATGCTCCGCAGTTGGGTGAGACGCATCGACCTTGGCTACCCACGTCATGCGGGTCTTCTTGGGCTTTGCTTGCCTCGGAGAAGGACTCGCGCTCTCCCCGGAGAGCATGTCCTCGAACACTTGCTGGTCGAAGCGGACCACCAACATCTTTTGTGTCGAGTCGAACTTGGCCGCATCGGACTGCGTCACCGACTTCTCAACAGAGGAGAAGGAAGTCCCCAGCAGAGTCGCCACCGTGTTTGCCATTTAATATCAAAACGAGAACAGGGAGAACTATATTTGATTTAACAAACTAAGAGAGTACAAAGAAGAGTCCCAGGAGAATCTAAGTACAAATTTATTTTCTGGGGGGTGACGATGGAGGGTTAGGAGTGTAGCAACTCTCTTTACTCTGTGGACGATCCGAAGCGGAAGCTCTTCTCTCTCCCTTGAGTGTTGATTCGCAGATAGCCAGCCAGCCCATTTTGGTTCGGTCTCTCTCTGAAGCAGAAAAAATCGACCTTTAGAACGTTCAAGTTGCTCCTATTTATAGCCATCGTGCTGATGGGCTAGGGGTGCCGCATATGCCTCTGTTTGGTGGCCGCATAAGGCTTCTTCAACAGAATGCGGTTGCAACTGTTGCTGCAAGCCATGGTCAGATTGTTACGTGGCCTTGGTTGAGATATGTTGTTGATGCGTTCTCGGGGTTATTATCAACCCGTTGTGGGCATGATTTGGTCAGCTGGACACGTAGTCAACACCAACTGTGCGAAAATCTCTGTAGTTGAAACGGGAATATCTTGTGAGCTGGAGGCCGCCCAACAACTAGGCAGCATGTTGACGAGGCCGCATGGGTCATGTAGCCGCATACGTGCTCTCATTTGGGCCTTGGTCGAATGGACACTCTAGCCGCATGTTGGCGAGGCCGCATGGGTCATGTAGCCGCATACATGCTCTCGTTTGGGCCGTGGTCGAATGGACACTCTGGCGGTATGTTGGCGAGGCCGCATGGGCCATGTAGCCGCATACGTGCTCTGTGCGTTCTGACGAAGTTATTGATGTCTGATGTGACATTTCTGTCGGATTTTGCGTCGTCGTCTCTCTCGCACTTTTCGAGGCAGTCAGGGCCATAAGTGCTTTGATTGGACTTGTGGTAGACCCTTGGAGGCCATGTCAGAGGGCATGTTATGCGACTCGGCTCTCTTTGTCTGTCCAGGCCGCATGGGGGATGACTATGGACCTGTCTTCAGCATGAAGATGCAGCCTGCATGTAATTTTTCATGCTTCTACTCTAAACAGAAACTGAAATTAGCATTCTGAACCATGGTCTAGAGCTGCGACTGTATTAATGATTTAAACAATTGTTATGCATGTACTTTTTTCAGCTCATCTGTTTTTACTATTATTGAATATTATTATTATTTCTGCCTTCGTTCAATAGAATAAAACAGGTAAAAGCATTATACTCATTGTTTTAAGTTTTCGGCTTTATATGTACAATATCAGATCATATTAAAGTACTCTTATGGATTGCAGTGGCGCCAATTGAGGATAGGAGAGAAAAACGTCTAGGGTGTTTTGGATATGTGCATCATAGACCAATAGATGCAAAAGTTCGGAGGGATAAGATTTTACTCAAAAGAGCTGCTACCCTTATCAGAGTTGAATGGAAGAAAATGATTCAAATAGCTTATCCCAAAAATTTGGGGTAGAGGCTCTGCCATTGTTAATGGAATACGTTGAACTTTTCACTTAGGGTTCGTTTGGCAGTTGGGAACTTTTGAACTAAGAAACTTATTTTTTTGGTTTCTAGAAACCACAAAAAACTTAAGAGAGCAAGTTTCCAATTAAAATGTTGTTCTTTTTAGAAACTAGAAATTTGTCATTAATGATGACATGTAATAGTACAACATAATTTATATAATAGAGGGATAAAAATGGATGAACTTTCTCTTAGGGTTCGTTTGGCAATTGGGAGCTTTTGATACTAAGAAACTTAGTTTCTTTTGGTTTCTAGAAACCACAAGAAACTTAAGAGAGCAAGTTTCCAATTAAAATGTTGTTTGTTTAGAAACGAGAAATTTGTCATTAATGATGACATGTAATAGTACAACATAATTTATATAATAGAGGGATAAAAATGGATGAACTTTCTCTTAGGGTTCGTTTGGCAATTGGGAGAAATGGGTGATTTTGAAAAAGTAAAGAATGATAACCAATTGGGTTCCCCATAAGTTTTCATCAGTTTCCATCTGATTGGATGGAAAGTAAAATGGAGAAATGGACGGAATCTAAAATTGGGACTAGTTTCCACTTCTGTGATGGGCCCTAGAAGTTTCCAAAATGAGCTTTCCTTTTGCCAAACAACTAAATAAATCTATCTAGAGTTTCTACGTTTTCTAGTTTCCCTCTAATTTTCCATTTGCTAAACAGACCGTTAAGGATATTTCATTCCATCCGTGTTATAGGATATTGATACATATTCTGTGGGAGCTATGAAATTTGTTGACGCACATTAGTTTTCTTTCTCCTTAAGTGCTTACTTAACAAACCATAAAATACTGTTTATTTGTACTCCCACGTCTATTGCATTTTGATTTTCATGCTTTGATACCATTTTGCATGAGTGTGTTCTATATTCCTCTCTCATGTGCACAGTGCTTTGTTCACTTCTTAACTATGGCGAATGGTTTTTCCAGGTACACTGACTTCTTTAAACCTACAAAAGTAAGAGGAGCAAGCAAGAAATATGATCACAAAAAACAAAATAGTACTTCCGTAGAAAATGACCAGCTGCATAGTGAATCAGAAGATCTAGAAATGGATGACGCTCAAAAGGATGATATTGATGTGGATGCTCAGGTATTGTATTGTGTTATACTGATTAAAGAGCAAACATTTAATAAGTTAAAGCTTTTTAAGGGTGCAAGAAATTATGTTTTTTACAGGATAATGGGACTCGATCCACCCATGAGAAACAGCTTTTACAAATTCAGTCTGAAATAGAGCAGATGGAGAGAGAAAATATGGAACCAAAATCCTGGTTTATGCAGGGCGAGGTAATTGCATAGTTGTTTCAAGCAATCATTAATTAATTAATTAGTCGTGGACTCAGTCAAACTTCTGCAATCCAATTTTTACTATATCTTTTCTTGTTGCTGACTACTCACTTTGGCAGGTAACTGCTGCTAAAAGACCTAAGAACAGTGCACTTGAAGTGGATCTTGATTTTGAGCATAATGCCAAACCTCCTCCAGTGGACACACAGGAAATGTTAGTTTCTCTAGAGGATTTAATGAAAAAGAGGATCATTGAGGTAAATTCCTCTGGCAGTTAAATGTATTCAAGGAGTTGCCTCTAGACATCTGCTCTTCCAGCAGATTCAAGGAGCATAATGTCAAACATATCATAACACATGCTAATAATTAGCAAATTCTCATTATTGCAACAGTGCCCTTTCCTTTCCCTTATGTTAAGTTTCTCAGGAGAAAGGAACGACCACGAATTAGGTGTGATTATATCATTGATCAGGGATTCAGGATCCAGTTAGCACATACCCTAGTTAAAGAACCCGTTATATGTTAACCTATAGGTTATTCCTTTGCTTCAACAATTATCATTTTTAGCTTTCTTCAAATGGAATCTTTACTGTTACCCAGAGGCGTTATTTTTCAGGGTTTTTTCCCCCTCCCCTCCTTCTGGTCATATAGCTAATTAATTTTTATGGTTACTCAGGGGCAATTTGATGATGTCCAAAGGGCTCCTTCTCTATCATCTAGACCACCAAGAGAGCTTAAAGAGATGGTATGAGTTACTTTTACTATGTCGTAACACTCAGATATCTGTGAAGCTCTCAAGAAGGAGGTGGTTTACGAAGGTTGTTGGTTGTTAATAGGTAGAGATACTGAACATGGTTCTTTTTATTACAGGATGAAAGCAAAAGCAAGAAGGGGCTTGCTGAAATATATGAGGTCGGTAGTTTCTGGCACACCAATTTTGCTCTCAGTAATTCAACTGCAAATAGTAAATATATAATGTTTGACCTCCTTACTGATTTTGTTTGTATATATTTACAGGAAGAGTATGCACAAAAGACAGGTCTTGCGCCTGCTCCTCTTACATTTTCGGATGAGCATAAGAAGGAGGTATGGTCTAATTCATTTACAACAGTATATGATCAGATGGTCGCACAAATTTGTCAAATCAATTGCCAAATATATCATCAGTCGAAAGAAACAGTTTGGTTGGCATATATATATATATATATATATATATATATATATATATATATATATATATATATAGGGTAAACGGAATATGAGCGATAGTGTTCATATTCCTACATGAGCCATGCACATGTGGACCAATAGGAATAGGTTTCTACATCCCATGTGCATGGCTCATGTAGGAATATGAGCACCATGGCTCATATCCCGTTTACCATATATATATATATATATATATATATATATATATACCTGACTCTTGGAGTTGCCCAATTTGGCTGCATTATATTGCGACAAGGAGAAGGCTATGACCCTAATTTCAGAAACTGCCACACTATGTGCACAAGTCATCATTTGTTGTTGGAAAGTTACAAAGCCTTTTCCGTTACATGACATATTAGCCACCATTGAGCATAAATAGTAACCACACCATCCATCTTGCAAGTTAAAACTCTCTTTTCCCCAGTCAATCATTTTAGTGACGACTCCAGACCAATGTCAATACTTTGCTTCTTGTCCTTCTTACAAATTAGTATTCTTTTCCTGACAGAGTAGAAATCTCATGTGATTGATCTTTTATATTACTAGGCAACTATTTTGTTCAAGAAGCTTTGTACGAAGCTGGATGCACTGTCCCATTTTCACTTTGCTCCGAAACCGGTACATAACTATCAAACTTTTCATGTAACTTAATTTAAATATCATGTTTTCATGACCGATAAGCACACATGCTGCATATTGCAGGTTATTGAGGACATGTCTATACAAGCAAATGTTCCTGCTTTAGCATTGGAAGAGGTAATGTAGATTTATAGATTTTAAAGCATTAAGACTTCAAGATAAGTGACTGAGAAAATTAAATATCAATTGCATCTTAGTGAGTTCCTTATATGAATATTGCAGATTGCACCCTTGGCAGTCTCCGATGCAGCCATGCTAGCTCCTGAGGAGGTTTTTAAAGGTAAAGGTGATATCAAAGAAGAGACAGAACTAACACAAGAAGACCGGAAAAGAAGGAGAGCTAGCAAGAAAAGGAAATTCAAAGGTACTTCCACATCACATCAATATCTATCAACCTTTTTGTAGGTGCATTTCATGATTTTTCATCTTGTTATAACGCTTGCAATCTGTAAAGATTACATGATACACCTGTGGAGAACTATTTGGACTCCCGATACTGTGTAAGCAGTTTGTTTGAACGAAACCAGTCCTAATTAACTTTAGCCCTTTAATATAAGTCCGGTACTTAGCCCAGCTCTTATGCCAAAAAATAAATTTAGCCATTAGTTTTTGCTTCGTGATCATAGTGATTTCACCCATTAAGTAATAAGTGTCTATACCGAAGTGAGTAATACCTATATATTCCTCTCTTAAATAGGTGTGCTACTACAATAATTTTTTGGAATACACCATTAGAAACTGTGAATTGCTTTCGTCAACAACGATACTCTTGTTTACTAACTTTTGTATTTTTCTATTCCACGTTTGGTGAACTAACAGTCTGATTGTATGAATATCTCATATTTGTTTCTGCTCTTCAAATATTGTAGTGCCAACTATGAAATGTGAAGATGCATCTTGCCAACATGATATCCTAGATGTTGGATTGAACTTATTGAAGGGTTACTTTCATTAGGAGAGGTGTTTATGATAACAATTGCATGCTCTTGGATTTAGGCTGGGTTTTGGGAATGCTTATCATGCATGATATCAGTGACTAGATGTCACCTTCAAATTCACGAACTCTTGAATAAACTTATCCAGTGTTTCATTACCATCTCTTTTTACCATATCTTTTAGGCATTTAAAGAATTAAAATATATAATTGTAAATCTATTCATGGAGATTTAGTTATCAAAATTTCCATGTATCATATACCTTTGTTCTTACGCGGTTTGATTAAACAAAATTGTGTAAACCACAGTTTCACCTGAATATTTGGCATGTTTAACTTGAAGTTTTAATGCCTTCTCTGTTATCATATTCTTAGAACCTTTGCTCTTATTGGAATTTTTTCTCTTGATCCTCAAACATCATTTACTCTTTGTTGTTAATCATTAATGAAGTATGTGTATATTTAAATGTAATACCTTCAAAGAAATTAGTACTCACATCGACTCACTATAATCATATTCCAATTATAAATCAACCCCAACACACACACACACACACACACACACAAAAGGAAATATTCTAACAAATATCAGCATTTAACCATATTGAACTTGTAGGACAGTATTCTCCCTGTTTTAATTGCTAGTAGCGTACATGCTTAGGTTTATGATATTTTTACTTCTAACTTGCCTTGAGGAACTGCAGTCTTTTTTAGTGTTCTATGTTACATTTCCTAGCTTTTGTTTTCTACCCCTAGAGTCTTCTCTAGTCTTGTATTAACATCCAACATTTTTGTCAGCTGAGACAGCTAAAAGAGAAGCAAAGAAAATGCGTCAAAATGCAGCTGCTTCTCAATCTAATGGTAAGTGGTGCAACATATACCACAAACATGCTTTTGGTTTCATCTTAGTTTCGGATTAATTTCTTCAATATATTTTTTATCAGACAAGTCAGGAAAAGAAGATATCTTGAAGGAACTGTTGGACTAGTTCTTTCATCCTTTTTGTTATAGTAGTAGCATATACCTGCAGATAGGTAAGTTATGGAGAACAAAAGTGGAGAAAGTGCATGATGAGTATCGGGGAATGCAAAAGAAGCAGATAAGTGATAGTAAAACTGTATACATTATGAATCTTTGCTGCTGTACCTTTTTCCAGACTTCTGCACTTTCAAGGCTCTCTGTCATCTTAGTGCTTTATGTCATCTTAGATCAACAATATTCACTAACATTTTTAGATGTGTTATTCAATCGATGTACTTCAATCTAGCGCATGTGAAATTCTCTCCCAAAGAAACACTTTGTTGTATGTTATATAGCCTGTTCTGGCCAGCCGATGGGCTGCAAATTTGGAAGTGTCTTGGCTTCATGTTCTTTTGAAACATTTGCAGAAAATTCATGACAACCAAATTGTATCAGATTCAACACTGATGTTTAGACTCCTATATAGGAGTCTATATTGGTGTCGATCGTAGTGGTGATGACTTTTGTTTACCGCTGAGCGTATCTTATCATGCTTAGTGTTATATCATGTATTATGTTTTTAAGTAAGTAATTAGCGGGGGGTGCGGGTGTTGGCTCGATCATTGATGAATGTAATAGTTGTGTTTGAACGCTATGTTCACACGTTTCTTGTAAACAAAGTTGTTTGTGAGCTATAACTGTATGGCTAGTTTTTTGTTCGTTTTCTTGTTTTTTTCTTTCATTCAAAAATAATGTTACTCCTGTGGTGATAAGTGTGTGTTTTGTTACTCTGTAGTCTGTCCACCCATCTCATTTTCATTTGGTCTTTAGTGAATAACTTTTCTACATCGCTTTCTTCCCCGTCTGCAAGTTAGCTAGTGGCGATACGACAATCAACTCTGGGAGCATGCCAATGTCAACATTCACTATCTTCAGCAAGCGGAACGGTATCAAGTAATGAAGTGGGCCCATTGTGATCCTACAGAGCTGTTGGATGTGTTGATTGTAGGAGCAACATAAAACTTTTAGGTGATTCATTCAGGAAAAGTATGTTATCTATTTTATTGCACAAGTAGATTTTGTGAAAAATTGATTAAATTTCATCCAACCAACGAGTGAGTGTGTAATTTAATGCGTATTTATTAGTCGTGTACTTAGCTGATTGGATCATGGGTAAAACGATAATTTTTTATTTTTTATTTTTTGGATTTAGTTCGGTTAGCTGTTGGTCTTTTGTGGACATGTTCTCACATAATTCCGTTACGGAATTAATGAGAGTTTATTTCGACATGATGAGTCCAGAGATCTGGTTTAAAAACAGGTTATAAAGTAGAGATATAAATCCAAAAATTCTCGAGAAACTCTTTATCTTCGTCCAATTTCTGTCTCGGTCAGACTGTGATCGTTTGTTGGATTCATTACCAGACGCACTGTGTTGCAGATCACAAGATTCGATGTATATCAAAAATAGATCATCAGGAACCTCTTGTACTATTCATGTGAGAAAAAATTATATTCTAAGAACAACATTGTGGCGTGTCTCGAATCTTTCTTTTTAATTTATATTTCTAGTTTCTACGTATCTTTTGCCGCGGCGCTGCGCTCTGCTGCCGCGGCGCTGCGCGGTTGCACGACTGCCGCGGCGCTGCTGCTCTGCTGCAAGGCTGCTGCTATACATTGAGAATGTCGAGTAAGATGAAATAAATACCATGATAAATGAACTTCATTGAAAAATGATGTTGTCAAATACACCTTTATTTTTATTTATTTTATCATTTTTGTTTACTTTGTCAAAGTAAGTTCTTGCCACATAACCAACACTGCTTCGAAAAGTACACCTTCTCTTTTCAATGGGAACATTTTTCGTCTCCAGGAGGAACAAGACGATGAAGATGGTCATGACGACTAGGACCTCACGTGCAAGGAGGATCCAAAAAAAATAGTTTAAAATAAATATATTAAAAAAATTGTATTTCAAATAGAACTAGTATTTACTATTGATTCTGTTTATTAGAAAATAATTATGATGTAGTGGTTAGTATGTTACTTCTAGACTAGAGGTCTCGAGTTTGATCTTTGATGGTGCCATCTTTTTACTTTTATTTTATTTTTTTATATTATCTATGGGGTCCCATTTTGAAATGTCGTCTTGGGCCCCCATGAGCTTAGAGCCGGCCCTGATGACGACCACCCAACCACAGAAGTAGAAGAGACAAAACTTCATGCGGCAGTGTGTGGAGAGGAAGATTTGAGCAATGATAAAGACGAAGGACATATTTACAGAGAGACAATAATGCTCTGGCCAGCCGATCAGATATCGAGAGGAAAATTTTCACTAAGGACGAGCCATCTGAGTGGCCCCTATGACCATGCACAGGCAACAACGTAGACGGAGATTGTCTGGCTTGTGCTGCTAGTCCCAACAAAATTTTTGGATTTAAACGTAAAACATCAGCAAAATAGTGTTTGGCTGCTGCAACTCATTTTTTGCTTTCAGATTTTTTTTTGGGAGAGCTCGTGTTTAAACGTTGTTTTCCCAAAGCAGGAAAAACCTGCTTTCAGAGAGTGGTTTTGGAAAAAAAAAACTGTTCCCAAAGCAACCTCTCATTCCATTTTGGTTTCCACTAAAAGTTCTCTCTCTCCTCCCAAGAAAAAAATTTGGGAAGCTCCTGCTGCTCCTTCTGAGGATCGGAGACGGTGTCCTCCCCGGCGCCGGGATCTCCGGCGAGATGACTGCTGGTCTCGCCCATTTCTCACCCTCGCCAACCTTGCCCATTTCCCTAGCGTCAGCACCACCCCCTCCTTGGCGTCGGCACCGACGTCCGCACGCTCTTCACCGCCCCTAGCTTCGCTGTCGATGGCAACGGTGGTGGACTTGGAGATGCAGAGGAGGTGGGCGAGATGCGGAGGATTCGTCGGGCGTCCTCAAGGCCGCTACGAGCACGGCCGCGCCGGCCAAGAACCGGTTCGGTCGACGACGACCTCGACGACGTTGCGCTCGTGGTGTTCGAGTGGCGGAGACTTCATCGGGGCGTCCTCGAGGCCGCTACGAGCACAGCCTCGCCGGCTTAAGAGCCGGTTCGGGTAGACTGAGTCTGCGGACCAAACCCTAGATCCCAAAGTCGATGGATGCCGACTCGACCGGCGACGAACTCGAACGTCGTTGACCTTTGTGTCGGACACGAATTGGATGGACACAGAAAGATTAATTTTAATACAAATATTTTATAAAATCTTTAATAAAAAATTATTTTCAAAAAATATTTTACCAAACGAAATCAAAACTAAAAATTTTTATATTCAGAAAACAACTTTATAATTTACTTTCAAAATTTTATTTTCAGAACAAAACTTTAAAAAATCTATCCAAATGGTCCCTTAATTTCTTAAATTAATTTTGACAGTTGTTTATTTAAAGAAGCAATCAAAAGTCAAAAAAAAAAATTTTAATATATGTTTTTTCAAAGAACAATATTAGGGTAAACGGATATCTTAATTTTTTTTTTTTAAAATATAAAGAGGGTCAAAGCTGGTAAATATAAGCGGGGAAATAAACAGAATAAAAAGTGCTCCAATATATCTTTTTAATAACAACCATTGAAAAATACTACAATATACCAATTTGCCAAGATATATGTCACCTGGCATCACATATTTCGCACGTTTTTCCAAAATTGAATTTAGTTTAGAGAACATTTTGTATTATATTTAGATGATGCTAACTTTTGATTTGGTTAAGTCGATTGAAATGTAGATATATTTTCGTCCCGACTCTCAACTTAGAGCTCAATTAAGAGTCCACCACTGTGGAACAATTTAAACTTTTTAAATTTACTGACTTCTGCCTTCGAGGGACCGAAAACTACTATTTTATATTTGAGGTAATTTGGAAGAGCAAAGCTTTATAACCGTCTATGTGACAGTTACCAATGAGATCTCTCCATGTGAAAAGAGGGGAGAGAGGACGACCCAATTGGCAGGTTGTAAGAATGTAGTAAGGCTTTTGTTTGTAACTACATATGTCCTGGTATAAAGTTACCAATTAGATCTTACATATAGTTGTAACTTTATACCAGGACATAGAGATATGTTCTGATATAAAGTTACAACTATATGTAAGGATGAACATTACTCGATTTTGGATCGAAAGCAGAACAGAATAAAAGATTTTGTTTGATTTTGAAAAGAAAAAAAATTCACTTCAGTTCCGATTTTGAAAATACTATAATTCCTTATTCGTTTTGAATTTCGGTCAAAAAAAAAATCCAAATAAAATTTTATGCATTTATGTAAATACTCTCAATTATATGAAATTTTTGTGACTAAAAATGTGTATATTTTAAAAAAAAATCTGCGTATATTTTGAAACCCAACTTAGGTAATTTAACTAGTCCAACTTTGGACTACAACAAATACATATATAAAAATTATAATTTTAACATAATTTAAACATGATCCCAACTTTTGGTCAGACGCATTAAACAACAAAAATAGTTCAAAAGAAAAAACCAAATAGATTATTCGTTACATTCAGTTTCGGCTTTTTTGGCTAACTTAGATTCGGTTTCAGTTTTAGATTTTTAGAAATTAGGTTTTGACTATTTCGTTTTTGTTGAAATCGAATAAACGAAACATCACCCCCTAACTATATGCACAACACTTCAACAACAAAAAATGCACAACACTTCAGATCATCATCGCTCAAGAAATCATAAATACAATGCGCAACACAGTTTTGATCATGGGACATCATAAATTAAACTGAGCAATACTTTGTTAACCAGCAAACTGCACCACCTGGTATCACACAAATAGGTGGGCAGTTAATGGCACAACAATGTTATCAGAAGTTCTCCAAACAGTCGAATCTCTGTTTTCATTTATTTTAACGAAATACAAGTAGCACCTGAGGAAAAGCACTAGCTGATGAATATACACGACATTAAAGTAACTGCCTACCTTTGACAGGTCACATATCAACAATAACCGTTTCTCTGTTCACTCTCTTTTAGCGGCGGACTGCTGCTTCAAAAAAACATCAGTTGCAGCATATTGAAAGCGCCAAAGAGGGAATAAGGAAAAACTAAAAATAGGAATTCCACTACTAAGAAGGATATTACCTCAAAGTTCTTGGATGCTTCCTTCAACTGTTCTCTTAACTCTTGTTTCGTCTGTTCCGCTGCAGGAAAGACATTAAGCACCATATTATTTATTATTGCACACCATTTCGAATATTCGAGTCCAAATTTAAAAACAATAGGCATTGGCATTAGCTTACCTGTAGAAGACACCTTCTCCAAGACCTTTGATGTTCTCACCGCAAACCTTTGAAATGCGCGGCTGTTCAAGCAATTACAGAGTACAGTAAGAACAAAGAATACAAATGTCAACTGTATACAATAGTATCATTTTCAATATAAGATTTTGACTCTTGCATTTTTATGTTGAGAACCAATATAAATGTAGAATAGTAACATTTTCAATGGAAGATTCCGTAAGAATTGTTGAGAACCTAAGCTACAAAAGACAAAGTAACATTACACAACGAAAAAAAAGGAAACCATATTTATATGGTAACAGTAAAAGCTGCCAGATATAATGTGAGACAACTAGAACTAAGTATTTACATCATATGCATTCTAAGGTTTATGATTAAGTTATCAATACCAAATATTATAAAATCATTGAGCAGACAAACTTTAAAAGAAAAGAGTAAATGGAAGATCCATAAAATTTTCATGACCAATCGAAACCTTTCATCCTTGCCCCTTGTCTTTCCCCCAATCTAACCACCACCAGTCTGTTTTTGGAATTTCTACGCTTTTTGGGGACATGTTGTTCTCTTAACCATTGTTATATAATATAATGGACTGTCAGTATTAAAGAGTCCATTTAAAAATTGCCAACATAAACCTGACTGATCTTTCCCACAGCACAAAGGAAAATTTAAAAGCCCACAGGTAAAGCAAATGGCACCAAAGCAACCCTGATCACTTCTCCCTCCCTGTTTAAACACCCCCTAACAGGCGAGCAGCTGTACTGAGCTAGTCTGTCAGGACTGGCAGATCTTACCATTGTCGATCCTGTATGAGTTCAATCACAGGACTGACCACAAACAAGCAAAGCAACCAAGAACAACCGCTTGGAATAGGCCCCTGGATGGGAAGGGGAGAAGAAGAGCAGAGGGAGAGTTGCAGAGCCAGAGAGGAAGCAGCTGCCAAATGCTGTTCCTACCATCTCTTCCAAGGAGAAACTACGAACCACTATTTGACAAAGATTTAACAGGGGTTTTCCATAACAATGCAGCATTTCCTTAACAAATTAAGAAAAGAACTTTGATTCACAAATTCGCTAGATATAATTCTAGTTACAATAATTGATGGCAAAGATCTTAATTATAACAAGCTCATATCCAAAAAGCTGACTTTTGATCAAATACTCCACAAACCAAAAGATCAGACTAATGAACATAACCCAAATATTGCAAGACGAAACTTTAGATCATAAAATGGGTGGAGAGAAAGAAGCTACATAATCAATTGGATAGACTACATTCCAAAGAATGTAGTAGCGTTGTCAAAACAAAAACGGAAAATTGTTTGTTGACCATGAGACACCCCTAATAAACGAACAGCAAAATTGGCATGAGAAGAAGACAGTAGAATTAGAAGAAGAGAAAGGAAACTACCAGACAAGGAAAGAAGAAGAGGAACATGTTTTGTGTGTTATAAGCCACAGGCCACAATGAATGGGGTTAAGAGAACATGATTGAACCTAATAGAAATTAAAATCATCCATAGAACTAGCATCAAGTTTTACGGTTCACAGAAGAAATGATGTCTATTCTAGTCTCCAACATGCAGAACAGAGTCAGTTGGAAAATATGGTGGAGGGAGAGGATAAGAGAACCCAAGCGGTAACCACATGATCTTATGTAAATTTTAGCTTCATTTATTTAAAATTCAATGAGACAATGTACTAATATGATGGAGGATGTATCTACTTTAACGCCCGCAACCGCACGGTGCGTTACGCTGAGTCGGATTGAATGAAACAAATGCTGGTTACATTTGATTTGTTGGATTTTGGGAAGAAGGATTAATTGAGTTGTTTCATGTGCAGATGGCTAGCGGGTTCGATGGAAATCAGGTGTTCGTTCAGAGCAGTACTGAGATAGCTGAGTTGGAATGATAATGCCATCTTCCTTAGTCCGATCGGTCGAATGATTTGTAGAGCACGGCCTGCTCGCACGGTCATACCAGTTGAGTAGATCGCGCTTGCATCGGACCACGGGTTCAAGGGATTGGCCGTATCGGCAGGACAGGATGCTTAACGGGATCAAACATTGTGAGTGGGCTCTTTCCCTTCTCCTCTACTCCTTCATGCCTAATAATATGGAAAACACGTAATAGGCTTGAACACTTGGACTGGAACTTGGGAATCACTACACTGAGGCGTGCATAGAGTGGACGTCGTTGGCTTGGTAGGATTGTGGCTTGATTTGGTTTGCGCGTTGGATAGTTGGAGCTAGAGTTGGAATATTGTATTTGAGGCAGTTGGTTGATTTATTGGGATTATGCTTGGACAGCTGGAATGAGTCATTGATGCATCGGGAATATCGGAAATCAGGGCGAGCGAGCGTGCATCCGTGTACGAGTATCACTTGGTCGCTTTGTCTTGCAAAGCGAGCAGTTGTGGTTCGAAACCGAACAACTGCATCGGCGAGGGTGTTGTGCCGCTTGATGGGGCATTGTGCCACGAATGGGGCATTGTGCCACTGAAACGGCATTGTGCCATGGGTTAGCTTTGAGCATGGGTGTTGCACCATTGGAAACACTGTGTTGAGAAGAGGCATTGTGCCTATGGAATACAAGGGATTTGGTGCCTTGGGCTATATGTTGGAAGAATGGTTATGGATGTTTTGGTTGGATAATTCATGGAACGAGTCTAGGATCGCTTGGTGGGACGAGAATGTTCGATCCTCTCGTCATACCTACTTGGTGTCTGCATTGTCACGGACAACCTGTATTGCACAGGGTTTGGTCTCCTCGAACGGGAAGGCTCCGGGGCACCGGGACCGTTCGGCCATGGAGGAGACAATTGGGTAACGCGTCTTGGGCGCGGTGCCAGCGGTTGGAATCGATCCAGGTGGGTTAGCTACTTAGCGCTGTTTTGAGGAGAACCGCATTTGATCAGTCCGATCAAACGTCCTTTATGGCTTGGCCAGTGACTTCATATAGTATAGGTGATGGCTTGCTTTTCTTTTGTTGGTTTGGCTTTCGTGTAGGCGCGGCCACCTTGCCTCGACAAGAGTGTGCACTGTGAGATTTGGATTGTAAATGTTGGTTGAGGATGGATATTGAGGCTTGGGAATGGTTCGATATGTTATTGTGTTGCTTGGACTTGAGCAGGACGGTTGCATGCTAGTTTACTTCGGGTTGCTATATATATATGCTTGTCGATTGGTTTGAGTTGAATGCTTGCATGCTTAAACTGCTTTACAGCTTTCCTTAACATGTCATCCTTATGCCATGAAATGAATCTAGGATTCAAACTAGAAAGATCACCATATAACTGTTTGCATTCACTATTTTACTTAGTGTCAGCTTAGGCGAGTGGGTTACCCCGCTCACCAGTACGGTTGTGTACTGACCCACGTTTGTGGGCATTATTTCAGATACACAGGCGTAGTGGCGCTGCTTGGATATACGAGGCATGATGTATGAACTGTAAGTACCTTTGTGGGCTAGAGAAAAGAGCAAGAGCATTTCATCGTCTTCGTGGCATCGCCTTTGTGGCATTGCCTCGGGGCATTTCATTTGGACACTATCGTGAGCTTCGCTGCGTATTACTCTGATGTGTGCTTGGTACACAATACTTGACTTCCGCTGCAACTTGGTTGTTTCGATGATAACATTTGGTGTTTGACAACATCGCCTTGTACGAGCGCAACTCCAGGCTCGTACGGCATCACGTCCCGATGAGAACGATTGTCCTGCGGGAGAGCTGCAACGTGGTGATTCACGTTCAGCGGGGACTATCGAGCTTGCGGGAGATTGGGGCGTGACAAATTGGTATCAGAGCGCCTGGTTCATTTTCTTCGGACTTGGTCCTTCGCTTCATCACAAACTCTAAATAGCTTTCGCGTGTCGTCTAGCTCTTGACTCTACTCAATGCCGCATTGGATGTTTCATGCAATAAGTCTATATATTGCTGGTTGTAGCTGCATGTTGTTCTTCGTTGTGTTGCCTTGGTTGGTTTTCGTAGGATCGCTTAGCCTCGTTAGGCGTTGTTGCATTCGTGCAGCAAGTTGGTTGGCGTTGTTGCATTTGTGCAACAAGTTGAGAGCTTTCGTTGGGTTGGCTTGGCTTGTCGTTCAGGGAGTTTCTGATTGCCTCAGTGGATCTGTTGGTTGGCATACGAGATTTGGTCATGCGGCATGTTGTGAGTAGAAACATTCGATGGGAATGGATCGTCGCACGAGTTGCTCGTCTAGCGACTGTGTTGGATAGAAGTTAGAATTTTGGCTGTGGCGCATCGGTTGAGCATGTTTGAGTTTGGCTTGGGAATATCAGGATATGTTTGCACGAGTTGCTCGTACAACAAATGTGAGGAACAGTTGGGTATTGGTCGGATTACTTGGATGAGAGCTCGATGCACGGGATTGCTCGTGTTGCGAAAGTATCAAACGGTTTGAGAATAGTTGGAAGCATTGAGAATGGAACATAGCATAAGTTGCCTAGCGAGATTGATGAAAAGAGTAAGATGGTTCACTTGTTGGCTGAGTTTCTTGTCAGACTTGAGTTGGGCAAGGCAGGATCACACATGAGGGATGGTTAGAACGAATCTTGGATCAGTGCAAGAAATCGTAATGCGAGTAGCGACTCGATTCGGAGTGGTATATAGGATACCACATATTGAGCAAGGCACTGAAAATATTATGGATAGACATCGATGGGAATTGCCTGAACGGACTCGGGTAACAGGAATACAAGTTTGTTGGTGCACGTCGGTTGAGTTGGGAAAAATAAAAAAATGGAGCAAGCGAATATTGAGTTGAGTATATCGAGAACGGACTTGTGCAAATGAAAGTATCATTGGACTTGAGAGATGGACGAGATCGGAACGAACAGTTGGGATACGCTTGAACGAGCGACGAGTGAATCGAATGATAGCGAGCACGGACTACAATTTTGGGCAACACATTTGAGCTGTTGGTTGAACAATGAAACACGATTTGGTTTGGAGGGACAATGAGATGGATTCACACAAACTTGGAAGATTTTGGATATTGCTGCTCGAGAAGTCGACTCAGTTTAGCGGAAATGGAATTTTAGGCAAAATGGTGCAACAAGCGTAGACGGATTCTCTGTAAGACGTGGACGGATTATGGCAACAACTGTAGGCAAAAGATTGTGGCAGACAGACTTTTGAAGATAGCTAAATGTGGGAGCAACGTCGGAACAAATCACTGTGCGATTTGAGCAAGTCTTTGGTTTCGAGAATCATTGAAATTGATAGTGCGAGAAGTCGAACATGGCAGTTCAGAAAATTTGATGGATTCAGGGCAGAACGGCGGATTGATGGAAGACGGTTTCAACGAGCGCAGTTCTCGAATTGTTGGCTTGGATAGATAGCAAGACTCTAAGTGGTTAAGCAGCATCGGTTGACAGATCATCAAAGATAGTGCATGAAATTTCTCGGATTCGGAAGTTCGTTCGGATGGAATGGTTGGATTTTGATTCGGATTTGCAGATGAGATAGGGCATGGTTCATAGTAACTGTCCATCGTGATGATTACAATTATCGAGCGTAGCTTCGGGACAGCCGACCCTAGCGACTTGCCCGCCAGATCAGAGATTGAATATGGTAGACCCATAGAACGACCCTTGAGGCGGCGTATTTGGGAATGCGTCGAGGGCAGATGTGAGCAATAAGATTTGGCTTATTGACTGAGTGTTGGATTTGAGAGATCCTTGGGATAGCCTTCAGCTGAAGATGCAGCCGGAAGATCGAAGCGATGGTGGAAGTAGCCTTGTCAACTGATGAGATTCAGAGTCGCAGATTTTTATCGATGGCATCGCCTCTGACTCATCGTGCCCTGGAAGGGAATAGCATTCATATGAATTGACGACTGTGAAACTAGCTCGTGAAGTTAAAGCAGCGGCTCGTTCAGATCCAATCCTTGCGAATACTGGAAGGGACAGATTTGCCTCAGATTTACAAGATGTCTCGGAACTTAGTCTGTGATGCGTGCTCGTTCGGAAGGCAAAGGTGATATCCTATGCTTCGAGGCAGTGGAAGCAGCGCGAAGAACTATTCCATGCGCAACCTAGGAATTGTGGCGAGTGTGTCCACGTTGAAATCGTGGCGACACTATCCCTTTGGCGTGGCGGCGAGATCTTCGTGGATCACACGAACCTCAATATAGATGTTCACCCAACGAGGTATTGAGATTGAGGAAGAGGTGTTTAGCTGAGCTGATAAGAGCAAAGTTGATATTTGGGTAAGTCGTCTAGCTGGGGTAGTATCAGTTGAGATGATCGTTCGGTGCAAGTGATATATAATTGGAGATGTCGCTAGTGCTGATTCAGAAATAGTTGGATGGATTGAGTTGGAACACGAACGGATTGAGTTGGTGGAAATCATCATATTTGATAATAGTGCTTGAGCGAATATGTTGGAATGGAAATCGAAATTTGGTTCAATTGGAAGTAAAACAAATTGATGCCTCGGACATAAAGATACCCTTGTAACTTGTTCAAATTCGCTATCGCAAAGCTCGACTGAAATGCATGTATTTTAGGGACGCCTTAAATATGTGTACGATCCAAAACTAAGCGATACGAAGAATTCGTATTGAGCTGCAAGGAGGATGTGGGAATTCATGAAATTTGTACGAGCGTTCAGCAGAGCGAGATGTTGAGTCAGAATCGTGAATATGTGAGTTGCATAGAGCAGATCCATGAATTGGATTGTGGCATACTAGTAAGGAATGAGTACCAGCACGGTTCGTGGACGAACCTGATTCTAAGTGGTATATTATGTAACGTCCGCAACCGCACGGTGCGTTACGCTGAGTCGGATTGAATGAAACAAATGCTGGTTACATTTGATTTGTTGGATTTTGGGAAGAAGGATTAATTGAGTTGTTTCATGTGCAGATGGCTAGCGGGTTCGATGGAAATCAGGTGTTCGTTCAGAGCAGTACTGAGATAGCTGAGTTGGAATGATAATGCCATCTTCCTTAGTCCGATCGGTCGAATGATTTGTAGAGCACGGCCTGCTCGCACGGTCATACCAGTTGAGTAGATCGCGCTTGCATCGGACCACGGGTTCAAGGGATTGGCCGTATCGGCAGGACAGGATGCTTAACGGGATCAAACATTGTGAGTGGGCTCTTTCCCTTCTCCTCTACTCCTTCATGCCTAATAATATGGAAAACACGTAATAGGCTTGAACACTTGGACTGGAACTTGGGAATCACTACACTGAGGCGTGCATAGAGTGGACGTCGTTGGCTTGGTAGGATTGTGGCTTGATTTGGTTTGCGCGTTGGATAGTTGGAGCTAGAGTTGGAATATTGTATTTGAGGCAGTTGGTTGATTTATTGGGATTATGCTTGGACAGCTGGAATGAGTCATTGATGCATCGGGAATATCGGGAATCAGGGCGAGCGAGCGTGCATCCGTGTACGAGTATCACTTGGTCGCTTTGTCTTGCAAAGCGAGCAGTTGTGGTTCGAAACCGAACAACTGCATCGGCGAGGGTGTTGTGCCGCTTGATGGGGCATTGTGCCACGAATGGGGCATTGTGCCACTGAAACGGCATTGTGCCATGGGTTAGCTTTGAGCATGGGTGTTGCACCATTGGAAACACTGTGTTGAGAAGAGGCATTGTGCCTATGGAATACAAGGGATTTGGTGCCTTGGGCTATATGTTGGAAGAATGGTTATGGATGTTTTGGTTGGATAATTCATGGAACGAGTCTAGGATCGCTTGGTGGGACGAGAATGTTCGATCCTCTCGTCATACCTACTTGGTGTCTGCATTGTCACGGACAACCTGTATTGCACAGGGTTTGGTCTCCTCGAACGGGAAGGCTCCGGGGCACCGGGACCGTTCGGCCATGGAGGAGACAATTGGGTAACGCGTCTTGGGCGCGGTGCCAGCGGTTGGAATCGATCCAGGTGGGTTAGCTACTTAGCGCTGTTTTGAGGAGAACCGCATTTGATCAGTCCGATCAAACGTCCTTTATGGCTTGGCCAGTGACTTCATATAGTATAGGTGATGGCTTGCTTTTCTTTTGTTGGTTTGGCTTTCGTGTAGGCGCGGCCACCTTGCCTCGACAAGAGTGTGCACTGTGAGATTTGGATTGTAAATGTTGGTTGAGGATGGATATTGAGGCTTGGGAATGGTTCGATATGTTATCGTGTTGCTTGGACTTGAGCAGGACGGTTGCATGCTAGTTTACTTCGGGTTGCTATATATATATGCTTGTCGATTGGTTTGAGTTGAATGCTTGCATGCTTAAACTGCTTTACAGCTTTCCTTAACATGTCCATGAAATGAATCTAGGATTCAAACTAGAAAGATCACCATATAACTGTTTGCATTCACTATTTTACTTAGTGTCGGCTTAGGCGAGTGGGTTACCCCGCTCACCAGTACGGTTGTGTACTGACCCACGTTTGTGGGCATTATTTCAGGTACACAGGCGTAGTGGCGCTGCTTGGATATACGAGGCATGATGTATGAACTGTAAGTACCTTTGTGGGCTAGAGAAAAGAGCAAGAGCATTTCATCGTCTTCGTGGCATCGCCTTTGTGGCATTGCCTCGGGGCATTTCATTTGGACACTATCGTGAGCTTCGCTGCGTATTACTCTGATGTGTGCTTGGTACACAATACTTGACTTCCGTTGCAACTTGGTTGTTTCGATGATAACATTTGGTGTTTGACAACATCGCCTTGTACGAGCGCAACTCCAGGCTCGTACGGCATCACGTCCCGATGAGAACGATTGTCCTGCGGGAGAGCTGCAACGTGGTGATTCACGTTCAGCGGGGACTATCGAGCTTGCGGGAGATTGGGACGTGACATCTACAATGCAGGATATAATAACCACAAGTCCATTGGGAAATATAGCGGAGGATCCTATAAGTCCATTGGGGAATATGGTGGACGAAGAGGATGAGAGAACCCAAACGGTAACCACATGATCTTATATAAATTTTAGCTTCATTTTCACTTATTAAAATTCAATAATAAAAATGTTAAAATAGCAAGTTTGCCTAACAGTCAGTATAATATATTTAAGTATGATTCAATAGCTACGCTTCATGTAATACTAGCAATTCAAAAATGACAGCAGAACATTGGATCACATGAATGTGCAGTTCTCTGTACAAAAGAAGCACCAAGGTACATAAAAATATGCTCTTCCGACGTATATGTCCTGAGGAAGTGTAGAATCATCAGTATTTGCATATTAAGTGTTCAATATCCAATATACTTACGATCTTTGTGATATTAAGTGTTCAATATCCAAAACATATAAATATCCATGTTAAATGCATGAATATCTAAGAAGATTCAAATATGTTGGCATGCTCTTGTATCTTAAATTTTGTTGAGTTGTATATCAGATAACATGTCTAAGTCTAAGTCAATGGTGCATGCCTCTGTTCATTGATCATAGAAGAGAAGACAATTCTTATCGAGCCACGAGATCAAACAGTTATGTGTGGCACATTGACAAGGAGGAAGCTCAGGTCCTTTTTTCCTTTGGTATAAGATTTCTAAAGGGGTTAAGATGTAATGTGGTCAAATCAAAGATTTCTTAAGCCAAATGTAGGGTGGCTTAGATATATCACATTTGTTATTATAAGTTATGAACTTTATTGATAATGACCAAATTGGACATGTATTAAAAAAGTTAAAAGAGGGTCGTCATAATCACCATCAAGCCTTCTCCAATCAGGATGGGGTCGGTTGTGGAGCATAAAAAGCTCTGAAAAAGATTTGACAGTTTTATGACTGGTTGTCGAGCTGATATCTAACCTCTATGTTGATGTCAAATCCCTATTATAGTAGCTATAAGCATGAGAAGGTCAATGCCGTCAAACCTACGTGGCCAGTTGACATGTAGGTAGAGCTACCTTTCAGAGTGCAATTTAAGCTCATGCAACCAAGGAGCACCATCCAAGTTCTCCTAGAGTATAACGAGTCTACACGAAGAGGTAAGACTACACAATTTGTTAGGGAATTGCATCCATCTCTATGACACATTACACCAAAGATTGAAGGAATGACAATCCAATTAAAATGTAGAGGCTACAACAATTCCTCAAGGCAAGCTCCTCTGTGGTCTAGAACATTATGAAAAGATGCAATTTTCAAAAAAAAAACAAAGCCAAAGCATCTTCAAGAAAACATGTTTATGTGTGGCTTTTCAGAAAATACGTAGAAGCAAATAAGCTCAGATATACAAAGCCCACTTCTAACATGTTGATTTTCCAGGTCACAAATATTGCAAGTCAATGTCACACTTGCAACAGAAAATTCCAATGATGCAATTCAATCAATTAGTTCGGAAGGATGTAATTTCTTAAAGAGATCGTAATTAAAGTTAGACTTTGATGGGTTTTCTTAAAAGCCCTTCAACAAATCCAAAACTCTAGAGTGTTGGTAAAGGATGGGGTTTATAGATTTATTTTGTTCAACATGTCTCCACAGGTCGAAACCCATTTTCTTGGTAGAGTACTATAGGATTAGGCGTATGGATTATGGGTTTTGATGTTCCTATTTATAGAGTCAAGAAAGAGTAAAAATGCTATTAAACCTAATATTTCCCCCTCAAAGATCTTAATCAAGATTGATGGTATCATTTTTAGACCCTTCCTACAAGTATAAGTTCCTACAATTACCAATGTTTTGGGTAGTTTTTGCAGTTTTGACAATTATGGTATCAGTTCCGACTGATAATATATGAATAAGATGGCATATCTGAATGTAGATACTATGAGACTATACATGATAGACGTTCAAATCTATATTCATATTCATGTTCGGTTTAAAATTCAAGATCATATTTGATATTGTTAACCAAGAAATGAAGTGTTAATAATAAAAAATACTAACAATTTGCAGAATCTGTAATCTAAAAGGAACATCTATAGTAGCCATTATACCTCAAAAGAGATCTCCCAGATATTCTTCTAAACTCTTAGGTGGCGTTTGGTTCAAGTTTTGGAGGCTTGGGAATGGGTTTTAGATTCCTTACCCTTATTTGGTATGTCGGATTGGGAATTATGGGGGAATAGGAGGGGCTTCATATTCTCATTGTTCTGGGAAAGTAATTTCCAAGATCCCCCTTGGGAATAGTTTTGCTTTACTAGGAATGTTGTTTGAATATTTTGTTTGGATAATAACACCCTCATTTTACTTTCAAAATTTTAACTTACATTCCAAACATGTAAATTTAGGTAATAGAAGCATGAAAGGGTATTATGAAAAACTAAATAAATTAAGATTCATTTTCCATATTCTCAACCTAACCTAACCAAACATGGGTATGGGAATGTTGAATTCCTTTCCCATGAAAAATTAATGGAAAATGAATTCCTATGAATACAAAACCTTCATCCGATTCCAAACGACCCGTTAAGGTAGAACGTCTCTCAACTCTCTAGAAGATGTTTCTCTCAATCCTCGAGTCTATCAAAACTCTTGAGAGTTGAAAGAGAAAACTGAAACTTCTGGAAAACTTGCATACTTTTTTCTGGCTTCTTTGTTATAATAAGGATGTCACAATATACAGGTAGAGTTAATTTGAAAATGTGTTTGAAGATAATATAATATCTATACAAAAGAATTTCAAATATCAACACCATAAATTTAGCTAACTCCTAACACTTTGAACTAACTAAACTCCAGATTACATTAATTAGGAATATTAATAAATTTAATGGCATATAAATTAATTATCAAATAAAGTAATTGATTAGTTCAAGCATATCTAATAGTTCCATGTACCCATATTTTTAGGATGATTACGTCATACAGCGGAAGAGAACGTGCAAGTGACATAAAACAAATAGCAACCAAACTTCAAAAAAAAGGTATCCTAGTGCCACGAGGTAGAGGGTCAACATGTACACAACCCATTTATATAGAGAGGTTACCATTTACATGTACGCAACCCATTTATATAGAGAGGCTACCATGAATATGCATCCTCTAGGATGCAAGCATCAAGTCTTACTGTCACGCCAAGCGACCCCCTCTTAAATAACAAACAAACTTAGTAGAAGAAATATGAACAGTTACATCTTGTTGCTAGCGGCTTCTTCCTAATGTCTAGATACAATCTACAAAGCAATCTAATTATATAGCATCTCAAGTATGCACCTCTAACCCATTACATTCTGCAGAGGTATCTTTGCAAATATTCTTCAATTCTTGAGGTTGATGGTCTCTCAGAGATGTTTGTTTCAGAGCTTCTTAACTTTTCAGATGTGGAGAACTAAAATCTTCTAAAACTTTTGGGAGACTTACATACCTCTTTCTAGCTTTCTTATTACAATAAGGATGTCATAGGAGACGTAGGGTTAGATTGAAAATTTGTTGGGATACTATCCATCCAATAGACTTTCAAATGCCAACTAACAACTTTTGGGAGCGGGAATGGACACCAACAACAGATCATATACGTTAGCTTAGATAACTCCTATAGTTCTTAAGAATTAATTAATCTTCTATTAAATTAATTAATCATATTAGTAACTTAATCATATACTATATTAATTAATCAAATTTACTAATTAACTAATAAGTTGATTCAATCATATTGAATTAATTGTTAAATGTCAAAGGTTTCTTCTGATAGTAATTTTGTGGATGCATTGGAGAAAAAGGCGTAAGATAGTTGGGTGTACGCACATTATAGAATTTATGGTAAAGCCCTGTTGAACTTCAAGCAAAAACAAGAAGACTGTTTTCACGAAACTAAACACCATCAGTTTTCACAATAATGCATATTATACTTTACACGATCAGCAAGTCTCCTGATGCACCTGCTTGGTCATGTGCTTCAGAACACTCAGCAAAGGATGCAGGCATAGTTGTTGGATGCCGTAACGGGAACCGGTTGACCAGGTATCTAACACAAACACAAGTAAATAGACATTATGTCACCAACAGATCAGTCCATCAATGTCAATAATGCTGTCTTCCTTATTAGTCACCCAAGCGTCTCCCATTGTAGGTGGTCCTACAAACCAGACTATAATCAGCAAACTCCTCCTCTCTTCTTCCACGCAGTGTTACCAAGATTCGCTTTCGCTATCGACGCAGCAAAATGCTTTGCAGCTCACACGCTTCCATACAGTGTTTCATGTTCCAGTTTGATATTAAATTTTGAAGTTCAAGCAATATAACGTGTTCCCATTTTCATTGTGTTCTGAAGACTTGCATGTTCCAAGCATCCATGCTTCGACGGCTCCAATTGTTGTCCTACTCCTAATTGTCCACATCTTCAAATCTTCCGGACTTCACAAATCCATTCCCCGCCGCTCCAGCACCACATCACCATCTTCTCTCTTTTTCCCCTCATGTTGCCTGGGGTCAAAGCGATCGACGAGGTTGGTACAAGAGTCGAGACTAGAAGAGGAGGAAATGATTGTTGGCAGTAGGAAGGGGTCTAGGCAGTTGACATTCATCGGCTGCAGTCAGCAGGTCCTGGGTAAGGATTAGGTTGCGGATCAAATTTTTTGCGTGAGAGAAAAAAATTGATTTCGTCACTCTGTCATGTAAATAGGTTGGGCTTTGGGTCCTGGGCTATTTTTTTATACCAAATAACATCAAAATCAACATCATAAGACCAAGCACTCGCCTGGACGCCTCACCCTAAGCGTGCATCCAGGGGTCACTTATGATGTCTGAGTGTGCTTCGCATGAAGAAAAACCACAAAGTTGCGCTTAGGCACATGTCTAGGCCCATTTTTTATAACTATGGTCGAGCATAAGACTAATTGTACTCGACTTAAGGGGAAGATATAGGCGGGACAACCACCGGTGAGGTAGCGGTAGTTACAACACAATCAGTAACAGACGTTAGTGGCAGATGCGATTATTAAAAAGCTATCGGCAGTATTAATATTAGCACCAGAGTGGTCGGCAACGCAAGCACCCGACAAACCGAGTTATTCGAATTCAAGTTTGCACTTCGAGCCATAGATGAATTTTGTAATTTTCTTCTTACTTTCTTTTGTATTTCAAGAGATACATAAAAAAGAATCGCATCTTTGAAGCATGGACGAAATCAAATATATGAACGTGATCAAAACGAGAGATTCATGTGAATATAGAAATATATTCATTTCTCAATCAATATATTGTAATAGAAAGAAAAAAAATCACATCTTTGAAGCATAAACGAATCAAAATATATATCATTCGAATCGAGAGACTTACTTGTTGGCGAGTCCCTCGACGAGGAACTCATTGACGACGTAACCGATCGCCCGTCCGAAGATCCCACCGGCCATGCCTCGATCCGGAAGAGACGCTGCAAACCCTAACCACAAGGAGAAACCCTAATCGAAACTTCCGACAGAAATTCGAGGGGAACGAAGAAAGCCCGAATTAATATGGATGTTGAGATAAATGGACGGTTGGGATATTTTCTTCATGTTGGGCCTTTCTTTGTACGTGTAGGCCCAATAATATTAGGCGGGCTATTTTAAATAAAAATAAAATGGCTTGTTAACATAAATTTTGCTAAAGCATGTCTGAAAATTTTTAGATAAATTTTGCTAAAACATGTCTGAAAATTGCAACTAACAGTCATAGATCATCCACTGAGGAGAGATTTCAGTGCTGCATTTTAACTTTAGTCAAAATTTATAACATTTGAAAACTGCAATGGGTACTTGTCCATATTTAACAAAAAAAAATTTTAGATTTGGAGCATGTCGTAACTCCTCTGCATTAATTCCTTAGCCTACCAAAATTAACCGTTTTTACCAAAACAGGAAAGAAAAATAAAAAGAGGAAGAGGAAGGAAAAATCTTACCAGAGAGGGAATAGAGGAGGTTAATTGAAGTCTTTGTTTGGAGTGTATCATTGTCTGTCAATATCAAAGAGATACTCCAAAAGTAATAATTTATAGAACTTTCCATAATTTGGAGTATGTGTTTTGAGCATCCACAGTGGAAACACTCCAAACACATACTAAAAATTATTTGAAATTGTTACTTTTGTAGTGTCTCATTGATATTGACACATAATAGTACACTCCAAATTAACATCCTTTTTTTTTCTTGTTTTTTCTTCTCAGTTTGGTAAGATTTTTCCTCACTCTTTTTTTCTGTTTATTTTTTTCCATGATTGTTAAAAAGAATTAATCTTAGTGGGCCCATAAGTTAATGTAGAGTAGCTATGGCACCCTCTAAATGTAGAGTGTCTCTTGACTTTTTAGTAATTTTTAAGTATAGACAAATGTTCACTACAATCTTCAAGTGCTATAAAATTTTACTAAATTTAAAATGTGCCACTTCAAACCTCTTTCAATGTATATGCTCTAATGGTGGAAAGTAGCAAATTATCGGTTTTTTTTGTTTGGCAAATCCCTTGCTTGTTTAGTTGGTATTTGAGATGGAAAATTGGGAGAAAAATTGTTGGTTGTATTTCTTTAGCTCTCCACATCCTTCTTTTTAGTTGGATGTGGGAGAAAGCTTTGAGATTTAGATTTTGTTAATATTATATTAATTAATAATTCTTTACTTTTCGACATCCCAGTTTGGTTTTTTATTTTTTTATATTATTCTATTTATTATTTAGTTAAAAATAATTAACTATTAAACTAATAAATAAGAGCATCTGCAGTGAGAACATTCAAACGCATACTCAAAATTATTTAAAATTATATAAATTACTACTTTTAGAGTATTTTCATAATATTGACACACAATGGTACACTAAAAATAAACACTCTAAATTAATTATCTTGTTTTCATCCTTTTTTTTATTCTTTATTTTACTTCCCTATTTTGGTAAGATTTTCCTCTTTCTTTTTCTTTTAAGTTTGGTTACTTTGGTAGACCCATCAATTAATATAGTAGAGCTAGGACACGCTCTAAATCTGGAGTATCGCGTAACTTTATATCAATTTTTAAGCATGCATAAATGTCCACTGCAATCTTCAAGTGCAAAAAAAATTGACTAAAGTCAAAATGCAACACTTGAAATTTCTCCCAATATGGATACTCTAAGTAATCAATAATTAATTAATATTAAGTTAACATTTTAAATATGAATTATTATTTTTTAATTAGTGTTAGCTGTTAGTATAATAAAATTTATTGACATTATTTCTTGTGCTTAGATTTGGACTTATGTTGCATGACAACGAATACGACACGACATAATAAATAAGTACACGATAGACTTGACATATATTTTTTCTGTCCATGGAAGTCCCAAACGTATTTTTTAATTTTTTGATACATGTCTGACACGAAAATGTCTATCAGTACTTTTAAATTTGGATTGAGTTTGTATGAATTATCTAATTATTAGTAATTATATAATAAATAAAATATTTTTTATTATTTTTATTATTTATTTATTTTATTACATAATTAGAATAATTAATTTGTTAATTAATTGTAACTAGTATTTATTTTTATTTTATTCCTTGAACTATCATAAAGTTTATTATTATAATATATATTTTCAATTTCTACTTTCCTTCTAATACTAGTCAAACACATGTATCCCCTACCAAGGGGACGTTCATAGATTCTCATATATGCTTTCCATCGTTGAAAGTAAAAGTTTTAATCTTTCTCCACTTATGATTTACAAACATGCCAAAAGAAGAAAAAAGTAAAAGAAAAAGGAAAAGAAAAGAAAAGAAAAGAAAAAGATAATGTGAAGGCCATAGACAAAGTTTTCAATAGGAACTAATATTCCTAAGCCATGTAGTCTTCAATTTGCTAAATTCTGATTTGGTCCAAAACATTTGGATTTGTAACTATGGTTAGGAAATCCTGAAAACCCAAATGCAGACCAGTTTCAAGCAACAAAAAATATGACACCAATTTCCACCGTTCACTTCAAAAAATATATTAAAAGTCGTGTTTAAAAAAAAAATTCTAAAAAAAAAAAAAGTGTTTAATGGCTTCCTCTCACTATGAAGAGAACTTCTAACTTCTGAATACTTAATATCTTAGTTAAGTGTTTATAGCTGAAACTATTAAAATAAAATTTGGTGAAAACCTGAAGCATAAGTCTGTTGGTATTTTCCACTTAGCTTTAGAAGTTTTAGTCCCATATTAAAAAACCACCAATGTGTATATCTCAATATATAGCTATGCTCAGTATTGATATATGCACATGGGATAGAGGTCCATGTGGGTTGACTTTTTCTAGAGGGATTAAGTATGAACTCCCTTATGACAATCTTTATTTTGTCACCACATTTGGGAAGTTTTCCTTAGGAGCTAAGTCCTAAAGGGACTTAGCGACTCAGACTCGGGCTCAAGGGCACAAAGTGGCGCTTTGTTGCCACACTTAGCACGTCAGCACCGTCGCATGGCGCTCGTGCGCTCCTTTATGCGCGAGTTGCATGCACGGTTGCTAGCTCGGGCGCATGTTTCGTGGCGCATGCGTCCAGGGGGCTATGCGGCCAGAGTCTTTGTGGCCTGGGGCAATGCGGCCATGTTTGGATGAGCGAGTCGCATGTGGAGGGGACATGGTCTGCTTTAGGCGGCGCATGGTTTTCTGTGCGGCGCATGCGACGCGAGCGGCTGCTTTCGGCGTTTGGCGGCGATGTCTGCCTTGTACAGTACGGCGTGACCGACACCGGAGGCGGCGCATGCGGCATGGGCGGCGCCTGTGGCTTTGATACCCGGTTTTGGGAAATCTGGTCGGTCAGCGCATATGCGGCCTGGTATTTCCTCAGGCCGCATAGGTGTTGTTTTCTTCTATTTATATATAGGACCTCCTCTTTCATTTTGGGAGAGAGAATAGAGATGAAAAACCGAGAACACCAGATCATATGAGGCCCAGAGTGTCTCCCTTTCACATGGTGTTTTCGAGTATTTTCGAAGGTGACTTTGAGCGTTCCAAAAGTTATTTTGTGAACTTGCTGGTTCCTGGGGGATAGATCGTTTGTACGACGAATCTTGCTTTGAGCAACGGTGGTTTTGACCACCTCAGCAAGGAGCTTCTCTTCAGTTTTTTTTTTGCTTCGTTCTTTCTCATTGTAGCATCTGCGAACGTAAAGAGAAGAACGTTTTACTTGTTGCTTGTTGTAATCTTTATTTTCTTCTGAGCCAGTTTGTAACATGTTCTTGGTTCGTGCTTCGTTGGAATCGAGAAATATCAGATGAGGAACTCTTGTGTGAATCTCTGATCTCGACGACAACTCGGGTTCCAGTAGAGAGCGGACCTTCGGGTCTCGCTAGCAGCTTTGCTATGGTCCGCGTTATACCATCTTTGATCCGTCTAGGGACTAACAATCTCAAAGCAAGATCCAAAGAATGATATAGAACATCCGATCAAATCTTCTCGGCAACAAGTTTTCACAAACTTGAGAAGATTGACGGGATACACTTCGAATATTTAGATGAGGGAATGAGTCATTTGTCAAATATTGAACGTGAGTTGTCAGAACCTACAATTTCCCACGATGGAGGAGTTAGCGTTTGAAAGACGCGCATTCCAGTTGGAAGAAAGATTACAAGTTGACCAAGGATTGCAGAGTATGTGCATAATGAGACTTAGTGCATGACAGTTCTTGGCGGCTGGCAAGACTAGGCCGCATAGAAGTCTCTTGCCACATGAAGTCTCTTGCCGCATGAAGATTCCTGCAGCATAAAAGTCTCTTAGCATATGGCAGATTCTTGGCGCATTGAAGGTCATGCCGCATGACAGAGGTGGCCGCATAGTGTCTTGGACGCATGCAGGATGCATGGAGGCTTATGCGCATGTAGGACGCATGGAGGCTTATGCGCATGGAATGACTTTGCACATGGAGGCTTTGCTCATGAAGGTTACTGCTCTGGCAGGACTTGACTCATGGCTGAAATTGGAGCTTGAAAGCAGAACCAATTCGAACCAATATAGCAAGGTATAGCTAAAACTTGGTTCCTTTTATTACTTAACTTGGTTGCTATGATTGCGCAGGTTGAGTTATCAAGCGTGGCTACTGACTAGGGGATAGACACCGGTGCATTCGGTCACGCATGCTCTGTGAAAGTGTTGTTCACCAAGGAAGAGCACTATCTAAGAAGGAGGTCTCTATGGCGATCAAGTGTCAAGCAGAAGATCTAGGGATCATGATTATGATTTTGGACTTCCGGCTTGAGGAAGAGATTGCTCTTATTGAGTTGTGTCGCATCTGACTAAGACATGTATTTTCCATTTAAATCAAAAAGAGAACTGGAAGAACTGGATTTGATTAACAAACTAAGAAAGTACAAAGAAGAGTCCTAGAAGATAATCTAAGTACACATTTATTTTTTGGGGGGGTAACAATGGAGGGTTAAGAGGGTAGCAACTCTCTTTACTCGGTGGACGATCCGATGCAGAAGATCTTCTCTCTCACTTTAGTGTAAATCCGCAGATAGCCAGCCAGCCTCTTGGTCTGGTCTCTCTCTGAAGCAAAAAAGCCGACCCTTTGAACATTCAATTTACTCATATTTATAGACATCGTGCTGATGGACTATGGTTGCCGCATATGCCTCTGTTTGGTGTTCGTATAAGGCTCCTTCAACAAAATGCGATTGCAACTGTTGTCGCATGCCATGGGCAGATTGCCACGTGGTCTTGGTTGAGATATGATGTTGATGAGATCTTAGGGCCGTTTGTAAACCCCCTGATTTTTCAAAATTTTCAAAACTGGATTTTTCACAAATTTTCTAGAATTTTCTAGGAATTTTCTGTAATTTAAAAACAGTGTTTTAATTATTAAATGATTTTTAAATGATAATAAGCAATATTAAAATATTATGAAAATAATATTTTTGGGTGTAAAATGAAAAAATGGACTTAGGATAATTTTTCTGGAATTTATCGGGCCCCGGACCTATTTTTAAACACCTAAAAAGCTATTTATTATTATTTATTTATTTAGTTATTTATCTAATTATTTATTTATTTATTTATTATTTTAGATAACCCTAAAACCTAACAGCCCGGCCCGGCCCAATTGGGCCCAGCCCAATACGCATCACCCGGCCCAAAGCCCAACCCCTGGCCTAGCGGGTCGGGCGGGTCGGCCAGACCCGCAACCCGACCCGACCCGGGACCCCTTCTCCCTCCCCACGACTCTCTCCTCCCCGCGTCTCCCGGCGGAGCCGCCGCCTCCGGCCCGCTCCGCCCGCGCCTCACCCCACGACCCCCCCCCCCGCGGCTCCGCCTTCTCCGCCACCCCTCCGCCTTGCCCGGCGCCACCAGCTCCCCTCCAGCCCTATAAAACCCTCCCTCCCCGATTCCCCCTCCACCGCCATAGCCACCCCTCGCCACCGCCAGACCCCCAGCCCGCCTCGCCTCCGCCCACCGCAGCGCCGTCGGACCCGCCTCTGCCCACCAGCTCCGCCCCCTTCTTCTTCCTCCTTCTCTCCTCCACCGGCAGCAGCAGCAGCAAGCCGCCAGCGCCGCCTCCGCCGGCCAGCACCCGAGCCCAGCGCGCCTCCGGCCGCCCCCGCGTTCCCTCCGCCTCCGCCCGAGCCGCCACGTGCCTCGCCGGAGCTCCGCCGGCCAACAAACCCTAGCCCTAGCCCTAACCCTAGACACAGCCGGACACGGCTTGGACACAGGACACAGTGTCCTGTGTCGTGTCGGACACGACGAGAACCCTATTTTTGAACCCTGTTCAGGTACGCGTATCTTTCTGCTCGTAACCCCATTTTCGATTCCGTAAATTGCGTTGCGAAGCCTGTATGACCCTCTCGGTGCCCGGACAAACCGCTCGGGGCATCGCGTCCTGTGGTGATCGCACACCGCGATCCAAAAACAGGAAAAACAATGCCCTGATTCACCCCGGAACTGGATACGCCCCGCCAAACGGGACGACTTGGTCGTGTGCGGTCTTCACCGATACGTGCGCGTCGTTGATACGGACGTGTGGGATTTCGCAGAAGTTAATTCGGGTGTGCGTGCACACCGGAATCAACGCGTATCCGCGGACACCGTCCCGTATCCGTCCTTTCTGGAATGCATCCTAACTTTGTGTACACACGTCGGATCGAAATGAAACTTACGCCATCGGACTCGTAGCAATACGCTGGTCCTGTGACCCAAGTTTGGATCAATTCTGAGAACGTTGACGAAATCGCATGTCGTGGGCCCCACAGGCCCCACTCGACGGGCGATTTTGTGATCGGCTCATCGAAATCCAATTCTGGAAGTTCCGTTGGGTTCATATCATCGTTCCTGACCTGTTGACACTAAGTTCGGCGAATTTGGAGACCTTTGACCCTGACACGTTTTTCGGTGCGAAGCAGGCCACATGTGGACCCCGCTTTGACCCGAAACTGCCGTTTTTGCCCTTGTCTCCAAATTGGACTCAAGGATAGGCGTTTCTAGCTGATTGATATTTTCTGAAGCTGATGGTAATATTTGTTTCAGTATCCGGAGGCGTTCCTGGAGATTTCACAAATACCAGAGCTACAGTTGGAGCTAGAACCACAGGCAAGTGTACCTCGCCAAAACTTGCAGTCTTTGCTAAATATTCCTTGGCTTAGTTATACATCAGTGGACAAGTATACCTTGTCAACTTTACAGTTCTTGTTGCATATTTCCTTGTTTTATTTATATTGCTGTGCATGCATAACCTAGGACCGTGTGACGTACTTAGCGTCCGATTATCAGTCGGGTGCCAACACCGTACGCGGTGTTGGGTATGGTCATCTAGAGATGGATATTCATGACACTTTATTTTCCTGTACTTGTCTTATCAAGTACCATACGACCCAGGACATCTGACACTATTCATGGACAGGATCTTCCTGAGATATTCGTGGTGATTCTGTATAGGATACAGGACTTGACATTGACATCATGTTCCTAGATACTATATGACTTGTTGCATTAGATATGATTGTGCGTGACATGGACATGGGGCCACATGGACATGAGACGTATGATTACATTGGGTGGGGAGAGACACACAGGCTACAGGTTGATTATATATATTATGACGGCGTCTCAGTCTCTCTCTGAGCTAGACAGCTGACGGTGTCTCAGTCTCTCTCCGAGCTAGACAACCACATGATATCACTACTACCGGCTCCCCGACACTGAGCTTGTAGTGGTTTCAGCCTGAGTTCTAGTGCTGCTCTCATCTTGCATATCACTTAGCTGGTTACTTAGTGTATCCCTATTGTTCCATTTATTGCTGGAGAGACACACATGCTACAGGTTGACTATATTATGCTGGCGTCTCAGTCTTTCTCCGAGCTAGACAACTACATGATATCACTGCTACCGGCTCCCCTACTTAGAGCTTGTAGAAGTCTCAGCCTGAGTACTGATGATGTTCTCACCTGCATTTCACATAGATGGTTACATAATTACCCTGTTTATTTTATTGACTATTTCACTGCATTATTATGGCTTGTATTTTCTGTACCTTGCTGTCCCCTGAGGACCTGGATCCGGATTATGTTCCCAGTTATAGCCGAAGAGATCCATCCAGAGATATACCGTACATGAGCACTTCCAGGAGCTGTACCAGAACCTGAGAACGAGATCGTGGCAGAAGACTTCTCCTGAGTACCGGCTTCACATACTCAGTATTTCTATTTCCAGTTCCTTTATTCCTGTCTTTTTGCATTAATGTATCAGACATATTCTCGGATTGTTCCCCAAGACATTTTATTGAGATATGCTAGTTTACATTTATCTGCAGTATTCTGGCATTTAATCTGTGATTATCTGTTGTGGATGAGATTAGTATAGACTGTGACCTATATCATTGGTTCCATTTATTGTTAGACTACAGCTTAAGCATGCCCTGATGGATCCATTAAATTGGGTTGTCCATCGGTGCGTGCTGCTGGCCATTGCCGCGCATCCAGTCCCTCGGCATTTTGGGACTGGGGCGTGACACCGTTTAAGCCCATTGTATGCGTGACTTGGTCATTTGGACACGTAGTCAGCACCAAGTGTGCGAAGATCTCTGCAGTTGTAATGGGGAGATCTTATGAGCAGGAGGTCGCGCAAGTTGGCGAGCCTGCATGGGTCATATAGCCGCATGCGTGCTCTCGTCTGCCCACTGATTGGGTGTGGTACCCTGCTATTTATAGCCGCCCTATGGATGTGCTATGGGTACCACATATGCTCGTGCTTGGTGGTCGCATAGGGCCGCTTTGACTGTATGCGGTTGTAACGGTAGTCGCACGATGTGGATAAGTTGCTACGTGGGTTTGGTTAAAATTTTATGTTTGAAGAGATCTTGGGGGTATTGTGTGCATAACTCGGTCATTTGGACACTTGGTCAACACTAAATGCGCGAGAAATCATGTTCGGTTGTAACAGAAAATCTTATGAGTCGAGAGCCGCATACTATTGTAGTCGCATAGAAGCTCTTGTCTGGCCTTGGTCAGAATAACCCTCTGTCAGTATGTGGATGAGGCCGCATGGGTCTTGAAGCCGCATGTGTAATCTTGTTTGGCCTTGGTCAGGTGGATGCTCTGGCCGCATCATGTCGAGGCCGCATGGGTCTTGAAGCCACATACGTAGGACACGTGGCATAGCCCGTCTGTCGAGGCAATTAATGCACTGATGTGATTTGTTATCTTTTCCAGAGCCATCGTCTGCACGGATTATGAAGCATCTTGTGGTGATTAGTGAGGCGTCAGAGCTTCTGACAGACATCAAAATCTGTGTCAGGAGATTTTATGTGATCGTCTTGATCTGTGGTCATTCAGGCCGCATATGGGAACTGCATGGAGTCGAAGTCGCATGGGGCCAGAGACGCATGGAATACATGGAGTCTGGAATGCATTGGACCAGAGACGCATGAAACACATGGAGTCTGGGTCGCATTGGGTCAGAGACGCATGTATCTTTTGTCGTACTCAGGCTGAGACCACTACAAGGGTAAGCTATATAACCAGCTAAGTGAAATATAAATGAGAGCATCACTAGTACTCAGGATGAGACCACTATAAGCTCCGTGTCGGGGAGCCCGTAGCAGCAAGAATATCCCGTAATGGATCAAGCTCTGGTACAGAGACTAAAGCACCTCAATAATAAAGTATATATGTATATAATCAGCCTGTAGCCTGTGTGTCTCTCCCCACCCAATATAACCTCATGTCTCATGTCCACAATGTCTCATGTCCATAACACGCAAGATCATGACTTCTAACTAGTACATCGAGTCATAATGATATCTATGTATATGCAAGTCATGTCACGAATTATATAAGCCTATACAGAATCACCATGAATAACTCAGAAAAGATTATATCATATGAATCGTGTCAAGTGTCCTATGGTATAACGTACTTGGTATACCAAGCACGTAAAAATAGGATCGTAGAATCAAATCTCTAAATGACGTTACACAACTCCGCGTACGGCGTTGACACCCGAATCTTGTTCGGACACTAAGCAACGTCTCACGGTCCTAGGTTGAACAGGTACATCATCGAAATATACATATAGAAAGAACATAAGCAATTAATATCACAGGAACTACTGCAAGTTGGCAAGGTACACTTGTCTGGGTTTTGAGCTCCATCAGTTGCTCCGATATAAGTGGAATATCCAAGTATGCCTCCAGATATTGAAATAAACATTTAATATTGCTCCCAGAATACATAAAATAACAAGGATTGACTACACATGAGTCCAATTTGGACACAGGGGCAGAATTGACAGTTTTTGGTCAAAGCGAGGTCCACATGTAGCCCACTTCGCACCGAAAAATGTGTCAAAGATAAAGTTCTCCAAATTCATCAAATTTAGTGTCTACGAGTCTAGAATGATGATACAAACCCAACGGAATGTCCAGAACTGGATTCCAATGAGCCGGTCACTAAATTGCCCGTCAAGTGGAACCGTGGGGCCCACGAAACGGTATTTCGTCGACATTATTAGAATCGAACCAAACTTGGGTAACAGGACTAGCGTAACCCTACGAATCCGTTGGCACAAGTTTCGTTACGAAACGACAGGCACACACAAAATTATGACGTGTTAGAACATGTCGATACGGGACTTTTCGGCAGATGCACGTTGATTCCGGTGTCCACGCACATCCAAATTAACTTCCGCAAAATTCCATAAGTTCGCGTTGACGATACGCGCCTTTCGGTATAATTCGCACACGATAATTTGCCTCATTTTGTGAGACGCACCCCATTTCAGAAAAATTCGGGTTTAAAAAACCAAGTTTATTGCAGAATTTAATAGCAATTAAATTGCAACATACACAACAATAAAATAAACTAATTGAAGATATTAAAACTTGTTTATGTTGTCTAAATTACTGTTCAAGCAAAATTTCAGTATCACGTGCCGTTATCAAGATAACAAGACTCAAACACGCGTACTTGGAACAGTTTATGCGAACATGATAGTAGAAAGTTGAAAAGCAGAACTTTACTCAGAGGTAATATGGACATAGAAAAGTTCTAGATTGTGGACTTATTACCCATGGAGTACCATAAGTATAGATAATAAGCTGAAACGACTAGCATTATCAGGGGTTATGCGAACGTGATAGTAGAAAGTTAAAAAGCAGAACTTTACTCATAGGTGATATGGACATGGAAAAGTTCTGAAAATATCTTACTCAGAGGTAATACGGACATGGTATGATATGACTCTGTAGAAAAAGTGGAGAGACGTAGTTCAAAGGTAATATGGGCATGAACTGACCTTCTCTCTGCAGGGGAAAAATAAAAGAAAAGTATTTCAGAGGTAATGTGGACTTGAACTATTTGTTTCCATTGAGGACAGTCCACTGGGGGATTTTAGTGGACCTTATTACTTTTTGTGCACGAGAGTGCAAGTAATAAGTTCGAGATGAAAACCCTATCAGTGGTAATATGGTCATGATAGGTTTTTTGGACTTTACACCGTTGGCGTACCTAAATTTAAGCACGGGTGATAAGTTTAGACGACGATCGATATCAGGGGTAATGTGGGCGTGATGATCGATAGCCAACCCGAAAGGTTTGCTCAGAGGTACGAAGGATATGACAAACCCTACTGGAGATTTTTTGGGCGGACTTATTATTTATTGCGCACGTTGAGTGCAAATAATAAGTTCGAAGACAATCTCTATTAGAAAAAATATGGACGTGATAGATTTTGTGGACTTAACACCGCTGGTGTACATTGGTGACGACGGGTGATAAGCGAGGATGACAACTGATATCAGAGGTAATACGGACGTGATGATCGATAGCTAAAACCGAAAAGTTTGCTTAGAGGTCACTTGGACATGACAAACTCAGCCGGAAAGAAATGTTAGGACAGCAGTTCAGAGGTAGGATGGACGTAAACCAATGTCCAAAAAACTCACTAATGAGTGATTTGCTGAGTGTGGTCTATCCGAAAATGAGGATAGACCTAAGGATTGCTCCACTAGGGAGATTGGTGGGACGATAGCTCAGAGGTGATATGAACATGGCTAGCGTCTAAAGAGCTTGGACTGAGTGGTCACTGCTGGAGTGTGCGTACGAGTGGACCTGAGGACTGCTCCACTGGAGAGACTTTGAGTATCCATCATCCATTGCGTATCCATGGTTCCAGGATACATATGATGGGTTTTACGAGAATTTATAAAGAAGGAAATTTTTTTGCAAATGGACACTTGTTGGGGATACAAAACCAAGAGTTGATTTGTATATCTGGGTTGTCCCACTGGGGATAACGGGAGTACAAGTTTAATTTAGACGTAGTACTTTCTTTTAGGAACTTGTCGTTGATTGGCATTATGAGCAAATTGCCATTGGATTTTACTACTCGGTGTGCGCCATTGGGAAACACGGTTTCCACAATGAACGGGCCCTCCCCTTTAGGTTGGGATTTGTCAGCCGTCTTGTGAGTCATGGAGCGTACAAGCATCTCCATATCCTAGCCCACTGCGAGTTTTGTTGTAATAACTGTCGGATTATAAAGGAGTACGCCGTATTTTGCCAAAGTTCAGACCTTCAACTTTTTGGAGGTTGTATCCCATCTTCGATATGAGATTGAGTGATTGTTGGTTGTAATGATGGAACTGGGGCAGCTCATTATTTGTTGCGTTGAATACTGTTGATAACTTATCATGCGCCGAATAAGGAGCTCTATGCACAGGAATAATGCCATGTATACATGACAGAGTTGGCTGAGTTGTGCGCGTAGGATCACTACCGCGTGTGCACGATTATCTACCACGTCGAGGAGCACCGCTTGCTGTACAGTTTTGTATATCGCACAGGGGAACACTGCCTGTTGCTTATAAGGATTCATTACGACAAGAAGTACTAAAGATTTGCTCGAATGCATACAATAGAACGTTGCCTATTATGCGCCATTGCTAACGAGTAAGACGAGACTTGGCTTTTTTGTATAGGAAGACTTGTTGAGCTGCGTTGAGCACCCGAAGTCTATAATTTGTGTTTTCTAAGGAAAAGGGTCATGCAGCCTAGCCTGCATTGCTTTTTCTTTGACCTGGTCGTTGAAGGTTATTGTTCTGCTGCACTCAGACAATCTGTACGACTCTATGGCTTAGACCTCTTACCGCTTGCATTGACTACGATCTTGCACAGACGTGGCGTACGCTTGTACTACATCACGCCCAGATGGTTCAAGCGATCGTCCCGCAGGAGCGCTGGTGCGGTGATTCGTGTCTAGCGGGGACGGACGATTGCCTGCGGTAGACCGGGGCATGACACCCGCTAGGCATAAATTACGGCACCAGCGCTCCCGCGGGAAGATCATTTCCATCGGTACGCGATGCCGTACGAGCCTGGAGTTGCGCCCGCATGAGACAAATATCGAAACGGCCATTGGTAACTAGTTCACAGAGTCGTCATCACGAAAACATAGAATAAACACAAGTATTGAATCCAAATTAAGTTCTTTATTGATATGAAGTAAAGATTACAAGAGACGCTAGGCCGAGATTACAAATCGCTCATGCTCTCTCTCTCTCTCTCTACAATGAATATGCTCCTAGGCTTAGAACTAATTCAAACAATCTGGATGATGATGTTCCCATACATTATGTCTCATATATGTGAGCTCCAGGTCCGTGCGCCACGTTCCAAGATGCCAAGTGCGGTCCGGCGGCTTATTGCGTTAAGCGATCTTTGAATCCGTACGAGTTTCCCCTGCACCCTGCATGCAGTCTGGTTGGGTATCAGTACATTGAATGCACTGGTGGGGAGGCCTCTCTCCCACGCCACAAAACAAACACGTTCATTATTTATGTGCACCGACTGATTTTATTGTCTTTCTAGTCTTTTGCCTTAAGATCAGTTACATGGCAATATAATGAAAGTAATATCCGTGTCTGCTCAAGAGTGTCATAATAATGAACAACTGAGTTCGTCTTACAATTTCTTACCATTCGGTCTTCCCTGTCATATGTAGCAATATAAATAATAAAACTACTGAATAACCAAGAAAATCTATGAAATCCAAGTATTATGTTTGTGTCTCTGCCTCAGACCCATTCTACTCGAACTATGTTTGTTACTGTACATCTATTCTAAATATGCAAAATGTCGTACAAATATACTCCTTCACGTTACTCCTCTTCTGAATGCGGATAGCCGCTGTGCAAGCATGGCTTATCTATATGAAGGTCACTAGCTCTGTTAGCCATATTGGACATGATCTACGATGGAACGACTATCTTCCCAGCTCGGTTGCTAGTCTTATTGGGCCTCCCGAACCATCTGACGAGTCGGCGACCATCTAGGTTGGTAGCAAACCTTGTTGGATGTCCCATTCTCGCCCTCTAGTCATCAGCTAGCATATTACCAGGACTACAGTAGCACTATCCTTACGGAATGACACGATTCGGATGCCTCAGCAATCGTGTCGAGGACTCATCTCTACCTAGTGCGCAACCAGTTGTCCGTGTGTAAACCTCCTCGCCCAAAATTAGGCCTAATTTGCTTAGATAGTAAAACTAGGGCTAGTTTGAACCAATTAGAACTAGAACACGACATTTATTTAATTATGTAATAATTTATATCGTGTAGCGCACCCTACCGTTGCTTCGATAATTGGAGCACTTCACTAGCCATTGCCTATCTACAAACTTCACAACCTCATCCTGGACATGTCCGCCTACTATTCTGACCCTTGTGCAACTTAGAATATTGCTCTCTGGTGCTATATTTTAGCCGCACAATAAACGTCACGGACGTTATTTCTTAATTCGAAATAAATCCTAACTTGGTACCCTTGTGCGGTCCAATCAAAATTGGAGACACAACTTTGACCGTTTTGTGCCACCCGAATTTTATTAATATTCTACACTATACCCTCTATGCCCCTGATACTTGTGTCCCGTCTAATTTAATCCCATGTACTCCTAATTAATTCTAGAACATCGTGCACGTCGATTTAATTAATTAAATCTAATTTTCTGCCTTTGTGCAATTTTCTAATTGTTGGGGGGCTTTTATGCAAAAATGTATTGAGATGTCCCCACCGTTGGACAATACGTGAAGAAACTCAATTTTCCTTTCACGTAGATTTTTTCATAATTTTTGGGATGTGCAACGCGCGCACATCGCCCTCGTATATTTAAACCTATCCTTGTGTTTAAAACCATGCAATTATGGCCCCTCAAACATCCGCATGCAAGCCCAAGGCCCAACCCCAAGGAGAGTTGACCAAGCCCACAAACTCCTAGGTCAACCCAAACCAAAATTTTACATGTATAAATATCCCTCTTTTCTTTATTTTTCCAAAACCTAAAACCTAAAGAAATACATCTAGCCGACCTTCTCCAAACTCATGTTCACCGTCCCCCTTCTTGAACCCGTCGACCCGCCGGAACCACCCTTCCCCGTCGGCCGGAGCAGCCCCTAACAGCCGACCGGAGCCCAGATCCCCCTGCTCTCTTCCCCGTCCACCCATTCAACCGGAGCCGACAATACCCCAACTGTTCTCGACCATCACCCGACTCCCTAAGCCGACCACCCAGACATCTCCTCCACCCGCTGATCCCCTCGACAGGCCGCCGTTCGTCTCCTTCCTCCGCCGGATCTCTCTGCAACGCCATACATCACCACCGTCACCCCCTCGACGTTCCCCATGGGATGCACCCCGACCAGTTCTTCGCCTGAGCTGCACGAACAACCACCACCACCATCGTCGAGTCCACTTCTTCCCTCCTCCACGAGCCACGCCAGACTGACCTGCACTTCCCTCCTCCGCCCTGTCCTCCTCCTTGGCCTGACTCGCCGAAATGACTCCCCCTGGCCGGATCTCCTCTCCTCCGATCGACACAACCTTCCCCGCAGTCGAGACCCGACTCGCTGGACTCGTCCCGGACCTCTGTTCTCCTCTGCCTGAACCATGGCAGCCATCGCCATCATCTGAACATCACCACCCTCGCCATTAAACACCTCCCTGAACCACCCATAGTACCACCACCCTGGCCTCTCCTCTCCCTGCTCTCCGCCATGTCCTCCCCTGACCGGATCCCTCGCTGGCCGGAGTTCAGCAAGCCACTACCTGCATCATCACCATCGACACTCTTCATCATCATCATCACATTATCACCACCGTTGTCATCACCTTCACCATCACCATCGCCATCTACGTCGTGTCATCGTCATCGCCACCATCGTCGTAGCAAGTCATCATCATCACCATCACTAGCCCACAATCATCATCACCAGTCCACATCATTATCATCCGATCATCAAAATCATTAGCATCATCATCACCCCTGTCACCACCCCATTTCTAGAGCCGGGTATTTTTTATTTTAATTTAGTTAATTATGTATTATTTATAATTAATTGTATTTATAATTAATTATTGATTGTACTATTTTTAAATTGATTGTTTTAGGATTTTGGCTAGCCTGAACCCATGTCAGACCCTAGTGGACCCATGTCCGACCCAGCCCACACCCATGTGAGACCTATTTTTGGGTTTTAGAATATTTATTATATTTTTAGTGGGTTAGTTGGAGAGATTTGGAGTTAGTTTGAATGCTTTTGGAACCCGAAACCCAAAACCGAGTTACGGGAGGGCATTTTGGACATTTGCCAACTTGTAACCCTTTATGTGTGTTGTGGCCGGCCCTATTATTCACTCCCAGACCGTGAGCACAGCAGGAGCAGCCCCCACTCTCCCATTTTCTTCTTCTTCTCTTCTTCTTCTTCATCTTCTTCTCCACTCATTTTTCTTCTTCCTTTCTCCTTCCTACTTCAAGTAAGTACCTAATTCTCTTCTTTCTTATTCTATTCTATAATCTCCCTGATTTTCAAAGAATTTTAATTTTTGAATTTTTATATTTTTCTGGAATTTTCTGAGGATTTTCTCTAATTAAATTAAGATATTTTAATTATTAAAGGATTTTTAACTATTATTAAATAATATTAAAATATTATGAAAATAATATTTTATGGTGTAAAATAGAAAATCAGACCTAGGGTAATTTTTCGGGAATTTATTGGACCCTGGATGAATTTTTAAAGCCCTAAATACTAATTTAATTATTAAACCAAAATAAATCGGGTTTTTATTAAATAAACCAAACCAAATTGAACCAAACCGGACCGGGTTCACTGACCCAAACCGCCCTAGGCCTAACGGGTCGGATCCGGGTTCAATCCGACCCGGCCCGCATTAGCCCGACCCGAACCCGCATCCTGTTTAGTGGATCGGGTCGGATCCGTAGACCCGACCCGACCCGTCAATGACCCGACCCGCACCTCATTCTCTCCCCCAACCGCAGAACCCGACCCTGCCGCTTCCGCTCCGCCGCCGGGAATGGCCGCCGCCGCCGCCCGTTCATTGCCCAGCGCCGCTCCGTTCCCCTATCCGGCCGCCTCCCCCGTTCAACCCCCGCCGCTCCACCTCCTTCAACCCCTCTATAAAACCCTAACCGGGCCACCGGATTTTCTCCCCTCCTCCGTCTTCCCCGCCGGAGCTCCTCCGCCACCGCGCTGCTCTCCGACCTCGCCGAGCCTGCAGCAGCCCGCCTCCGGCCTCCTCTCTCTGCCGCCTCGCCCTCCAGCTCCACCCTCGTCCAGAACCTCCTCCTCCTTCTTCCACCGTCGACCACCCGCTGAACCGGCCGACCCTCGAGACCTCGCCGCCTTCGTCCGGCGAGTCGTCCCAGCACCTCCGGCGAGCCGCGGACACGACGCAGCGCAGTGTCAGTTGGACACAGAGAATTCGACACAGGAGCACAGAAAACCCTAACCCTAGTGAACAGTACCCTGACACGATTTGGACGCGTGTCGGACACGATTTAAACTTGATTTTTCGGACCACTTCAGGTATTCATAACTTTTTGCTCGTAGCTCGGATTTCGATTTCGTAAATTGCATCGCGTAGCCTGTATGACCCTCTCGGTGCCCGGACAAACCGCTCGGGGCATCGCGTCCTGTGGTGATCGCACACCGCGATCCAAAAACAGGAAAAACTAAGCCCTGTTTCACCCCGGAATTGAGTACGCCCCGCCAAACGGGACGACTTGGTCGCGTGCGGTCTTTACCGATACGTGCGCGTCGTTGATACGGACGTGCGGGATTTCGCAGAAGCTGGTTTGGATGTGCGTGCACACCGGAATCAGTGCGTATCCGCGGACATCGCCCCGTATCTGACTTTTCTGAATCTTGCTGTAACTTAGTGTACACCTATCGGATCGAGACAAAACTTGCGCCATTGGACTCGTAGCAATACGCTGGTCCTGTGAGCCAAGTTTGGTTCGATTCTGAGAACGTTGACAAAATCGTGTGTTGTGGGCCCCACAGGTTCCATCCGACGGGCGATTTTGAGAACGGCTCATCGGAATCCAATTCTGGAAGTTCCGTTGGGTTCGTATCATCGTTCCTGACCTGTTGACAGTAAGTTGGACTGATTTTGAGACCTTTGACCCTGACTCGGTTTTCGGTGCAAAGCGGCCCACATTTGGACCCCGTCTTGACCCGAAAATGACGTTTTTGCCCTTGTCTCCAAATTGGACTCAAGGACAGGCGTTCCTAGATGATTAATATTTTCTGGACCTGATGGTGATGTTTGTTTCAGCAACCGGAGTACTGCTTGGAAATCCAGCTGAAGCTCGAGCTACAATTGGAACAGGAAACCCAGGCAAGTGTACCTTGCCATAAAATACAGTTATTGATTCATTTTGATTTTTCTTGCTTTAATTTCTGTGACTGTTGTACTTGCCCCATCAAGTACTTTATACCCAGGACACCTGACACAAAGCATGATACAGAATCTTCCTGATTATTCAAGGGGGTTTTGTATAGGTTATAGAATTCATGACTTAAGCTTTATTTTCTTAGAACATGACTGACTGCATTAGTTTTAATTTTGTGTAACATGAACATTGAGAACTGTGACGTGAGATTACATTGGGTGGGGAGAGTATTACCATATCAAGGCTGAATTTATATATGATATATTGTTATCTGGATGTGTCTGTCACGCCCCAGTCCCAAAATGACGAGGGACTGGAGATGCGTGGCAATGGCCAGCAGCAAGCACCGATGGACGGCCCAATTTAATGGATCCATCAGGGCATGCTTAAGCTGTAGTCTAACAGTAAAATGTTACAAGTCTCAGGTATTTCTAATCTCATCCACAGAATAACACAGAATAATGCCAGGAATAATGCAATAGAAATAAATAAGCAATATCAAATAAGATTATCTCGGGGAACAATCCGAGAATCAGTCTGTTACATTAAGGAAATAGACAGGAAATAAAATACTGGAAATGGAAATACTGAGTAGATGAAGCCGGTGCTCAGGAGAAATCTTCGGCCACTATCTCGTCCTCGGTTCCGGGTTCTACTCCAAGGAGTGCTCCTGTACCGTACACCTCGGGGTAGATCTCCTCAGCTATACCTGGGGACATTATTCATTCCAGGTCCTCAGGGGACATAGCAAGGTACAGATAATACAAGCCAAAATAATGCAGTGCAGCAATAATGAAACATCAGGGTAAATATGTAAACCAGCTAAGTGATATGCAAGTGAGAGTTTTAATCATACTCAGGCTGAGACCACTACAGGATCGGTGTTGGAGATACCCATAGCAGTATTTTCTCGAGAGGGCCAGAACTTGTGCCAAAGCTCTGTATCAGAGACTAAGACACCTCCAGATAACAGTATTTACATTATAATCAGCCTTGATATGGTAATACTCTCCCCACCCCATGAAATCTTACGTCACAGTTCCAGAGAATCTCAGGTACAATTCACGCAAGATCGAACTAATGCAATGAGTCAGGATATAATCTAAGCATGTAAACTGTAAATGTCATGAATATGAATCCTATACGGAATTACCATGTATATCTCAGGGAATTCTGTCACATGATTAGTGTCAGGTGTCCTGGGTTGAGCAGTTAAACAAGTTTATATATGAATCTACAAGAAATTAAGTAAATACTATAACCAGAATCACTGCTAATTGGCAAGCTTTATGTTCACACTGATGCAAAATTAACCAAGAAAATATAGCAAGTTGAAGGGTTTGGCAAGCTTTACTTGCCCACTGTTGTATAACTAAGTCAAGGAAATAGGTAGCAAAGCTGCAAGTATTGGCGAGGTACACTTGCCTGCGGTTCCGGTTCCAACTGCTGCTCTGACTTCAGCTGGAATTGCAGGCGGTACTCCGGTTGCTGAAATAAACATCACCAACAGATCCAGAAAATATCAATCAACTAGAAACGCCTGTCCTTGGGTCCAATTTGGAGACAAGGGCAAAAACGACAGTTTCGGGTCAAAACGGGGTCCACAGGTGGGCCCGCTTTGCACCGAAAAATGCGTCCGGGTCAAAGATCTCCAAATTTACCAAACTCAGTGTCCACAGGTCAAAAATGCTGATACGAACCCAACGGAACTTTCAGAATTGAATTCCGATGAGCCGATCACAAAATCGCCCGTCGAGCGGGGCCTATGGGGCCCACGACACGCGATTTCGTCAACGTTCTCAGAATCGAACCAAACTTGGCTCACAGGACCAGCGTATCGCTATGAGTCCGATGGCACAAGTTTTGTTTCAATCCGACGTGTGTACACAAAGTTAGGATGAAATATCGAAAAGTCGGATACGGGGCGATGTCCGCGGATACGCGTTGATCCCGGTGTGCACGCACACCCGAATCGACTTCTGCGAAATCCCGCACGTCCGTATCGACGACGCGCACGTATCTGTGAAGACCGCGCACGACCAAGTCGTCCCGTTTGGCGGGGCGTACCCAATTCTGGGGTAAAACAGGGTCTGAGTTTTTCCTGTTTTTGGATCGCGGTGTGCGATCACCACAGGACGCGATGCCCCGAGCGGTTTGTCCGGGCACCGAGAGGGTCATACAGGCTTCGTAACGCAATTTGCGGAATCGAAATCTGAGCTACGAGCAAGAAAATACACGCACCTGAACGGGGCTCTAAAACCAGGGTTGGAATCGTGTCCGACACGACACAGGACACGTGTCCTGTGTCCGACACGCGGGGGGGGGGGGAACTTAGGGTTAGGGTTTGGGGGCTGCCGGAGAACCACGGCTGGCCGGGGCGGCTCGCGGCGGTGTCGTCGGCTCGGGGCTGCGTCGGCGCTGCACGGCGGAGGCACGGCGGCGGGTCTCCGGCGAGGCGCTGGGACGGAGCGGAGCCGCGGGGAGGAGAAAGGAGAAAAGGGGGGAGGAGATGGCCGTCGACGGCGAGGTGAGGCGGGATGGGCAGCTGGGCGGTGGCGGCGCAGGGGGCTGAGCGGCTGGCGAGGGCTGGGCCGGGCGAGGCGGCGTCCGTCGAGGGACGCGGTGGCGGAGGCCTAGGGCTAGGGGCTTCGGGTGGAGATGAGGGAGGAGAGAGAGAGAGATTATATAGGGGAGGTGGGCTGGGGGGTGGCCGGGTGAGGCGGCCAGGTGGCCGGGGTCGTGGGGGCGTGGGCCGGAGGGGGCGGCGAGGGCTCCGGCGACGTGGCCGGCGGCGGGGGAATCGGTCAAAGCGGGATCGTGTGGGAGGAAAGCTGGGAACGGGTCTGTGGGCTAGCGGGAGCGGGTCGGGTTCGGGTGGACCCGACCCGACCCGTTAGCAAACGGGCTGGGCTGGGTTTGGGCCAGGGGATGGGCCGGGCCGGTGGGCTGGGGATTTAAGTATTTAAATAAATAATTAAATAAATAATAATAATTAAAATAAATAAAAAATATTTTTAGGTGATTAAAAATAGGTCCGGGGCCCAATAAATTCTCAGAAAATTACCCTAAGTCCAGTTTTTTATTTTACACACAAAAATATTATTTTCATAATATTTTAATATTATTTATTATCAATTAAAAATTATTTAATAATTAAAATCCTGAATTTAATTACAGAAAATTCCCAGAAAATTTCAGAAAATTGTGAAAAATCCAAATTTAAAATTTTGAAAAATCAGGAGGTTTACAATCTACCCCCCTTAAGAGGATTGCGTCCTCGCAATCAAAGAATAATCGGTCAGCAGAGATGACACGGTTGTAAGTATCGTTCGAAACACATCACAAGATACTTAGGAAAATATCGTTTCCCTAAGAATGGAAGTTATGCACTTTCCAGAGAGAATCTAGTTTAAGCAAAAAGACTACAATTTTAGAAAACTAGGTTATTATTAACAAGTTGCAAATTACTAGGTTGGGGCTGAGGTCACGAACCAATAGGCACGAGCTAAACAACACTAGAAACGGATAACTACGAATCACTTACGCGCATTAGCTACTCCAAGAGTCTGCGCGTCCTCCAAAGTCATCGCGTAAGCTTGTCCGCGTCCTTGAGGTGGTGCCCTCTGTTGTTGCTGGGCCTGATGGAAGGGTGCTGGTCGAGGTGCCAAAGGTGGCCTTGGTTGATATCCTCCTGGTGCTGGTAGAGCTTGTTGGTTTGCCCTTGGTGCTCCTTCTCTACGCTCAGAGCAGTCCCTCACTGCATGTTGTCTGGATCCGCAACCTAAGCATAGTCCTAACCTGCGTCGGCATTCCCTGGCTAGATGGCCTGTTTTGCCACAGTAGTGACAAGTAAAGAGGACTATCACTTGTGGTGTAGATGCTTTCTGTTGTTGGTGCGGTCTCTTTGCAGATTCTTCTTGTGGTGCTCTGGATGTTGCTGATGGGGAAGACCTCTTCAGACTGGTTTCTCTCTTGGTGACGCGCTCCATGCGTCGAGCCGCAGCAAGGACGTCCGAGTACGATGTTGGTGCGACGGATCCAATCAGTTTCTGTAGCTCAAAGTTTAATCCGTCGAAGAACTTCTCGGCCTTCTCTTCTTCTGTCGGGATCAATGTTGGGGCGAAGCGGCTTAGACGAATGAACTCAGTGTTGTACTCTTCCACCGTCATAGTATCCTGAGTGAGGCGATTGAACTTGTCCCGAAGTTCTGATCGAGCGATGGATGGAATGTACATCTCCTGGAAGAGTCTGGAGAACTCCTCCCAAGTAACTCAGTCTGGTCCGAGCCGTGTCTCCTCGGATAGCCACCAGTGATGAGCATTATCCGTCAATTGCATTCTGACGGCAGTCATCCAACGTTCCCGGGGAAGCTCAGCTGCTTCAAGTTGATGCCGAATGTTGGTGAGCCATTCATGAACTTCTGTAGGCTCCTCCTTGCCAGAAAAAGTGCGGGGCTTCAGTTGGCGGAAGTCAGTGATAGAGCCCGTCGAAGGCCGTCGAGCTGGTAGGTTGGCCTGCTCCAGTGCAGTTACGATGCTGCTCCTCAAGTAATCAGCCTTGCGACGCTGAGCCTCATGTTGGATTTGTTGTTGGGCTTGCATCATCGCGTAGATCAGTTGGAATATCAGTTGTCCGTCAATCAGCTGTCCTGGTGGGAATACGGGCACTGGTGGAACGAACTGCGGCGGAGGTGGGATGTCATCCCGCCGAAATCTGGAGGTAGGTTGACCTGCCTGCTGGCTCTGTTGAGTTGATGGAACTCCTCCGACTGGTGTCACTTCGTCGTCAAAGGTGACACCTGTAGTTTGTGGTGTTCCGGCGGGAGTCTCGTTGCACTCTCGTGGGTCTATTTCCCTGCATCCAAAATAAACAATAAGAGGCGCACAGGAATCAAGGCAGGATGCAAGTAAATTATTTGAAGTCGATATAGAGATCAAGAATGATTCAAGCAAATGGATGAGATCCTAAGACTTATCCTATTCTTATTGCAGGCCTGTTCGGTCCCTAAGTTGAAACCGAAGAATTTAGTCGTTGACCTGCATGGGCCACCAAAAAAACCCTGTCACGCCCCAGTCCCAAAATGACGAGGGACTGGAGATGCGTGGCAATGGCCAGCAGCACGCACCGATGGACGGCCCAATTTAATGGATCCATCAGGGCATGCTTAAGCTGTAGTCTAACAGTAAAATGTTACAAGTCTCAGGTATTTCTAATCTCATCCACAGAATAACACAGAATAATGCCAGGAATAATGCAATAGAAATAAATAAGCAATATCAAATAAGATTATCTCGGGGAACAATCTGAGAATCAGTCTGTTACATTAAGGAAATAGACAGGAAATAAAATACTGGAAATGAAAATACTGAGTAGATGAAGCCGGTGATCAGGAGAAATCTTCGGCCACTATCTCGTCCTCGGTTCCGGGTTCTACTCCAAGGAGTGCTCCTGTACCGTACACCTCGGGGTAGATCTCCTCAGCTATACCTGGGGACATTATCCATTCCAGGTCCTCAGGGGACATAGCAAGGTACAGATAATACAAGCCAAAATAATGCAGTACAGCAATAATAAAACATCAGGGTAAATATGTAAACCAGCTAAGTGATATGCAAGTGAGAGTTTTAATCATACTCAGGCTGAGACCACTACAGGATCGGTGTTGGAGATACCCATAGCAGTATTTTCTCGAGAGGGCCAGAACTTGTGCCAAAGCTCTGTATCAGAGACTAAGACACCTCCAGATAACAGTATTTACATTATAATCAGCCTTGATATGGTAATACTCTCCCCACCCTATGAAATCTCACGTCACAGTTCCAGAGAATCTCAGGTACAATTCACGCAAGATCGAACTAATGCAATGAGTCAGGATATAATCTAAGCATGTAAACTGTAAATGTCATGAATATAAATCCTATACGGAATCACCATGTATATCTCAGGGAATTCCATCACATGATTAGTGTCAGCTGTCCTGGGTTGAGCAGTTAAACAAGTTTACATATGAATCTACAAGAAATCAAGTAAATACTATAACCAGAATCACTGCTAATTGGCAAGCTTTATGTTCACACTGATACAAAATTAACCAAGAAAATATAGCAAGCTGTAGGGTTTGGCAAGCTTTACTTGCCCACTGTTGTATAACTAAGTCAAGGAAATAGGTAGCAAAGCTGCAAGTATTGGCGAGGTACACTTGCCTGCGGTTCCGGTTCCAACTGCTGCTCTGACTTCAGCTGGAATTGCAGGCGGTACTCCGGTTGCTGAAATAAACATCACCATCAGATCCAAAAAATATCAATCAGCTAGAAACGCCTGTTCTTGGGTCCAATTTGGAGACAAGGGCAAAAACGACAGTTTCGGGTCAAACAGGGTCCACAGGTGGATCCGCTTTGCACCAAAAAATACGTCCGGGTCAAAGGTCTCCAAATTCACCAAACTCAGTGTCAACAGGTCAGAAACGCTGATACGAACCCAACGGAACTTTTAGAATTGAATTCCGATGAGCCGATCACAAAATTGCCCGTCGAACGGGGCCTGTGGGGCCCACGACACGCGATTTCGTCAATATTCTCAGAATCGAACCAAACTTGGCTCACAGGACCAGCGTATCGCTACGAGTCCGATGGCGCAAGTTTCGTTTCAATCCGACGTGTGTACATAAAGTTAGGGTAAAATGCCGAAAAGTCGGATACGGGGCGATGTCCGCGGATACGCGTTGATCCCGGTGTGCACGCACACCCGAATAGACTTCTAGGAAATCCCACACATCCGTATCGACGACGCGCACGTATCTGTGAAGACCGCGCGCGACCAAGTCGTCCCGTTTGGCGGGGCGTACCCAATTCCGGGGTGAAACAGGGTCTGGGTTTTTCCTGTTTTTGGATCGCGGTGTGCGATCACCACAGGACGCGATGCCCCAAGCGGTTTGTCCGGGCACCGAGAGGGTCATACAGGCTTCGCAACGCAATTTGCGGAATCGAAATCCGAGCTACGAGCTACGAGCAAGAAAATACATGCACCTGAACGGGGCTCGAAAACCAGGGTTGGAATCGTGTCAGACAAGACACAGGACACGTGTCCTGTGTCCGACACGCGGGGGGGGGGGGGGACTTAGGGTTAGGGTTTGGGGGCTGCCGGAGAACCACGGCTGGCCTGGGCGGCTCGCGGCGGTGTCGTCGGCTCGGGGCTGCGTCGGCGCTGCACGGCGGAGGCACGGCGGCGGGTCTCCGGCGAGGCGCTGGGACGGAGCGGAGCCGCGGGGAGGAGAAAGGAGAAAAGGGGGGAGGAGATGGCCGTCGACGGCGAGGTAAGGCGGGCTGGGCAGCTGGGCGGTGGCGGCGCAGGGGGATGAGCGGCTGGCGAGGGCTGGGCCGGGCGAGGCGGCGTCCGTCGAGGGACGCGGTGGCGTTGGCCTAGGGCTAGGGGCTTCGGGTGGAGATGAGGGAGGAGAGAGAGAGATAGATTATATAGGGGAGGTGAGCTGGGGGGTGGCCGGGTGAGGCGGCCAGGTGGCCGGGGGCGTGGGCCGGAGGGGGCGGCGAGGGCTCCGGCGACGTGGCCGGCGGCGGGGGAATCGGTCAAAGCGGGATCGTGGGGGAGGAAAGCTGGGAACGGGTCTGTGGGCTAGCGGGAGCGGGTCGGGTTCGGGTGGACCCGACCCGACCCGTTAGCAAACGGGCTGGGCTGGGTTTGGGCCAGGGGATGGGCCGGGCCGGTGGGCTGGGGATTTAAGTATTTAAATAAATAATTAAATAAATAATAATAATTAAAATAAATAAAAAACAGTTTTTAGGTGATTAAAAATAGGTCCGGGGCGCGATAAATTCTCAGAAAATTACCCTAAGTCCAGTTTTTTATTTTACACACAAAAATATTATTTTCATAATATTTTAATATTATTTATTATCAATTAAAAATTATTTAATAATTAAAATCCTGAATTTAATTACAGAAAATTCCCAGAAAATTCCAGAAAATTGTGAAAAATCCAAATTTAAAATTTTGAAAAATCAGGGGATTTACAGTGTCCTAGTCTCTGACACAGAGCTTTGGCACCTGTACTGGCCCTTCGAGAAAATACTGCTATGGTTTCTTGTCACTGATCTTGTAGTAGTCTCAGCCTGAAGTATGATTAATAACTCTCATCTTGCATGATCACTTAGCTGGTTTAGTTACTTACCCTGTTGTTCCTTTATTTCTGTACTGCATTATATTTGGCTTGTGTTTTCTGTACCTTGCTATGTCCCCTAAGGACCTGGAATGGATTATGTCCCCAGATTTAGCAGACGAGATCTACCCTGAGGTATACGGAACAGGGGCACTACTCGGAGCAGTACCTGAACCTGAAGACGAGGTGATTGCAGAGGACTTCTCTTGAACAATTGCTTCGCCATGCACAGTCTTATGGCAAATAGACTTTATTTCCTGTTTAATTAAACTCTTTATTTCCTGTTTATGAGAACATTGTAACAGACTTAATATCGAATTGTTCTCCGATTTTATTTACTTTGCCTGTTTGTTGTTTAATATTTTATTCGCTGATTTTGCTATCTTATATCTGTGGATGAGAATAGTAAAATCCTGACTGATATAATACAGCTTAAGTATGCCCGATGGATCCATTAAATTGGGTTTGTCCATTGGTGCATGCTGCTGGCCATTGCCACGCGTCCGGTCCCTCGGTATTTTGGGACTGGGGCGTGACATAGTTTTTGTGGTGGTCCATGCAGGTCAGCGACTTAAATTGTTCGGTTTCAACTTATGGACCGAACATGCCTGCAATAAGAATAGGATAAGTTTTTAGGATCTCATCCACTTGCTTGAATCGTTTTTGATATCTATATCGTATTCGAACTAATTCTTGACTTGCATCTTGCCTTGATTCCTGTGCGCCTCTTATAGTTTATTCTGATACAGAGAAATGGATTCACGAACAAACGACGAAACTCCAACAAGAACACCAATAGGTGCTGAAGCCACCTACGGAGAAGATGAAGTGACGCTATTGAGTGGAGATCCCTCTACTCACCGAAGCAGCCAAGCAGATCCGCAATCTTCTAGATTTTGGCGTGATGACATTCCGCCGCCACCACAGTTCACTCCACAGATGCCTATCTTTCCACCAGGGCAAGCAATAGATGGACAGCAGATGTTCCAGATGTTCTACGCAATGATGCAAGCTCAGCAACAAATCCAAACTGAGGCCCATCGTCGCGAAGCTGAGTACTTAAGGAACAGTCTAGTAAATGCACTGGAGCAAGCCAACCTACCAGCTAGACGGCAACCGACGGGCTCTATCACAGACTTCCGCCAGCTGAAGCCCCGTACCTTTTCGGGTAAAGAAGGACCAACAGAAGTGCATGAATGGCTCACCAATATTCGGCATCAATTAGAAGCAGCTGAGCTTCCACAAGAACGTTGGATGACTGCCGTCAGAATGCAATTGACGGACAATGCTCATCACTGGTGGCTATCCGAGGAGACCAGGCTCGGACCAGACCGAGTTACTTGGGAAGAGTTCTCTAGACTCTTTCAAGAGATGTATATTCCGGCTATCGCTCGATCAGAACTTCGGGACAAGTTCAATCGCCTCACTCAGGATGCTATGACGGTGGAAGAGTACAACGCCGAGTTCATTCGTCTGAGTCGCTTCGCTCCTACCTTGATCCCGACAGAAGTAGAGAAGGCCGAGAAGTTTTTTGACGGACTCAACATCGAACTACAGAAACTGATTGGATCTGTCGCACCAACTTCGTACACGGACGTCCTTGCTGCAGCTCGACACATGGAGCGCGTCACCAGGAGAGAAACCAGTCTGAAGAGGCCTTCCACATCAGTACCAGCCAGAGCAAACAATGAAGAAGCTGCCAAGAAACCTCACCTGCATCAAGCACCATAGGGATCTGCATCCAAAACCTTGACTCTTCCTACTTGTTATTACTGCGACAAGATAGGCCATGTTGAGAAGGAGTATAGACGTAAACACGGACTGTGCTTAAGTTGCGGATCCAGACAGCATGCAGTGAAGGACTGCCCTGATCGTAGGGAAGCACCAAGGGCAAACCAACAAGTTCTACCAGCACCAGGAGGACATCAACCAAGGCCACCCTTGGCACTTCAAGCAGCACCCTACCAGCAAGCCCAGCAACAGCAGAGAGCACCACCTCAAGGACGCGGCCAAGTTTTCGCGATGACTGGGAGACATGCAAAACCATGGAATTGCTAATGCGCGTAAGTCTTTATAGTTGTTCCGTTTCTAGCATTGTTATAGTTCGTGCCTGCTGGTTCGTGACCCCAGACTTGACCTGATAACCTTGACCTGATAACTTTAACCTGTTAATAATTGACAACCTAGTGTTAACCTAGTATTGAACTTGATAATAACTCAAAATTGTTAAACTAATATGTTTTGAAAGATAATCTGGTTTTCTAAAACTGTAATTTCCTAAAATTTCCCACATTTGGGAAATTGCATAACTTTTAATGCTTAGGAAAATAATTTTTCCTAGGTTCTCCTTGATTTTGTTTTGCTTCGAACAATGGTTGCAACCGTGTCATCTCTGTTGACCGGTTAATCTTTGATTGCGAGGACGCAATCCTCTTAAGGGGGGTATATTGTAATCCTCCTAATTTTCAAAGAATTTTAATTTTTGGATTTTTACATTTTTCTGGAATTTCTGGAATTTTCTGAGGATTTTCTCTAATTAAATTAAGATGTTTTAATTATTAAAGGATTTTTAACTATTATTAAAAAATATTAAAATATTATAAAAATAATATTTTATGGTGTAAAATAGAAAACCAGACCTAGGGTAATTTTTCGGGAATTTATTGGACCCCGGATGAATTTTTAAAGCCCTAAATACTAATTTAATTATTAAACCAAAATAAACCGGGTTTTTATTAAATAAACCAAACCAAATTGAACCAAACCGGACCGGGTTCACTGACCCAAACCGCCCTATGCCTAACGGGTCGGATCCGGGTTCAATCCGACCCGGCCCGCATTAGCCCGACCCGAACCCGCATCTTGTTTAGTGGATCGGGTCGGATCCTTAGACCCGACCCGACCCGTCAATGACCCGACCCGCACCTCATTCTCTCCCCCAACCGCAGAACCCGACCCTGCCGCTTCCTTTCCGCCGCCGGGAATGGCCGCCGCCGCCGCCCGTTCATTGTCCAGCGCCGCTCCGGCTCCCCTGTCCGGCCGCCTCCCCCGTTAAACCGCCGCCGCTCCACCTCCTTCAACCCCTCTATAAAACCCTAACCGGGCCACCGGATTTTCTCCCCTCCTCCGTCTTCCCCGCCGGAGCTCCTCCGCCACCGCGCTGCTCTCCGACCTCGCCGAGCCCGCAGCAGCCCGCCTCCGGCCTCCTCTCTCTGCCGCCTCGCCCTCCAGCTCCACCCTCTTCCAGAACCTCCTCCTCCTTCTTCCACCGTCGACCACCAGCTGAACCGGCCGACCCTCGAGACCTCGTCGCCTCCGTCCGACGAGTCGTTCCAGCACCTCCGGCGAGCTGTGGACACGACGCAGCGCAGTATCAGTTGGACACAGAGAATTCGACACAGGAGCACAGAAAACCCTAACCCTAGTGAACAGTACCCTGACACGATTTGGACGCGTGTCGGACACGATTTAAACTTGGTTTTTCGGACCACTTCAGGTATTCATAACTTTTTGCTCGTAGCTCAGATTTCGATTCGGCAAATTGCATCGTGTAGCCTGTATGACCCTCTCGGTGCCCGGACAAACCGCTCGGGGCATCGCGTCCTGTGGTGATCGCACACCGCGATCCAAAAACAGGAAAAACTAAGCCCTGTTTCACCCCGGAATTGAGTACGCCCCGCCAAACGGGACGACTTGGTCGCGTGCGGTCTTTACCGATACGTGCGCGTCGTTGATACGGACGTGCGGGATTTCGCAGAAGCTGGTTTGGATGTGCGTGCACACCGGAATCAGTGCGTATCCGCGGACATCGCCCCGTATCCGACTTTTCTGAATCTTGCTATAACTTAGTGTACACCCGTCGGATCGAGACAAAACTTGCGCCATTGGACTCGTAGCAATACGCTGGTCCTGTGAGCCAAGTTTGGTTCGATTCTGAGAACGTTGACAAAATCGTGTGTCGTGGGCCCCACAGGTTCCACCCGACGGGCGATTTTGAGAACGGCTCATCGGAATCCAATTCTGAAAGTTCCGTTGGGTTCGTATTATCGTTCCTGACCTGTTGACACTAAGTTGGACTGATTTTGAGACCTTTGACCCTGACTCGGTTTTCGGTGCAAAGCGGCCCACATTTGGACCCCGCCTTGACCCGAAAATGATGTTTTTGCCCTTGTCTCCAAATTGGACTCAAGGACAGGCATTCCTAGCTGATTAATATTTTCTGGACCTGATGGTGATGTTTGTTTCAGCAACCGGAGTACTGCTTGGAAATCCAGCTGAAGCTCTAGCTACAATTGGAACAGGAAACCCAGGCAAGTGTACCTTGCCATAAAATGCAGTTATTGATTCATTTTGATTTTTTTTGCTTTAATTTTTATGACTGTTGTACTTGCCCCATCAAGTACTTTATACCCAGGACACCTGACACAAAGCATGATACAGAATCTTCCTGATTATTCAAGGGGGTTTTGTATAGGTTATAGAATTTATGACTTAAGCTTTATTTTCTTAGAACATGACTGACTGCATTAGTTTTAATTTTGCGTAACATGAACATTGAGAACTATGACGTGAGATTACATTGGGTGGGGAGAGTATTACCATATCAAGGCTGAATTTATATATGATATATTGTTATCTGGATGTGTCCTAGTCTCTGACACAGAGCTTTGGCACCTGTACTGGCCCTTCGAGAAAATACTGCTATGGTTTCTTGTCACTGATCCTGTAGTAGTCTCAGCCTGAAGTATGATTAATAACTCTCATCTTGCATGATCACTTAGCTGGTTTAGTTACTTACCCTGTTGTTACTTTATTTCTGCACTGCATTATATTTGGCTTGTGTTTTCTGTACCTTGTTATGTCCCCTGAGGACCTGGAATGGATTATGTCCCCAGATTTAGCAGACGAGATCTACCCTGAGATTTTCTGAACCGCACACCGCGTGTTCGTCGAAATGACCGAACGGCCATTTCGGCGTGGTTTCTTAGTTTTGGGTTTGTGCGCGCGTTGGTTTAGTATCGGAGAGTGTGTGCTAGAATTTTCGGGCTATATTTTATATATTTATAGGTGTTTGTGCGTGCCGGGGTCGTTGGGCGTGCGTTGGTGAGTGTTGTGGTTGTTGTAGTAGTTGTTGTTGGTTAGACTTTATAGTTGTTAGTCTTCTTTGTTATCTTATCGTGCTTAGATTCATGATTGAGTACTTTATTATCATTATGATATTGCTCCTCCGTTTGGAGTTGAGATCTTGACAGATTTATATATTGATTGCGTGAGATTGTTATCTAGATAGTTGACCTAGACAGCGTTCTACCGCCGATGCTGCGGCGTAGGCTGGACGTACCCACGAATCATGTCCGATTTTTTCGGACACGGGTCGTGACAACCCCATCATCCACATCTCCATCCTCGTCATCATCCTCGTCAACACCAGCGTTCTCGTCATCATCATCATCATCACTTCATCCTCATCTTATCATCGTCATCACCATTATCGTCGTCATATGTCGTCACCATCGTCGTCAACCTCTCTTTGTCGTCGTCCAGCCGATCCCATGAGCGTACACCGAGGTTCAAACCTGCCCCACCTTCTTTTTTCGTATGTGTGCTTGTGTGTATGCCAGTAGGATATTAGCATTGCTTATTGACTGTTAGCTGATATCGGACTCCGATTCGGTGAACCCAGTGCTGCGTACACGAACTCGTACTCGTACGCGTATAGCATTCAGTTTGATATATCTATATATATATATATTTAGTATATGCATACTATTCAACTTGGTATACATATAATTATTGGATGATATATATGTACACACACACACACACACACACACACACACATATATATATATATATATATATATATATATATTGTAATTAATTATATGCTAATTGATAATTATGACTATATATATTCAGACTGTATGATCCTAGGACACCGTGGACTGTCCCGTACTCACCTTGACCATGTTGACCCTAAGCACTTGTGAATTGTCCGCCTTGCGTACATTAACGTACTGGCTTAGACACCTGTCAGTCGACTGTCTGATTGTGTACAGCACTTGAAGATGAGACCCCGCGTAATTCAACGCGTAATTGACCGTGTTAGATGACTAGTGTTACCCCTAGTATACCTCTTAGTCCAGTGTAAATATTGTTGATATGTACTAGCGTAATGACTAATGATTTTATTATATCGTATTATGTGTACATAGGATATTGGATTTGTTCTGCGCGACTTCTGGAGTAGGTTATTGGTATATCGCAGCTTTCTTGACAGGCAAGTATACATTGCCATCGTATTGTTATTCATATTCCATATGTTGCATGCATCTTTATTTTATGTCTTTAGTTCATATACTTTAACTGTTATATAAAATGCGCGCGACGGTGTCGTCGCGATATGTTTTTATTTATGTATTGCATTGACCTTGTTTATGAGACTACCCCATTATCATGTAGCACATCTAGGTTCATTGGCCGTGACACAGTTGTTACACTAGTTGTGAGTCTCATATAGATCACGGACTGGCGTACAGGGTTTGGCCTCCTGTATGTGTGGGTCGTGCGTTAGGAATAACTGTTGTTAGAAACTTTGCATGCTAGTAGACTTAGCAGTTATTAGAGGTATAGGAACATAGCTTATTGTAGTACGGTGGTCCCATCCTTGTTCTTGTTTGGTTGCAGGATTGGGCTAGGGTACTAAGAATAGGCTATGAACCAAATTGTGTCATGGATGTGACATACTTAGAGCATGGGGTGGGGAGAACAACAAGTACCACATTTGAGCTCCTTTGTACTTTTTCTATTGTGCGCCCAGATTCTCCGCTGGAGATACGGGTGGTGATGACCACTATATATTTTATTATTATCAGGCGGGCCTCCGGCGTTCGAAAGACGCTGTGCCTTTTTAGGCCCCTGGATCTCCAATAGAGAACCATGTTAAATCCCAGTTTTCAGCCAGATAGCTCACTTGTAGGGAAAGTTGTTCTTAACTGCATTCACTTAGACGGTTAGGCGACCATTGGATATTTATTTCAGTACTTTATTGGTATGTGTTTTGTGTATCTTGTTACGTCCCTCTGAGGACCTGGTCCCCTGCCAGGTGTATCTGTTCTTGAGTATTTGCAGGAGCGCAGATTCGGATGGCTACATATGTTCGAGGATGTCTTCTCTTCGAGCCCGTGATTGTTAGCTGGTAATCTTGTATTGTGTTTGTTGTGGTGTACTTATATTGTATTTACTTTTACATTCGAGTTGGTAGTGGATTTGTTTCCATCCAACTATTATTACCAGATACTTTGTGTCTAGATCTAGTTCATAGATATTGGTTATTTATTTATAATTGATTTTTGTGGATGAGATTTAGATTATACCCTATGACTTGTAATACATTTTATACCACTCGTGGATTTAATATTCATATTACAGCGTACGTATGGATTTGGTTTCCATATATTGGAGTTGCCATATCCATGCGGCTGGCATGCTTACGTGTCCTAGTCCTACATATTTTTGGGACTGGGGCGTGACACCGTGACCATGCAACTACTCCCCCACTTCCAATCCTAGCCGAGAAACAACTTGGATTAATCTTGCCGAGGACTACACTCGGATCGTTTCCCTGATTAGAGACTGCCTCGGTGATCTGGATATCCCGAGTACTTTATTTTCTTTCATTTTTCTGACTCGGAACGACTACTTGATAGTCTTCCTCATCTATATATGCAACATAATTATCTTTATCCCGTGTCATATTTTGTGCGGTGCGATGCCTCAGTATGAACTCAAACTACTTTTGTGGCATATATATATAAGAAGCTACTATATTTTAACTCAATAGTCCGATTACATAAATAACAAGTAAGATCTCCATGTTCTATACAATGATAAGGCGGGGTTATCCCCTTAGCTTTGTGCGTTCATCTCTTTTATTAGCATGCAAAGGTTATCGCCTGAAAACTAGCATGTATCGTTCATTTTCTTAGTGTGCAGCTAAGTAAGGACAGATTCACCGAGGCTACCTACCTTAGCGATGAATCGCATCGGTCGAGCGAGACTCCAAGCGCGCCTCTGAAAGTCTAAGTCTGAACTCCATTTGAAGATCCAAGTTTGAATGCCTTTGCATCGAACGAGTCTTCTTGTTGAGCAAGGCAGGTCGTTCTCTATACTTGTGCCGTTTGAATCGGCCCTCCAAGTTGAGCGAAGCGGGTCGTTACAATATACACCACTCGGAACAAGTCTCGTCCTCGAGACTTCCTGAGCAGAACTCGTATTATCACACAACTTCTAAACCAAACTCAATACATCTTGTCCAACTTCCAAGGGCTATTTCCATAATACATTCATTTATTTCCTCACCACACATTACGCACATGTTTAGCCAATTCTCATCGAACGACTCTATCGTTCAATGCTATCAAACTATACTCAACTTAATCGTTGCACTCTCGACTCAAAATCTATTGCGTCTGGTGCAGGGCTGTATTACTCAAGCACAGGGTATTCTATAACTCAATGGGCACTAAAAATTTAGACTTTGGGTGGACTTGCCCAACTGTTATATTCTATCCATACGAACCCAACGCATCCGACCGATTACTTGACGTCGCCTATCGAAACCCATCGTTACGCCTAAACCCAAAAGCTCAAATCTCAGCTAATTTTCTAATCTCGTTTGCATCAATATCTCTCTGGGTTACCATCTAATCTCACTAAGTAAATTTACTTTCGGCCAATGTCACGCCCCAGTCCCAAAATATTCGGGACCAGGCCACGTGGCAATGGCCAACTAATACGACTTCGAAGGATTTTCTCAATTTAATGGACCCGACGAAGCGTACTATACTGTCCTAAAATACTATCAAGTCCAATATGCTAACATGCAGCATGTAAATATCTAATCTCATCCACATAATACAATATAATAAAGACTGAAACAAGTGCTGGTAAATAAAATACAAAAAAAAATCTGAATATACATAATACATCTGAAATAGTCTGATGGGGACAAACCCACTGAAATATAGCAATGAAATAAAAGTACGAAAAGAAGGAAGATAGCTAGACTAGAGCATCAACTAGCTACATAAAGACGCTATAACCCAAGGTAGCAGCGTAACCCAAATCACGAAAACTCCTATGGAAGTGCCTCAAAGTCCTCAGCCACAAATCCTGTCTCTACTCCTGCTCCATAGATGGTCGGGTACAAGTGCTCGTCCGGATTTGACAGGTCCTCAGAGGGACGTAACAAGATACAAAAATAATGCCATAAAGTAAATACTGTGTAAACTCGAGGATGAACTAACCAGCTAAGTAAAATGCACTTAAAGACAACCTTGGTACGTATGGGTAGGTAAAAGGTATAAAGCGTAGCGTCGAGCCAGAGGCTAAGTACCTGACATTAGCTGTAAACTGGATGTCAGGAGTATATGCTGACTACATCATCGATCATGATAGCGCGCAGCTAGTAACCTCTGCCAGATGTATCGACAAGTATATACGCCCATAACCGAGTAACACATAGCCCATAACCGGGTAACACATGGCCCATAACCGGGTAACACTGAGGCTCACGACCCTGTAGTTTACTCTGAAACTATGGTAGCCAAATGTCTGTCCCATACGCCTACTAATTGTCTTTTCTGCCCAATGCCAATGTACAAGTCGCGAATAAGACGTGGACATCTCGTACTATAATGTAAGTCGCTAAAGAAATATACAACTAAGCTAAATACCGTTACACGTGTTGCTCACACCGATGGCCAGTCGAGTATGAAGCACGCGTCTCTACATGAACTCACTCTATGACGTGCAAAGATACGTGTCAAGGCTTGGGGAGTCATATTGACAACTCCACAACTTTAGGTGCATCCACTAGACACTAGGTCCGACACAAATCCTAACGTCAACGCCTTCGTTGACTACACCCGAGTCTTTCTCGGACACGCACAGTTATATAATATTAAAACAAATAAACATGCAACTAAATAATATCTAAATTTAAACAATACAACAATACAAGGTATACTTGTTTGGAACTTTGATGTGCACAAGTAAGGATCTGGAACCCGCAGCCAAGGTAGAATTATCTTGGATGCCTACGAATATATAACAATTAATATCAATCACTATATTACAATATGCTAATCACGTACACAAGTACAACTTACGCAATATCATGAGTTACACAGATACTAAACCAAATAAATGTTCTAATTAAAAACGTTGGCTAAGGTTGACTAGTCAAGGATCAAGGGGTTAGGGGTACACTTAGTTTACTAGTCCCACTGCATTTTACAAGTCATCCTATGGTATCATTTCTCATATGTTATAATCACGGTCACAACTATGATTCGTGTAGGTGCTAAGTTGCACATCTAACATAGGGGTACTAGGTATCCTACTTACTAAGATTTCCAAGACACGTCTGATATGGGTAACCATCTAGGTCTCCATGTACGCGTACGTCATGTCCTCAGATACATACACAGTGAGACAATTAGTTACCAAAATATGTTACAATTCTAAATAATGTGTAACACTAGACACATGTCTTAGATATTAGTTACCAAAATATGTTACGATTCTAAATAATGTGTAACACTATCCTACTTACCTGATTTTCATAATTTTATAATTTGGATTTTTCTGAATTTTCTGGAATTTTCTGAAAATTAAATTCAAGTATTTTAATTATTACAGGATTTTTAAATGTTAATAAATAATATTAAAATGTGATAAAAATTATATTTTTTAGTGTAAAATTAAAAACCAGACATAGGGTAATTTTCCAGGAATTTATTGGACCCCGGATGGATTTTTAAAGCATTAAAAACTATTATTAAAATTAACTGATTATTTAAACCAATATAATTAGCCAAACCCAAACCCTGAGTTTGAACCAGACCGGACCGGCCGGTCTGACTGAACCGAACCAAAACCCTTAACGGGTCAGATCCGGGTCAGACCCGACCCGTCCGAATCCGACCCGACCCGGTTTGAACCCTAACCCCCAAATCTCTTCTCCTTCTCCCCCGATTCCTCTTCTCCGGCGGCCGTTCAGCCGCCGTGGCCGCCGGCGACGCTTCTCCTTCGGCTTCCCCGAAACCCCCGAACTCATCCCCTTCGACTTCAGGCAACTCCCGGCCGTCACTCTCCCCTCGACCTCTTTATATACCCCTTATTCCGCCGGAAAACCCATTTCTTCTCCGACCAACCCGACGCCGCCCTCGACGACCGGCCTCGCCGCCAGACCCCGGCCGCCCACCTCCAGCAGAACCTAACCCCAGTCGCCTATCTCCCCACAGACCCGCGCCGGCCCCTCTTCAGTCGTCGACTCCTCCGGCCGGCACTGACAGCACCGGCGCCACCTCCGCCCGCACCCCAGGTAGACTCCGGCGAGTCCCGACCAGCTCAGGCGAGCCTCCAGCAGCAAGCCCTAACCAGGACACGGGTCGGACACAGATCCTCAGACTCGGACTCGGACAGAAACCCTAGGGTGGACGCAGCATTCAAACGCGAGTCGGACACGAAGAATACACTGATTTTGAGCCTGTTCAGGTACTCGTACCTCTCTCCTCGTAACCCCGTTTTCGATTCCGTAAATTATATCGTATAGCCTGTATGACCCTCTCGATGCCCGGACAAACCGCTCGGGGCATCGCGTCCTGTGGTGATCGCACACCGCGATCCAAAAACAGGAAAACCAACGCCCCGATTCACCCCGGAACTGAGTACGCCCCGCCAAATGGGACGACTTGGTCGCGTGCGGTCTTCACAGATACGTGCGCGTCATTGATACGGACGTGTAGGATTTCGCAGAAGCTGATTTGGATGTGCGTGCACACCGGAATCAGTGCGTATCCGCAGACATCGCCCCGTATCCGACTTTTCTGTAAATCGCTGTAACTTAGTGTACACACGTCGGATCGAGACAAAACTTGCGCCATCGGACTTGTAGCAATACGCTGGTCCTGTGAGCCAAGTTTGGTTCGATTCTGAGAACTTTGACAAAATCGTGTGTCGTGGGCCCCACAGGCTCCAACCGATGGGCGGTTTTGAGAACGGCTCATCGGAATCTAATTCTGGAAGTTCCGTTGGGTTCGTATCATCGTTCCTGACCTGTTGACACTAAGTTGGACTATTTTTGAGACCTTTGACCCTGACTCGTTTTTCGGTGCAAAGCGGCCCACATCTGGACCCCACCTTGACCCGAAAATGACGTTTTGCCCTTGTCTCCAAATTGGACTCAAGGACAGGCGTTCCTAGCTGATTGATATTTTCTGGATCTGATGGTGATGTCTGTTTCAGCAACCGGAGTACTGCCTGCAATCCCAGCTGAAGTCAGAGCTAAATTGGAAACAGAACCCAGGCAAGTATACCTTGCCAAATCCTGCAGTTTTGCTACTTATCTCCTGGTTTACTTTTCATTATCGTGCAAGATATTTGTATAATATTTGCATGATTTTCAGTTGTTACTTCCTTGTCATATATAGTTCTTGATGCTTGTTGATTTATTCCTGCTGCTCTAGTCTTATTTTCTCGTTTTGCGTGCATGTACATTATTTGCTCTTTCCTTGGATCACTACTTGTTCCATAGACATATTGTGATGGTATATGTTTACTCTGCATTCCTGGAGTTGACTTGACTGATTTCTTAGTTCCTAGATGATTGTTATTGGACACTGACTACACTTGAGCAATCTCGATTGTGAGTACCCATTGTACTGCAATAAAGGATTGTTCATTTGACTACCTCCTTCGTGAGCTCCCGTTGGGCTGCGAAAGAGCCATACTATAGACTGTGAGTCCCCGTTGGACTGCTTTCTATAGGATCGTGATCTCCCATTGAGATGCGGTTACCCCGATTGCTTGTAGTCATGTTTGGTAGCATCACTGGCATGCCACTATCTTAGATGTAGTGATTTCTCGTGTCTTATTTGCTCGTGTTTACTTTCTCTATCCTGCATGACATTTACTGTATTTGGCTCATATTCTTTTGTATCTTGCTATGTCCCCTGAGGACCTGGTTTTGTTCTCCAGATTTAGCAGATGAGGAGTACCGCAGCCTGCGAACCAACACCAGACGAGAGTTTGATTGCAGTTGATGGCCCTGCTTCTTAGTTACTGTCTAGCATGTTTTAGTTATCTTTTACTTGTCTTTATTTTCTTGTTTGTCGGTAGTGGATTTGTCTCCACCCGACTTAGTATTATTTCTTGCTGGATATTCGTCAGTAACTTTACTTTCAGCATTTAATTCAGTTTTGTTCTAGTTCATGCTGTTCTATGGATGAGATTAGTAAACCCTGACTATTATAATACAGCTTAAGTACACTCCGATGGATCCATTAAATTGGGTTTGTCCATCGGTGTGTGCTGCTGGCCATTATCGCGCGTCCAGTCCCTCGTTATTTTGGGATTGGGGCGTGACAAATCCAGTTCAAGCAATCGTATCATTCACATGCACTTTTTAAAAATATTTATACTCATTGTATGGAACATTCATCGAAGCATTGAGAGAGAGCATCTATAACTTTTTTAATATACAAGTTTAAAACTGAGAGAATCGATACGAATTTCAAGGACGTAAAGCCAGGCTCTGATACCAAAATGTTATGCCCTGATCTCCCGTTGGAATCGATCGTCCCCGCTAGATGCGAATCACCGCACTAGCGCTCCCGCGGAACGATCGTTTCCATCGAAATGTGATGCCGTACGAGCCTGGAGTTGCGCCCGCGCGAGGCAAATACTGAAACGACCGTTGATAACTAGTTCGCAGAGTCGTCATAGCGGAAACATAGAATAAACACAAGTATTGAATCCAAATCAAGTTCTTTATTGATATGAAGTAAAGATTACAAGCGACGCTAGGCCAAGATTATAAGTCGCTCATGCTCTCTCTCTCTCTCTCTATAATGAATATGCCCATAGGCTTAGAACTGATTCAAACAATCTGGATGATGATATTCCCATATATTATGTCTCATATATGTGAGCTCCAGGTCCGTGTGCCATGCTCTAATACGCCAAATGCGGTCTAGTGCCTCATTGCGTTAAGCGATCTCCAAATCCGTACGAGTTCCCCCTGCACCCTGCATGCAGTCTGGTTGGATATCAGTATATTGAATGCACTGGTGGGGAGGCCTCTCGTCCACGCCACAAAATAAGCATGTTCATATGTGCACTGACTAATTTTGTTGTCTTTCTAGTCTTTTGCCTTAGGATCAGTTACATGACAATATAATAAAAGTAATATCCGTGTCTGCTTAAGAGTGTCATAATAATGAACAACTGAGTTCGTCTTACCATTCGGCCTTCCCTGTCATATGCAGCAATATAAATAATAAAACTACTGAATAACCAAGAACATCTATGAAATCCAACTATTACGTTTGTGTCTCTGCCTCAGACCCATTCTACTCGAACTATGTTTGTTACCGTGCATCCATTCTAAATATACAAAATATCGTACAAATGTACTCCTTCACGTTACTCCTCTTCTGAATGCGGATAGCCGATATGCAAGCATGACTTATCTATATGAAGGTCACTGGCTCTGACATATTGGACATGATCTACGATGGAACAACTGTCTTCTCAGCTCGGTTGCTAGCCTTGCTGGGTCTCCCAAACCATCTGACGAGTCGGCGACCATCCAAGTCGGTAGCAAGCCTTGATGGGTGTCCCGTTCTCGCCCTCTAGTCATCAGCTAGCGTATTACCAGGACTACACTGGTACTGTCCTTCCGGGCCGACATGATTCAGATGCCTCGGCAATCGTGTCGAGGACTCATCTCTACCTGGTGCGCAGCATGTTGTCCGTGACCATGCAACTACTAACCCACTTCCAATCCTAGTCGAGAAATAACTCGGTTCAATCTTGCCGAGGACTACACTCGGATCGTTCTTCTTTACGCAGTTCCCTGATTATAGACTGCCTCGGTGATCTCGATATCCCGAGTACTTTTTTTTTCTGACTCGGAAGGACTACTTTATAGTCTTCCTCGTCTATGTATGCAACATGATTATACTCTATCCCGTGTCATGTTCCGTGCGGTACGATGCCTCAGTATAAACTCAAACTACTTTTGTGGCATATATAAGAAGCTACTACATTTCAACTCAATAGCCCGATTACGCAAATAGCAAGTAAGATCTCCATGTTCTATACAATGATAAGGCGGGGTTATCCCCTTAGCTCCGTGCGTTCATCTCTTTTATTAGCATGCAAAGGTTATCGCCTGAAAACTAGCATGTATCGTTCATTTTCTTAGTGTGCAGCTAAGTAGGGACAGGTTCACCGCGGCCACCACCTTAGCGATGAATCGCATCGGTCGAGCGAGACTCCGAGCGCACCTCTGAAAGTCTAAGTTTGAACTCCATTTGAAGATCCAAGTCTGAATGCCTTTACATCGAATGAGTCTTCTCGCTGAGCAAGGCAGGTCAGTTTGCTACACTTGTGTCGTTTGAATCGGCCCTCCGGGTTGAGCGGAGCGTGTCGTTACTGTATCTACAATAGAAGAAGTTATGTATCATGCATGCACCACTCTTAACATGAAATAATTTTAGTATAATGATTATTGTATTAGACTTGCATACTTGAGATCCTTGGTTCATTTCTTGGTGGCAATAATTTTTTATATTTACTTTTACTTTAATTTAGTTTTTTTTTCACAATATGTATGGTACCCATTTTGGAAGTTCACCTTGGGCTCCCATGAGCTGAGGGTTGTCAATATAAATAATGTACTTCTTTGTGTTGTCTTAATTATTCAAATAATGTACTTACTTTCAAATAATTAAAGTTTACTTGTGGGTGTCTATTATTTGAGTGTTACTATAATAACCATATTTCATAATATTGTATTTAGGTAGTATTTTTATATTTTAAATTTCTTCTGTAATTATTTCTTAAGTAAAAATATTTTTATTGAGTTTTATAAATAAAATGGATTTGTAAACATTTTGTGAAATTAATTTTCAAACTAAATCCTAGATAAATTGTCCTATTTCATATTTGGTATGGACATCCTAGATTAATTATTCATGTGTTAGTCTACGTAATAAGAAAATGAATGTCTATATTATGTTAATTTTTAAAGGCTTTTTCTCATTTACAACGCTTGGGACAAAAGTTTTACATCAAACAAATGAATGCGAGTATTTATAACGTTTTTTTGTATTTGTTTAAGGTACACTTACAATTTTTTTAATTATATTTTATTTATAAAGACACTTAAAATGATCTACCAATTAATCAAAAAAAATCTCTAAAATCATATAGTTGTAAAATATATTAATTGTAGAGAAACAAGTTTGAAAAAATTAAAAGTTTCCGTCTGTAGTACTTGAGAGAGACTAGCTTGGTTACACAGACTAACGAAATTTTCACAATTTTTGTCCGACCTTGCGAAATTTGGGTGGTCCAAAATGTGGGTATCTAATTTCTTTGAAAAGCCAATATAAAATTGTTATCATCCGCAAAATTATTTGGTTTGAAATAATTAATTATATATGAATGATAATTTTGCGTATGGATGATAACAATTTTTTTATGATGTAATCTTATTTTTAACTTATAAAAAGAAAATTTTGTATGTCAATTTTTTTTCCAGAATAGTTTAAGTTAAATTTGACAAATAGATAATTTTTTTATGGATGATAACAAATTTTATATTATGCTAGTAGTGTGCACGTGCATTACACATGCGTAAAAAAATGTTAATTTTTTTAATATAAAATTATTAAAATTATTGTCGTTCCTAGGAATCGAGCTCAAGTAACCAAGAAAAATACCTCCCAACTTAACAACTTGAGTTAGAATTGTTTAGTTGTAAATAAATAATATTATGTAGTAAAATAATTAGTTATTTAAAAAACTAGTTAGTGGAGTATTTGCATAAGGCGTAAACGGCTCAATTTTTAGCCGTTTTCAAGCCTCATTATAAGAGTAGAGTTATCATCCATACAAAATTTTGGGTGTATACATTTTTTTAAAGTCAATCAAAAAATTGTTATTATCCATATGCAAAATTTATTTTGTTTACAATTTATATCAAAGATAATTTAGCGTATAGATAGTAACAAATAATTTAGCGTATAGATAGTAACAAACTTTATATGATATTATCATCAAATTTGGATTTTTTTTTTTAAGAAGTCAACATGAAATTTTTTATTATCCATATGCAAAATTTATTTGGTTTACAATAACAAAATTGATATGAATGATAATTTAATGTATTGATGATAAATTTTTCATATGATATTATCTATTTGTTGACTTAAAAAAAATGGATGCCAAATTTGGGATGATTAATTTAAATTTGACAAATAGATAATTTTGCTTTCGGGTGGTAACAAGTTTTATATGATATTGTCATCCATATGCAAACTTTGAGTGTATTTTTTGGAAGTCAATAAAAAATTGTTATCATCTATATGCAAAGTTTATGTTTAAAATAACACATTATATATTAATGGTAATTTTGTGTATGTGTATGATAACAATTTTTACATGATATCATGTGTTTAAAAGGAAAATTTTGGATACATAATAGTTTAATTTAAATTTAGCAAATAGATAATTTTGTGTATATATGATAACAAATTTTATATGATATTATCATCCACACGCAAAATTTGGGTATCTATTTTTCAAAAATTCAATATAAAATTTATTATCATCTATATGAAAAAATTATTTTGTTTTAAATAATAAATTTATATGAATGATAATTTTAGGTATGGATTTTTTATTTATTTGTAATTTTGGGTATGAATGATAACAAAATTTATATGGTATTATCTATTTGTTGATTTTGAAAAAGTAAATTTTGGATGCAAACTTGTTTAATTTAAATTTGACAAATAAATAATTTTGCCTATGAACGTCAACAAATTTTATATTGACTTTTAAAAAAAAAACTAGATACCCAAATTTTGGGTAGTGCTGGGGGAACCTTTCTCCCGTCTATACTAAGGCTATCTCCAATAGAGATTTCTAAAATTTAGTTTCTATCCTACTTGACATTACACTTTTAGTAAATTTCTATCATATTTGGTAGACTTTATACATAGAAATTGCATAAAAAAAAAACTTTCTCCAATGATTCTCCATTTATATTATTTGGTTCAACATTAACTTACTATGAGAAAAATAAAATTATCTTAAGATTTCTAAAAAACTAGATACACAAAAAAAAACTTTCTCCAATAGAGATTTCTAAAAAACTTTCTCCTAATATATAATTCAAATAACATGATATCAATATGTTATTTGGTTCAACATTAACTTACTATAAAAAATGTATTATGCAAGGATAAATATATCATTTACCTAACTGATAAAATGGTTGAATGAGATAAGTTAGGGATCCCCTCACTTAATTATTCGTTAGATATTTTTGTCTTTTAGTTTCTTAGAGATTAAAAAAAAATTCTACTTACTATATCTTCAATTTAAGATCAACTCTAACAACATAATCAAACTCAAACTTAAACGACTCTTTATAACATGTGCCACAAAAGAAAAATGAATGCTTTATAGTATAAGTCATAAAAGTATCTTAAGGTTTGCTTCTAATCATTCATAAATGTTATATTTCAATAGTTGCTTGGAAATAAGCATTTGAATAGATCACATCGTTTTTTTTATTTTATTTTATGAATTATGGTATTTTTTATGATTGGTCCTAAAAAATATTAGATTTGTTGGAAGGTTTTGAACCAGTTATTTATTTATTTTTTATAGTTTGAATCATAAAATATTTGTTGCTATATTTTATTTTTTACCGTTTGAAATTTTTCCCAATTTTAGGATTTAACTTGTAGTAATAATATAGTTATGCTATGTTTAAATTTTTGTTTGATTTTTTTTGTTTTTCTCTGAAAATTGTACCCCGATCTCTCGTTCTAATTTCTCCAACTTAGTTCTCCCAAACTTGTTATTCTATAGTTAATATATTTAAAATATATTATTGTATATTCTTTTTACCACTCAATATATGTACATATCTATTTTAAATAATATATGCTATACTTTGAACTCCGAAATAAAAGGGAAATGCAATTGCCAAGTAATATTTTTACAATGTACATGAAGTTTCAAAATGGGTTATCGAATTTATCTTCATTTATAAGAGAGGATATAATATATTTTTTTAAACCTAACAAATTAAGGGTACTTTTCGTAAGTCCTTGGACATTATAAAAGACTATAATTGCAATTTCTCAACTAAAAATTACTAGTACATATGTACACACAGTTTATTAGTATATATGTATGTGCCAAACACGTAGTTTATAGATTACTAGTTACTTTAACGTGCGTTGCAAGTAAAAAGAAAAGAAAAGAAAAGAAAAATCGGATTTACACAATGTTGAGATAGTTAGGAGAATTTTAGATTTTTAATTCTTTTTTCTCTACAGTTACAAAACTTACAAATATTTTTATGTTTTTAAATTAATTGGTTGATGATATACATACGAATTAGAAGGTAATATAATTATTCTAGATTTTATTAAGACTACTTAGGAAAGAATAGAAGACATCGACCATAATTATTGTAAATTTATTATTATATTAATATTTATATATATATTATTTTATAGTTGAAAGACATTAGGAAGACAAGAATAATAGCTCCGTAATTAGCTTATTTTTCTTTTCCTATTAATTTTAAGATTTTTTTTTACTGACTCCAACTTTTTTTTACCATATTTAAGGGTGCACCGCATAGTTTTTCCATAATGTACATATTTTTCCATATTTGACTGAATTCATCCAGTCATGATGGTAAAAAAAAAATTCGATTTTTTTTAACTAAAATTTTCTCCTCTATTGTCTTCTACCCCTTCCCTCTCAACCCCCCTCCTCCCCCCTCCCTACAGCGGATAGCCGGCCGCCGCCGCTAGCCCCCATTCCTCCCCTCTCCGTCACTGCACCCTCCTCCCCACCCCCGCTGCAGTAGCAGCAGCAACATCAGCAGCCACGACCGAGCGAGCGCGGCAAGCGGCTGTGAATACCGCCCCCTCTCCCCGCCATCGTCGTCGCTCCCCCTCCCCACCCCGCCCCCCTCTCCGCCCTCGCCCCCGCCCCCGCCCCCGCCCCCGTAGCAGCGCCACAGCAGCAACATCAGCAGAAGCCGCTCGCCGCTGCACCGCGCGCTCGCCGCTCGCCTCTCCGCTCATCGCCGATTGCCTCGCCGCCGCTAGCCTCGCGCACGGCTGTGCTGTGGCGCTGCTGCGGGGGTGTGGGGGGTGGGGGGGTGGGGAGGGGGAGCAGAGGCTGTGGCGGAGAGGAGGGGAGCGGGGGCAGGCGGCGGTGGCGGGAAGGAGGGAGAAGGATGAAAGAGGAAGAAGAAAATGGGAAGGGACATTTTCGTAAAAAAAAAAAAGTCAAAGCAGGACGAATTCCGTCAAATATGAAAAATATGTAAATTATAAAAAATTTGTGGGGTGCACCCTTAAATATGGTTAAAAAAAGTGGGGTAAGTCAAAAATTCTCTAATTTTAATTAGTTTACAGTACATTTTTAGAACATAAAATTTTAGGGTGATCCTCATTATTTTGTTTTAAAAGGGGTCTGTACACTACATATTTGACCGGGTGACGTTATCACAAGCCTCTGTAGAAATCAAAGGATTCAAACCGCCCCCAAAAATTCCACACCCTCAATTGGAAACCCTAACCGTCAAGAGCCCATCCAGACGTCGCCGGCCCATTGCCTGAAAGCCGCCCCCGGTTCCGGCGAAATCCGGTATGCAAAATTCTCTCTCTCTCTTTCTTTCTCCTTCTTCCTCCTTTTTTTCTTCTTCAAGATTGAGCTTAATTTCTTAAAAGTTTGTAACTTTTCAAGTTTATAAGTTTTTCTGGTAGATTTTAAGATTTATGTTTTTTTTGTTATAACTTCTTATTCTCCAAGTTTGAGCTTAATTTCTTAAAGTTCCCGTATAAATTTTAGGATTTATTGTTGTTTTTGAGTTTAATTTCTTCAAATATATAAAATTTCAAACTTTAGGATTTATTGTTGTTTTTGAGTTTAATTTCATCAAGTTTATAAAATTTCAAAGGTGGGCTATGGAAATTTATGGTTTTTAAAAACTGGGTTCTCTGAATTTTAGAGTTCATGTTTTTTGTTGTTGTTAAATAGCTTCTCGTTCTTAATTTCAGCAAGTAAATATCTTTTCAAATAATTTTAGAGTTCATGGTTCTTTTGGGGTTAAATAGCTTCTTGTTCTTAATTTCTGCAAGTCAGTAACTTTTCAAATAGTTCTATATACATTTTAGAACACATGGTTTGATTTTTGTTAAATAGCTTGAAGTGCCCAACTTTTCAATCTAGACAACTTCAATGTAGACAACATACATTTCACAGTGATGAAATGTTTTTTGTTTTCTTCCAAGTTGGTAATTTTTTCAAGAACTACATTGGTAACTTTCCAGTAAGTACATGCTAGTTTCTGCCTACATACTTTCTATATTGGTATATTGGTGAATGGTGATTGAGTTACAACTTTTCATGTTCATAATTTTGAGTAGGAAATTCTTAATTTTTCAATCTGCACTAGCATATATATATATATATATATATATATATATATTTCCTTTTCTTTTCAGACTCTGGTTTTCTTGTTATCTACTTCCGAGTTCATATTGCAATCTTGATACATTTCTTAGCGGTGAGTACTATATGGTTTTTGTTATTAACTAACAATCTTGATATAGGGTCTGCTTCACAATTGTTGGGATAGCGGTTATGAGGAGTCCGATTTTGGGTGGTTTTAAGTAGCGACTTTAAAACCAGTCCAATCCATGCTCGTTAATTCATTAACGAGTGGTTTTGAAAGTTTTTTTTTACACGAATAAAATTACCTTTATGTCCATATATAAACAAAAGTTCTCTCAAATAATAGAAACACATGAAATAATAAAACAAATGGATGAAATTCGAGAGAAAGATTTTAAAAACTTACTGGAAAAAGTAGTCGAAACGCAGTGATGAAAGTAGGAGATAAAGATATAAAAACTTACTGAAAAAAGTAGTCGTAGTTTAGAAGAAGTAGAAGAGAAACACAGATACGAAAGAAAAAATAAGGTAGCATATAGTAATTATAATTATATATTTTTGGTGAGGATATAATAGAATAAAATAATAAAACTACTCAAAACCCATCCGTTTGGGGTGTTTATAAAGACACCTAAAATTACATTACACTGATTTTGGGAGATTTTGAGCCGACCGAAACCAGTGCCTCAAAAAATTAACAAACAAGGGTTCTATGTTATATTAAGCGTGAGGCGAGGCGATGTGACGAAGCTGGCGCCTCGCTTAAGCGGCGCTTAGCTGACGCTTAGTTAGCACTTCACTCATTTGTGCCTACGAAGCCTCCTACATGTAAAATACTCAATATACACATAAATTTTAATATTTTTTCATAAAATCCTATTAGTATATGCATGAATAACAATACCAATTATCAATCAAGTAAAGTAACAATATAAATACTAGAATCAAAATGCAAAGTCATCAAAATAGTCATCAAAATATCATGGTCAAAATAGTCAAAAAGTCACACAATGCATAAACGGTTGGTTCCAAAACATTACAAAACCGATGAAAACACCGTTACCAAACAAACCCTTATTCCCAAAATTTTTAAGTTAATAAGTTTTAAAATAGTACATTCATAACTTTTCAATTCATATAAGTTTCCAGTCTAGCCATTACATAAGTTTCCAAACATGATTTATGTTGCTAGCTAGATCAATAGTACATTTCGTAGAGGTGAGTACTATATGGTTTTTGTTATTAACTAGCAATCTTGACATAGTAATACTTTTATTTACAACTTTTTCAAGTTAATGAGTTTTAAAATAGTACATTCATAACTTTTCAAATCAGATAAGTTTCCAATCTAGCTATACCATAAGTTTTCGAACATGATTTATGTTGCTAGCTATAGCTTCGAGTAAAATGCGATCAACAGTACATATCATAGTATTAAACTCTATTCCGGGAAGTTCGAGGCCATGGTCTGAAGCATATATGGTCTTGGTCTAGCCTCTTATTACTTTTCTTATGGCCTAAAGCATAGCAAGTCAAGACCCAAGCTAGTCAAGGCCCATCAGGTAACCACCGGTATACTGGGTGCTATAGGTGTTCTTTTGAACACCTAGTATTACATATGTAAAGAATAAGACTCATCACTTTATGGCTTTCACACCGAGTTTAAGACTCATCATTTCATGGCTTTCACAATGAGTTTAATATGCAAACTGTTTTTTTTCTAACAAATGAGTTCTCTCCACACTGGATAATATCCTACACAATTTCTCAAGGTATATTCAACACAATGTTCCATGGTTTATGATTTTTGTTGATGATATTGTGCTTGTTGATAAGAGTAAATTCTTACTTCAAATAAAATTGTGGAGAGAACTTTTGGAATCTAAGCGTTCTAGAATTAATAGATTAAAATAGAGTATGTGGAATGTGACTTCAATAGTTCAACCAAAAGTCAAAAAGAAACCAGGGAGGAATACATATTGATGAAAAAAATGTACCTAGGGGTGACAATTTTGATATTTAGGGCCAATCAGTCATTATGATGACTAGATCGAGAAATAGGCTAAATTAACACAAGATGGTTGAAATAGAATACATTGTGATTAAAGCTTACCCTTCAAGTAGGAAGAAAAATTCTACGAGACGACTATAACACCATACATGCTTTATTGATCAGTATTGGATAATTAAAAATCATATTCAGAAAATAAGCTTAGGTGAAATGAGAATACTAAGATCGATAAGTGGCAATACGTTGAAAGATAGGATACACAATGAGTATTTTTGAGAAGTTGGGGGGTTACATCAAGCCCTAATAGTAGGACCCACCCATCCTCTCGTCAACGAGCTTAAGGCTGATTGAGGATAAAATGAGAAAATATCATATCAAGTGTTAGGCACACGTGCAATGTACAATAGATACATTAGTTAGGACGAGTGATGTGAAATAAGTCATATGAGCTACTAGAACTAGAGGCAGACCAAAGCAAACTTGTATTGAGGTTGAAAGAAGAATATCGCTTTTGTCAGCATGAAAGCAAGCACACAGATTGACATCAAGAAGTCAATTGAATGAAGCATCGGTTTCTTCCATGTGTTTTGTTGCCTTCTTCGACCGACATGCAAGGTCTTCTTCTCCTCATGTATGCGGGCTGTCTGCCCCTTCCCGAATGGATGATTTTTGTATTGTCATAATTGAGATGGTCACATGGCCCTTAACTGAGTTGAATGGAAGAGAAGGATTCAAATAGTCGATACTGAAAAAGTTTGGTATAGGGCTCTATTGTTTTTGTAAACAATGTCAGCTATCTCACTTTCTCGCTGATTGTTGGGCCTTCCGGCCCAAGTTAGGAGTGATTTTTTTGCATTATTTATAGCTTGGCCTTTGCATATTTTTATTATTATTTTCAATGTTAAGAGAATAATTGGATGATTTTCATTGATATGCATGGGTACATATTTATAGGAGAGAGTCAGCCTCTCTTTATTGGTTCTATCCGATGTCGAACTAAAGCCCAAGGGCTAATACTCTTAACAACATCCCTCAAACTGGAGTATATATATCAGTCATACTATCTGATCGTCAGTCCTCACGTGGTGAAACTTTATCACCTTATTTTGGTATTCACCACTGACAAAGTGGATGCTAATCTCAATGTGTTTCATCTTTTCATGGAATAGGAGATTGGTAGCAATATAGATAGTTGACTGGTTATCACATCACATATCTGCTGCTTCCAATCATGCTTCTTTTTTCAACTTCTTTAGAAGATGCTGCTGATATAACATCTCTGGTGTGCCATAAGCAATAGTTCGGTATTCCGTTTCTGAACTCGAGACCACACTTTGCTTCTTGCTCTTCCACGATACTGACTTCCTGGCAATAAATACCGAATAATCAGATGTAGACCGTCTATCTGTAAGACTTGCACCCTAGTCAACATCTGGAAAGCATTCAAGACGAGTATGTCCCTGATTATCCATTCTAATTCCTTTTTTCGAATTCTGGATTAGATAACGCAAGATCCTGAGAATTGTCTGCAAAGACGAAACTCGTGGATAAGCCATAAATCTACTCACAACACTTACGACAAAGAAAATGTTTGGACGAGTCATGACTGCAAAGTAGTTGAGTTTTTCAACCAGCCGACGATACTGATCATGATTGGTCATCAGTATCCCCTCATCGGGGAGTAACTTTACTCCTGGGTCAATGGGTGAGGTTGCTCCCTTAGTTTGCATCATTCCTGTTTCAGTTAGGGTATCAAGTATATACTTCCTCTGAGAAATTACAATATCTTGCTTATCTCGTATGATTTCAATGCCTAAGAAGTATGTCAATGCTCCATATCTTTGGTCTGAAATTGCTCAGCCATAACTTTTTCAGTTCTGCAATCCCCTGACTGTCATCCTCCGTAATCACAATGTCATCAACATAAACACCAAGTAGTATCTGTCCGGCTGATGTTTGTCGGTAAAATATCAAATGATCCTTCTTTGATTGGTACATGCCAAACTGGGTAACGGCGTACATAAATCAACCAAACCAAGCACGAGACGATTGTTTGAGGCCGTAGATGACCTTTTGCAGATAAAAACACTTTACCCTCCCTTGCAAAGAATCCATGAGGTTGCACCACGTACACTTCTTTTTTAAGGTGGTCCCCATGGAAAAATACATTCTTCACATCCAATTGAAGTAAGGGCCGGTCATATCGGACAACTAAAGACAATAGCACTTGCACGAAGGTTATTATGGCAACTGGAGAGAAAGTCTCAAAGTAATCCATGCCATAAGTCTGAGAATACCCCTTGGCCACAAGGCGGACCTTCAAGTGATCAATGGTGCCATCTGACTTCACCTTGATGGTGGACACCCATTTGCAATCCACTGCCTTCTTACCGGAAGGCAAATCCACCAAGTCCCATGTATGGTTCTCCCGTAGCACCCGTATTTTCTCCTTCATAGCAACATGCCAACCAGGATGTTGGAGGTCCTCATCGGCATATCGAGATCTGAATTCCATATATAGTAGCCATCAAGGACCGAGTGTGACTTGCGAGCCCTTTGTAGTTATTAACATATAAATGGTGGTTATGACATGCTCGACGGGGGCGAGTCGGTACCTCTGACGGTGATGAATCTTTGGAGGTGGAGGACTCTGATGACGACACCTGCTCTATAATGTTGGTGGGTTGGGGTAATACGAGTGGTGGTGGGTTGGGGGGGGGGGTCTGGTTGGGAGTCGGAGGAGGGCGGAGGTCGGGTGGGGGTCGGCAGAGGCGAGCCAACAGAGGGTGTGTTCGGGTCGGATTTGCAGAGGTGGGTGGGGGTCTGATCGGTAGTCGAGGTGGGTCGGCGGGGAGTCTGGTCGGGTGGGGAGTCTGGTCGTCGGCTAGTTGTGAGCTGGCTGAGGCGAGGAAGAGTGGATACCGGGAGCGGGCTGAGGTGAGGAAGAGTGGTGGCGGCGGAGGCTAGGGTTAGGATTAGGGTTTGGGTGAGAGTGGGAGAGAGAGAAGTGGAGGGAGGAGAGACGGCTAGAGTTTTGGTTCTGATGCCATGTTAAGAGAATAATTGGATGATTTTCATTGATATGAGTGAGTACATATTTATAGGAGAGAGTCAGACTCTCTTTATTGGTTCCTACCCGATGTTAGGGTTTTGGCTCTGATACCATGTTAAGAGAATAATTGGATGATTTTCATTGATATGAGTGAGTACATATTTATAGGAGAGTCAGCCTCTCTTTATTGGTTCTACCCGATGTGGGACTAAAGTCCGACTAATACTCTTAACATGCAACATAATATTTTTGTCAACCAAAAGACCACTGTTTTGAATTGTGCTAGTGCTCGCAATAATGTTTCATATGGTGACATTTGGGTTGATCTTTATTTAATTTAACAATTGTGCGCGGCTTGTGATAAGTCATAAGTGATAACATTGCAGTTGCTAGTGGCAAGACTCATCTTTTAAATGATCATCGTAGTTTGCAGTTCATTTCCTTTCTATCAAATTCACATCTCTAAAATGTACAATGAAGAAACATTTTTTAGATAATAGTTATGCACTGTGCAAATAGTTGGTTCCATCGAAGATATTTAGTTCAACCTATTTCCTTTCTTAAAAGCTTTTTTCATACTTTTCATCCTTTGACTAATTTTTTCTGGTTGGGAGTCGGAGGAGGGCGGAGGTCGGGTGGGGGTCGGCAGAGGCGAGCCAACAGAGGGTGTGGTCGGGTCGGATTTGCAGAGGTGGGTGGGGGTCTGATCGGTAGTCGAGGTGGGTCGGCGGGGAGTCTGGTCGGGTGGGGAGTCTGGTCGTCGGCTAGTTGTGAGCGGGCTGAGGCGAGGAAGAGTGGATACCAGGAGTGGGCTGAGGTGAGGAAGAGTGGTGGCGGCGGAGGCTAGGGTTAGGATTAGGGTTTGGGTGAGAGTGGGAGAGAGAGAAGTGGAGGGAGGAGAGACGGCTAGGGTTTTGGTTCTGATGCCATATTAAGAGAATAATTGGATGATTTTCATTGATATGAGTGAGTACATATTTATAGGAGAGAGTCAGACTCTCTTTATTGGTTCCTACCCGATGTTAGGGTTTTGGCTCTGATACCATGTTAAGAGAATAATTGGATGATTTTCATTGATATGAGTGAGTACATATTTATAGGAGAGTCGGCCTCTCTTTATTGGTTCTACCCGATGTGGGACTAAAGCCCGACTAATACTCTTAACATGCAACATAATATTTTTGTCAACCAAAAGACCTCTGTTTTGAATTGTGCTAGTGCTCGCAATAATGTTTCATATGGTGACATTTGGGTTGATCTTTATTTAATTTAACAATTGTGCGCGGCTTGTGATAAGTCATAAGTGATAACATTGCAGTTGCTAGTGACAAGACTCATCTTTTAAATGATCATCGTAGTTTGCAGTTCATTTCCTTTCTATCAAATTCACATCTCTAAAATGTACAATGAAGAAACATTTTTTAGATAATAGTTATGCACTGTGCAAATAGTTGGTTCCATAGAAGATATTTAGTTCAACCTATTTCCTTTCTTAAAAGCTTTTTTCATACTTTTCATCCTCTGACTAATTTTTTCTGTTTTGTTCTTAGGATGAGCTTTCCCGATTACATTGACATATCCAGTGATGAGGAATCTGAATTGCCGGAAGTTAAAGATGTAAAGCCCTTATTGTTCTCAAGTGTACCCGAAGAGAGAGTAAATTATCAAGCTGCAAATACTCAGCAGGACCCTAAAGAATATATAATTAAACCAAGGTTTCGGGATGAAATAAGTCATAACATAGTAAATGGTTTCTCAAATGGTTCCTATACAACAAACCAAGACAATGGTCTAACAGATGGGTTTTGCCCCACATCTACCTCATATGCTTCTTCTGTGCCAGTTTCGCGACAATTTTGGAAGTCTGGGGATTATGAAGTCAGGCACTCTCTTCCACCAGCTTCTAGAAGTATGTTGCCTTCAGATTCTGTTTTAACTTATGTTTCTTCTGTCTCGTGCATGATGAAGACTTTTGTTTCCTGTTGCACACAGATGGGAAAAATCGTTTACGCATTCATCCCAAATTTCTCCATTCAAATGCTACTTCACACAAGTGGGCTTTTGGTGGTACAACAAATTGGTCTAACTTTTCCCAATCAGTAATTTGTATTGTACTGATACTTACCTGATTTAGTATTTGTTTTCTTAACTGCAGCTATTGCTGAACTTCTTGATAATGCAGTTGATGAGGTGGGTATTAAATTTATATCCTTACACATCTTATTTCTTGACTAGTAACATGCACGTGCGAAAAAAAATTGTTAAAATTTTTTAAATATAAAATTATTATAAATACTGTCGTTCCTAGGGATCGAACTCAAGCAACCAAGAAAATACCTCCCACCTTAACCACTTGAGTTAGAATTGTTTACTTGTAAATAAATAATATTAGGTACTTAAATAATTAGTTATTTTTTAAAAACATACTGGAGTATTTACAAACGGCTTAGACGGCTAAATTTTGAGCATTTTTTCAAGCCTCATTATAAGAGTAGAGATAATACAGTTGATGAGGTGGATACATTATTGAAGTATCAGACAATGATATATTGATAATTTGATTGTCTAACCCATTTCGTTTTAAATTGGTTGTCATCTAGAAACGAGTTTGGGAGAACTCATCTATAAGTCTATTGATTGTATGTAGTGATAATTACATGTGAGATGCCGTTTTCGATTCTTGGCAGAATTGTTATTAGTACAGAGGGTGCACATTAAGAACTCATCGAGTGGACATAAAGAATATGCCAATCTATTGACATGTCTGAATGTAAACATTTCTACCATGCAATGGATATCCAAAGTTATATGAATGTCCAGTTGGGATCTTACAATTTGATGAGCCAATGAGGAGGAATCACCAGCAGATTTCTTACAGGGAAAAAATGGTCAATTTCGTTTGTTACTATTACATGCTAAGAAGCACATACACTGCAAAATTCGTGGTGTGTCCATATCATTTCGTGTCGGAGATGCACGGACACTCCAAATTACAGTAGGACACAACCAACATAGGTGCAGAATCACGGCGCGAATTACAATAGGAGAACCAAATATGTGTCAAATTTGTTTCGTCGTGTCTGAAACGTGTCGTGTCGAATCCATCTGTGCAATATATATTACATATGATCCTTAATAGGAGGTGAATACTCATTTTAAGTAACAAGATTGCTCAAGAAAATTAAACTTCTAATCATGCAACTTTAAAAGTATTATTTGCAAGATTTGCTTGTATATACCTTTTGGTCAAGTTTTGGAACAAAGTTTTATAAAATAAAGTTAGGTTTAGGTTGGAATTTCTAGACCGAAACTGGACTTTCAAATTATGAAACTCCACTAAGTTGAATTTTGAGTTATTTTTTGGACGTTTTGGAAGGGGGGTTTACTTTGGTGTTTTGTGTTTTGAAAATATGAGTGGAATTAGCTAAGCCTGCAATTATTATCTCAATTTTATTTAGCACAAAACTTTTACCAACATTCATAAATTCACAAAATCCTAAAACCATATGCCAATCAATATTGTCCACTTGCCATCAACCACAGTTATATGAAACTTCAAGACACTACATGTTCAAATAGGCAAATCAAGGCTCTTGATTTTAATCAACGACAATTTCACCAAAAATCCCAAATATTATATCTTCAAATATGCAAATCAACACTACCCATTTTCATCAACCAAAATTAAAACCCCCGAAATATGCAATTGTAAAGGAGAAAGTTAAATTCATGGTTGCATGTCATGCTAGACAAGGAAAAGTTGGTACGTTTTGGAGTTAGGGTAAGAAAACAAAACGAGTTGGTACTTTTTGGAGTTAGGGTAAGAACAAAACAGGTGGAGTTTTGTTAACTCCACTTCTGGGAATTATTTTGGAGTTAAAATTGGAGTTTACGACAACTCCAATATGTTCCCAAACGTACCGAACTTTAGTGATTTATTAGAGAAGGGTTTCATAGGGGAAGATGGTGCATTTTGGGGTTAGTGTAAAAATTCAAAAAGAGTGGAGTTTTGCTAACTCCACTTTTGTGGTTTATTTTGGAGTTAGAATCGGAGTTTACCAAAACTCCAAAACGTTCCCAAACACATCGGAGTTAAATGATTTGGAGTTTGGAGGCCTAACTCCACCAAACCCCAGTTTTATTTAAAAAACTCCGTTCTCAAACACACCCTTATGGAGTAATATATAACTTTGAAGAAGAGGGGGGGGGGGGGATCTGCTTTTGCTTTATCATGAATTCAAGGCTTAAGAACTTCAATGATGCAGACTCCTTGGTGAAACAGATGAGATATTGGACTTCTTAAGCATGTACAGTCAAACCCCTAGAGCAAATCTTCTCATCTTCAGCTTATTTGGCACGGAGACGGATGTCCTTCCCTACTTCCAATCACATCATCTTCTTCCTCTAAACCCGTGACTTTTTATGGCATATTATTGTGTTGACTTGTGCTTCGTTGCTAATCTTGCATATGATGCCGATGATATGTGGTCACGAACACCAAATAGTTATTTACCTTATAAGTAGTCACTATATTGTATTCTATTTTATACCATTGCAAGATGTTAATACCTTCATGTAACTTTGCTAACAAGTTTTCTTCAATGGATCTCAGGGTGTGTATTGGGCCGGTCCGGTCCGGGCTCAACCCGAGTGGAGAGGTAGCCGGCCCGGCCCGGTCATAAACAACTCCGGCCCAGCCCGGGCCCATGACCCGGTCCTGGGATGACCGGGCCGAACCGGTCTGGGTCCGGGACGGTACATGGTCGGGCCGGGTCGGCCCTTTTTTTTTAGTTTATTTATATATAATCTATATGATATAACTTATAAGTTATATGTTAATAAATTCAAGTTAAAATTTATAGGTTTTTTGTTACTAAGTTATTTTTGTATAATTTGAAATTTATAAGTTATTCGTTAGAAAGTTTTTTATACAACTTTAAGTATAAATTTATTTGAAATGTATTAGTTATGTTAAGTATAATTTGAAATTTACAATTTTATTTGTTAGGAAATTTATTTAATTTCGTTATATCAATATTTATATAACTTTAAGTATAAATTAAAATCTAAATATTTATAAGTTGAATATTTTTAATTTTTTTAATAACTTATAAAAAAATGTATAAATCTATTTTTTGAATTTAAATATAAATCTATAAGTATATAAAGAAGTGATTTATATAGACATAAAGAAGTTAAATGTAAACAACTAACAACATTAAGTAAGAAAAAGCTGAATTTTTATTATTAATGGCAATTAAATTATAAATGTATTATAACATTAAGTAACCAAAAAAATAGAAACTTGTAAATGATATTTTATTGGCCTAAAGCTTGTAAAAAAATGTACAAGTCTTTTAAAATAATTTTGTCGTCCGTCTTTCGTTGAAGTTTATTGCTCAGCTCCTCCTTTCGTAGCGTCATCTATAGTAAGAGATTCAAAGTCTAGCCCTACGATATTGACACTTTCATCTCTTGAGTCTTGAGTTCTTTCTTCAGCACGGGTCCAATCTTGAACGCAGACACAAGCTTCCAAAATACCTGACAGCAACCGACTCCTCTTCTTACTTAGCATCCTTGAACCTGCACTAAAACAAGATTCCGATGCTACCGTGGACACCGGGGCCATTAGAATATCGCGTGCTATAGAAGAAAGTACATGATACGTTTTTTCGTGTCTCTTCCACCATTCTAAAATTGAATAATGGGATGAGTCATCTTCATTTGCTTCATAAGAATTTAGATACATAAAATTTACTGTACCGATAAAAAATATATAATAATTAAATACACCGATATAAGTTTGAAAAAATTAAAAATAACGATACGATTCGCCAGCAGAGATGGCGAAAATTTGGAAAACTGGATTTTCGCCAACCCAGCTGGCGAAAATCCGATGAGAATCTGACATGTATTAAAAAAAAAAAAAAAACTTTCGCCAACTCCGTTGGCGAAACAAGGAAATTTAAAAAAAAAAAAGAATTAAAAAAAAATTTCAAAAAAAAAAATTTCAAAATCAAAATTTCGCCAACTCAGTTGGCGAAATCGGAAATAAAAAAAAAATAAAAAAAAAATTATAAAAAAAATTTAAAAAAAATTAAAATTTCGCCAACTCAGTTGTCGAAATCCGAAATTAAAAAAAAAATAGATTTATTTGTTTTGGTTTTGGTTTTATTTTAGATTTTTTGGGTTAATTTGTTTAGGGGTTTATTTGTTTTGGTTTTTTTTTTTTTGGTTTTTTTTATAGGTACGTTGTACTCACTCTGTCATAGATATGTTAATAGTAACTCTGTCATAGTAACGTTCATATTTTGACAACGGCTAAATTTTTTGGGTTAATTTGTTTAGGGGTTTATTTGTTTTGATTTTTGATTTTTGTTTTTTTTATAGGTACGTTAATATGGTGAACCTTATCAGAACCAACCAAAAAATTGGGAAACAAAATTTTCGCCAACCCACTTGGCGAAAATATGGTGAACCCATTTTTTCCCTCACGTTAAAAAAAATCGAACCGAAGAAATCACAAAAAATCAAGTGAAAAAAACCGAACCGAACCCCAAAAAAAACCCTTTTTCCTAATTTCGCCAACGGAGTTGGCGAAATTAAAAATTTTTAAAATTTTTTTTTTTTAATTATTATGTTTAATATTTTTTTTTCTAATTTTGCCAACTAAGTTGGCGAAATTTTGAATTTTTTTTATTTTTTTTATTTTTTATTAATTTTTTTTTTATAATTTCGGATTTCGCCAACTGAGTTGGCGAAATTTTGATTTTTTTTGAAATTTTTTTTAAATTTTTTTTTTTAATTTCGGATTTCGCCAACTGGGTTGGCGAAATTTTGATTTTTTGATTTTTTTGAATTTTTTTTTGAAATTTTTAAATTTTTTTTTTCCCGGATTTTGCCAACGGAGTTGGCGAAAGTTTGTTTTTTTTTTTTAATACATGTCAGATTTTTTCCAAATTTTCGCCAACTTGGATGGCGAATCGTATCGTTATTTTTAAAATTTTCAAACTTATATCGTTATTTTTAAAATTTTCAAACTTATATCGGTGTATTTAATTATTATATATTTTTTATCGGTACAGTAAATTTTCTGAATTTAGATATAAGGGCAATTCTTGCGTAGCTTGGGAAGATTGTTTTTGTTTCTTTCTTTGCAGTACACCTTTAGCATGTGATAATTTAGACGAAAAACTAGAGCTACTACCTTGAACGGTTGTACCGGGTCGGATGGATACAACTCTTTCTTCATATGAAGCAATTAAACTATCTAAAACATCCTTAACTTCTACTTTCAAACTACCTACGTCAACTCTCATATTATCTTCAAAATCGTCTAATAATATATTTGCACCATCTAATTTAATCTTAGGATAAAAAATCAAAGCCAAACAATATAGAAGAGATATATCACCCCAATATTTTTATAAATTTGGCTTCCATTTTGGCAACAACATAATCAAAACCAGGAACATTTCTATATTTGCAAAATAAATTAGACATGTTAACTATGCAGTTAAAAACCGTTATATATCGGATATATCACCGATATATAACGGTATCGGTGATGAACCGATATTTTTTTTAGAAAAAATCGGTTTTATATCGGAACCGATAAAATCGGCCGATATTACCGATATTTTGTAAAATATCGGTTTTAAAAAAAACCGATATTTCACAGTAACTTTTTTTTTTTTTTTTTTTTTTAATATAACAGGGACTGAATGTGTATATTTGCTACTGAATGCTAATATTTGCTACTGAATGTGTATATTTGCTACTGAATGCTACTGAATGTGTATATTTGCTACTGAATGTGTATATTTGCTTACTGTGGACAAGCAAAATAGGGGAATAAAATAGGCAGCTTTTCAGGCTATGCTCATTTATCAGGAACTTCAATGAGAAAACCTTCTAATACACAGCCTTTTATTATACCTGAACTGTTCTCATCTTGTGAAGTAGACAAATGTAGAAACATGATAAATTATATATACTTGAACCAAGCTTCTAAAACATTTTCATGCATCTACATAATGTCCACCCAATAGGATGTTCATGATTGTGTATTTGCATAGTTGTTGGTACAACGATCACAACCTACCAACAACTATCATCTCCTATAAGATAACCATCAACTCCATCCTTTCGCTTATAAAAATTTGTAAGAATGGACCCAACACCTTTCCTTCAATAGAATCACCATAAACTAATAGGCTAAAGGCAAAATAATCAATGACATGAAAAGCATACTTGTTATCACTGTCAACCCACTCTCGCTAACTCCACTATGCATTGTTTTTTTTTAGTATCTACCATTACTGCAAATAGCATGTGTACCCACCATCTACAGATCAAACAGCAGAATGGAGCAATCTGTATGGATCTACATATGCCCAATACTTCCAAATTATGAACTTCATCCTAATCCTATTTCCCTAGTCCCCCTTCATCCATTTAGAGTTAACTCGCGTATTTCTAAACAAATGCTGATGATAATTAATTAACTATGCTCCAGATGTCGCGAACAAGAGAAGCAGATCAACAAGAACAATTTGTTACTTGAGTCATATATAAAAATTGTGTTAAAAATGTGCGAATGAGTTTGATGTATGTATATTTGCGAATGTTAAAAATGTACGAATGCGTATATTTGCTACTGAATGTGTATATTTGCTACTGAACAAAACTGCCATTCCTTAAGTGTATTGTTCATATATAAAAATTGTGTTAAAAATGCAAACCGATATTTACCGTTATAAAACCGATATATCGGTGATATATCTATAACTCTACTGGACCGTTATCATAAAAAAACCGTTATTAACTGCATAGCATGTTAAGAATTTTTGTTAAAGCTAAAGGAGAAGTTGGATAACAAACTCCAGATAAAGTACATGTAGCATTGTAAAATAGTTCTATAAATTTAAAAATATAAGTAGCAATTAACCAATCATTCTCAGTTACTTGATAATCAAAACTAGAATTAACATTATAATAATGAGTAATTACATCTTTAAACTTAATGCAAGATTGTAACATTAAATAAGTAGAAGTCCATCTATGTGGTACATCTTTAACAAATCGCCTAAAAGTAACACCATATTTTGTACATAAAATTTTAAAAGCTTGTTGTCTACTTGCAGAAGAGTTCAAACTATGTAAACATGATCTAAGATTTTCTAAATTTAGTTGAAAGAATTCAAGACATTCTTGTACAATCAAATTAATAATATGACAAACACATCTAACATGAAAAGTCTACCTTCTAACATAGGCAGAAATTGTGTTTTCAAAACATTAATAGAAGAAGTGTTATTACTGGCATTATCAAAAGAAATCGAAAATATTTTATTGTGAATATCATATTCACGCAAAAAATGTATTATAGCGCCACCGATTATAACGCCGGTATGTGAAAATTCTAAAGGCCTTAGACAAATGATGCATTTTTGCAACATCCATCTTGCATCTATGTAATGTGCCGTGATACAAATATAAGCATAATTTTGCTTAGTAGTCCATATATCAGAAGTTAAAGCTAATTTACTAACATGCATAAAATTTTCTTTCAAAACAGCCTTACCTTTTTGAAATTTTTTCAGAGACTGCTCTAGCAGTAGATCTAGAAATTTTACTAAAACAAGGATTAAGAGTATTACTTGTATATTTATAATAGTAATTACTCTCACCAAATGTAAATGGTTGTTCCTCACAAATCATAAATCTTGCTAACTCAGTCTTGTTACGAGCAGCAAAATAAGTAAATGTACCTAAAGAAGATCCTTGACCACCAGTACTTAGCTGTGTTTGTATAGGCTGCAGTGTGTCTTTACCATAGCAACTTTCGTAGTGTCTTTTTAAAGTGTCCGTGCCATCATTTTTTTTTCACTTGTAAAACCGCTTACATCTCTTACATTCTGCAGACCTAGGTATTGATTTTTGATCTTTTGGATCTAAAACCGGATTGACCTCACTATTAGTGACATATTTTTGTAAATTAATTCCATAAAATAGATTTTTTTCTATTGCCAACATTTGTAGCCGTGGTCATACTCCTAACTTCAGGAGGTGACATTTGTGTCGGTGGCACAGATTCAGGAATAGGGTTATTTTCAAACATATTATTATAATAATAATATTTTTCAAAAGGTTGGTTTGAACCTTGTCCATCCATATTAATTTTTTTATAAAAAATTAGAGCAAAATTAATTAATTCTCTACCAAAAAAGAGAGGAAAGAAAAATCTCAAATCAGAAAAAAAACTATTATATAATATTAAAGTTACTTGTAACGTCTATTAGAAGCCTCCAAAAGAAATCGGAAGAAAATGTACTGAGAGGGAAATAGTTGGACTTCAGTAATTGCTTTGCTTCTAAACTTTGTAATTGTCTTGCTTGCTTCTAAACTTTGTAAGAGGGAAGAAATTTTGTAGAAGGAAAGAAATTTTGTTGTGTTATTTTCATGAATTATGGACTATTTATAGAATTTTTTTGGGTCCAAATGACCCCAAATATCCTAAAAAGAGAGTTATAATGGATATTTTGGTCATTTTACAAAAAATGACCAAAATACTCCTAAAACAGGCAAAAAACTGTTTGGTCACTTAAACCTTGAAATTCATTATATTCTAAATTTTTTTGCAAAATATTCTAAATTTACAAAAAATGACCAAAATATTCTATTTTTTTTTTTTTAAAAACTGGCTGAACCGGGCCGATCGGGCCTGAACCGGACCGGGCCAACCGGGTCTAACGAATCCAAACCGGCCCGGACGGTGCAGAAATCGATCTGGGCCGGGCCGGGCTAGCGGGTTGGCTCCACCGACCCAGCCCGGAACCGTGGGGGCTAGTGGGCCTGGGCTGGCCGGTCCGTTGACCGGGTCCGGGCCGGCCCGGAATGGGTTTGACCGGGTCGGGCCCGGGCCGGGTTCCGGGCCGCCCGCCCATTTAGACACCTTGAAATGGATCCAATGCAGTGGGTCCGAAGATTTATCCCAGTTTCCGTACCATGCTAAAGTTCATTGTATCATCATCACATAACAAGAGAGGACAACGTTGTGTAATTGCATATGTTCACTGATGCCTTAGAGTAGATCTGTTAAAAGATGGCTAAACTCAAATGAGATTTGAGAAGGAATTCTATTTACTTTAAACTGAAGTAAGCTTATCATTATGACAATTAGTACATCTTAGAAGTCTTGTATGAAAAATATAATCACATCTTGATGTGAATTCTTTAGCTGTTTTACCCGATACCTTCAGTCTTAGCCTTTTATGTTGTGTGTGCAGCATTATTTTTGTTCTAGAGAATACTTATCTTTGTTGGTGGTTCTTAATCAGGTTAAATACTATATTGTAACTGTTGATTTTTTCATTTGTATATTTTAAAATGTTATATTGGCCTAGGTACAAAAAGGGGCTACCTTTGTTATGGTAGATAAATTCACAAATCCACGGAATGGAGATGCTGCCCTGCTGATTCAAGGTGTGTTAATCCTCCATGATTTTACCACGATTGTCATATAATGTGCACTACCTATATTTTTTTTTCCCTTGACTTGATATATTAACTTACTTTTTGATGCACTGAATGTGGATTGGTGGTGGGGTTAATATTAGACGATGGAGGCGGAATGGACCCAGAATCCTTGCGACAGTGCATGAGTTTTGGATTTTCAGATAAGCAATCAAATACTTGCATTGGACAATGTATAAATCCTTCAATATTCAGTATACGTTTTATTATATTACTAGACTAAAGTTATTCTAAAGTTTTACTAATTGGTGATTCTATTGTGTAGATGGAAATGGTTTTAAGACCAGTACTATGAGACTTGGAGCAGATGTGATAGTTTTTAGTCGCCACACAAACAATAGGTACATTTATTCACCAAAAGCCACTAATTTGATTTACTTGATTTTTGTGACTGAACTCTTATTGTACTAGGAGTCACATGCCATACAATTTGGTCACTTAAACCTTGAAATTCTTGAACAACTATAGCTTATAAGTCGAGGAAGCGGCTCAAAAGGATTGACCATATAACTTGGCCCCACAATTTTGGTTATGGGTAAAGCATTGCTCAACAGTGTAGAAGTTCGGCTGCTGGAGAGAAATACTTATTATCCACCCAAAATTAACTAATAATCACACTTATTATCTAGACATTTTATCTCAGAATCCAACGACAACTTCCTTTAGACTAGGAGAGGAGAAAAGATGGCTCAGGTTTGCTTTAATCTATAAGTTGCAACATAAGCAAAGGAGCGAAATCTTAACATATCTCTGTTAAACATTTGAATTCCGTGACGTTCCAAGCATATTCCTACAAACAATTGAACAGAGTAGCACATAGTAAAATGATGAAATTTTTTATTGTAAGCTTAATACAGTACCTTTTTTTTTCCCCCTGAATGCATAAACATAAAAAAGCCTCAAGGTCACTTTCTCCTATTTCTTTGTGGACATTAAATCTGCAAACATTTTATTCGTAGGCAAATTCAGGAAGAAAAAAATGACATTTTATTCGTAGACATACTTATTATCCACCCAAAATTAACTAATAATCACACTTATTATCTAGACATTTTATCCCAGAATCCAACGACAACTTCCTTTAGACTAGGAGAGGAGAAAAGATGGCTCAGGTTTGCTTTAATCTATAAGTTGCAACATAAGCAAAGGAGACAAATCTTAACATATCTCTCAACTTCCTTTAGACTAGGAGAGGAGAAAAGATGGCTCAGGTTTGCTTTAATCTATAAGTTGCAACATAAGCAAAGGAGCGAAATCTTAACATATCTCTGTTAAACATTTGAATTCCGTGACGTTCCAAGCATATTCCTACAAACAATTGAACAGAGTAGCACATAGTAAAATGATGAAATTTTTTATTGTAAGCTTAATACATTACCTTTTTTTTCCCCCTGAATGCATAAACATAAAAAAGCCTCAAGGTCACTTTCTCATATAACTTGGCCCCACAATTTTGGTTATGGGTAAAGCATTGCTCAACAATGTAGAAGTTCGGCTGCTGGAGAGAAATACTTATTATCCACCCAAAATTAACTAATAATCACACTTATTATCTAGACATTTTATCTCAGAATCCAACAACAACTTCCTTTAGACTAGGAGAGGAGAAAAGATGGCTCAGGTTTGCTTTAATCTATAAGTTGCAACATAAGCAAAGGAGCGAAATCTTAACATATCTCTGTTAAACATTTGAATTCCGTGACGTTCCAAGCATATTCCTACAAACAATTGAACAGAGTAGCACATAGTAAAATGATGAATTTTTTTATTGTAAGCTTAATACAGTACCTTTTTTTTTCCCCCTGAATGCATAAACATAAAAAAGCCTCAAGGTCACTTTCTCCTATTTCTTTGTGGACATTAAATCTGCAAACATTTTATTCGTAGGCAAATTCAGGAAGAAAAAAAATGACATTTTGTGGTGAATAATCCAATATGCACTAAGTGCAAGGCCCTGGATATTTTCTGCCAATAATTTGAGATTTCTCCATCTTCAGAAGGTATATTAATGATCAGATGGTCAATGCCAACGGGTTATTATCAAATTATAGCATAATTGATAAAGTGGTTGGTTCGCTCTGTCACATCTTTGTTAGTGTTTTGATTAATGGTGAGTGGCAGGTAGTAGCAATATTACTTCTCCTTTTAAACAGGATATACAATATAACTCTGCAAATATTGGCAAGAAGATTTCATACTATTAGAATTATAAACTCTGATAATTGTATTGTGGAGGAAGGAGCGGTTGTTTGATTTTTATTTTATTTTAAGTGGAGTTCTTTGTTTGATATTTTGTTCATACCATTAGAATCAAATACTCTGATTGCTGGGCATTTGTTCTGCTATTAACTTCTATCTATTTCTAATAGTTCAAACATTATTTTAATACACAACGGTTTAAAAATATACCCAACTTTAGACCTGGTTACTTCAACCAAGCAACCTATAGTGTAATTGGAAATGACCAAACTGGTCTCCCTGCCAGCTTGGTGGCCAGTTTGGATTTCGCAACAATGGTTTCTATGCATTTGTTTCATAATGTAATCGAAGGCTAGATAATTATTGGGACAATGGTTTGAGACAAAATTGGCCTCAAACCAGGCCAAATAACCAAGTACTACTGTAAGGAACTTCCCCCGCTTGGGTAAAGTAGGAGAATCTGCAAAGCAAGAGCCCATCAAACTAACTTCCATCCAAATTTATGGGGTTTGCTGATGCATCCTTATCTTCCGTTCAGTTGTGTCAAGGGTCATCTCTTCTCTCACACAAATTCTTGCTAAACATCGTTGTGTCACTCACACTAGGAACTATAATTCATCAGTTGTGGTCAAACCTTCTTTAGTTCTTGCTTTTTGTGCTTTTGGTTAATTCCTAGATTCTTGAATTATTGAATATTCCTTTCCCTACGCTATCTTGCTACACTGCGGCACACAAAGATTATAATTGTTTATTCAGGTCAAGCCTTTCTAGTTTTTGTCTTTTGTGTTTTTACCAATTTGTTGATTCCTCATTGATGGTGGAATGGAATGGAGAAGTTAGTTTCTAGTTCTGTATTCCTCATCTAGATTTCTAGATAGCAAATTTATATTTGGTTGATGAATTAAGGAACTAAATAATTGAGCCTAATTCCTTTTTCTAGGAATCAAGGCATTAGGCATGATTCCTTGACCGAGGAATTGGGAAATCTAGGAATTAAAGAATTAATTCCTTAATTCTTAGATTCCTCGATTCCGATCAAATTGTGCCTTAGATATTTTTTGACCACCAATATAGACTTTCATTGTACATGTTTTACTAAAGTTGCATCTCATGAAGTTACATCTTATATAGTCTGTTTTATAGTAGTAATTTTAAAACCTTTAGATTCCAAATCTTCTTTAGACGCATCTAGTTTAAACCATTGTTTCCAGTATCGGCCGATACCGATCCGATACGGCCGATATGATCGCTATCGATACTGTTTGACATGTCCGATCTGATATCGACCGCTACCGATACTGACCGATACCGACGTTGGAGGTCTCTTTCCTAATCAATTTGGTAGAAAAAATTGAATGAAAAAGACCACTCAACAAGGTTGTAAAAGCATGTAAATGAAGAAAATTTGTTTATCGAATGTAAACCAATGAGTAAGGGTGACTATTATTTCATTCAATTTTTAAACTATTAAGAAACAATACAAAAAAAAACTTAAAATTATACCTAAATGTATAATATATTTTTTCTAAAATTTGAATAATATATTAATGATTATTTGATTTACGATACCAAAAATACGATACTGTTATTCGATATTGTCGATTCCGTCGATCCCGATACTCATAGGAAAGGTTCGATACCTATTTCGATATCGATATTGCGAACCTTGGTTTCGACTCTGAATCCTTCTCCAATCACGAAGCTCTCGCACAATTTTTTGAGAGTTTTCTTGAATTTAGAGGATTTCTGGATCCTCCTCCAATCACTTCGAGCCATGTTGATAAGTTATGATATCCTCAACTTTGTATACAAGTGATGAATAATGTAAGTGCTTATTTATACTGTAGTAGGGATGAAAGACATCTTACTAAATTTTATTTGAAAAATATTAGTTCAATTTTTTTGAAAAATATTAATTCTTATATTTCAATTTCTTAATCCATATCTAAATCCTATTAAAAATGTTAAATCCTATGTTCCAATATCTTAATTTATTCTGCATAAATTACATATAAAATTCTGACAATTTGAATACTATTTTTTTCAATAGCTTAATTTCGCGTTTTTTCTTAATCTTCATTCAATTAGTCACAATTAGTACAAAAAATTACGTACACGATAAAGAAATATACGAATATTACGTAGGGGATAACAAAGTTTTCGAAATACAAGAAAAATGCTAATAGTCAATAGCAATGGCAGTACGAGTGATACTAATGGCGATTTGGGCGCGAGACTAGGGGGTGAGTGTTCGGTTTATTCGGTTTCAACCGAACAAAAATAGCCAAAACCGAATAAACTAAAAATTTAAAAATCCAAAACCAAACCGAAATTAGTCAAAACAGAAACCGAACCGAATAATCAATTTGTTTTATTCGGTTGGGATATTTCTATTGTTTAGTGGGTCGGGTTCAATGTTGGGATCGTGGTTAAATTATATTAAAAATTATAATTTTTATACACAAATTTATTGTATTTCTAAGTTGTGTCCAAAGTTAGGCTATTTGTTAAATTATCAAAGTTGAACTTCAAAACATATAAATAAAAATGTTGTTTTCAAAATATACACATTTTTAATCACAAAATATGCATAAAATTGAGGATATTTAAATAATTGCATGTCTTATTCGGCTTTCGGTTTTGGACCGAAATCGAAACCCAAAACCGAATAAGAAATTTTAGTATTTTCAAAACTGAAACCGAACCGATTTTTTTTTCAAACCGAACCGAATCTCTTATTCAGTTATGTTAGGTTCGATTTTCGGTCCAAATTCGAATAATGCTCACCCCTACATGAGATCGCCATTGGTTGCGGCTGTTTGGTTGATTTTTTTTTTTTTAAATGAAGACAATATTCATACCGCCAATGCTATTGGCAGCATGGGACTAGACTCCCAATAGCATTGACGGTCTGGATGCAAACATGTTTTAAAAAAAGGGCTTGCTGTTGCTGTTGGCGGTATAGGAAAGAGAAGGAAATGATGTTCACTTTATTCATTGAGGGTGGTTGTGGTGAATCATTCAATCTTTCCTCTTTTTACCACAACATCCAATCTCTGATTCATATCAAAATGATGTTGCTGTGGCGAATCAACTATTGATGGTACAATTACCACAACAACATCCCTTCATTCATTGGATGATTCACCCCAACAACGACTGAAAGGAAAATACTGGTGAACAAATGTACATGTACAGATGAATAATGAGAGAATTAATTGATTTTCAGCTATAAATCAAAGTTGCAATAGTTATGGACAAACAATGTGCATGTTTTTTCTAACATGTTTGCATCCAGACCGCCAATGTTATTGGCGGTCTCGTCCCCAAGCCGCCAATGGTATTGGCGGTCTGAATACGTGAAAGAATACGAACATAAAAAATCGGTCTCATGCCCAAACCAATATTATCATTGGCGGTAGGCGGTCATGGGGTGCCTAGATACTAGTCGGTGCCTAGGCGAAATTAATTGGCGCCTAGGCTGAATTAGGCATTAGGCGTCCGCCCGACTAACGCCTAGTGACTTTTACAACCTTGTATTCACTATTCATTTTTTCAAGTCTTTTCGAAATTCTTCTATTGTTAAATTCTCTTTCCAAACTAAACTCATGATTTCTTTTTCGCTGTACAAAAAAATCCTAATCGGCTTTTTTCTACGGTCAACATTGTTTGCCTTAGTGTTTAATTTGTCTGTCTTGTGTCTCTATACATTCATACGTGTATGTGAATAGACACATATACATATTCGTATAATCTTAACAATATTGATTGTAGTTGTCTTATGACTTACCATATTATTAATCCGTGATTTGGCAATGTGTGTTCCATCAGGATGTTGACTCAAAGTGTTGGCCTCCTTTCTTATACATTTCTGAGGCAAACTGCGTGCGATGATATAGTGGTCCCAGTGGTAAGTTTTGCACTAAGTGTTATTTATCTAAAATCTATTGTGGTTTTTCACGAGGCAACACATTTTCTGATATATGCAATTATGCATATTGGGATGAGCTTGATTTTCGATAGCCTTTAATAGTTTTGATTGATGACAATGCATTGCTTGTTGCAGGTGGACTATGAGTTCATTCCGTCATCTGGTGCATTTTGCCAGCTATTACGCACCAATCAAAAACAGTTCTCCTCTAATTTATCCACAATCTTAAGTTGGTCCCCTTTTACTTCAGAAATCGAGCTGTTAAAGCAAGTAAGATTTATTCTAGCTGGAACAGATTCAACCTTTTTCATGCATGTCTGAATATTCTTACTATCAACTTGGAAAATGTGACGGTCTAGTGATGCTACATTGTATTTACATCTGATTGATCTTTCTCTCATATTTGTTGATTGGGGAGCAAAAGTTTCACAAATATAGAAATAATGGTCTAGGTACTTGAATTCTATATTTATTTTATAACGAGCAGGACATGGTTGTGCACTTGAATGATATCCACAAGATTGGACTGGTCATGTATTTTAGGATGTCTGGTCATGTATTTAGGATGTATTACATCCGAGGCTCTTGTTTGAGACTGCATGATACCTCTGCTCTGTTTTGATATACCGAAGTAACTCGTATAAATGTAACAACAGCGCGCCAATTCGTTAAGGGGCTGTTTGGATTGGTGTTAGACTGTAAGTGAACATGTACGTGTGAAAGTGGTGTAATTATGACACCACTTTCACACATCCGCTGTTTGACTCAAATTGGAAGTGGAGACAAGAAGATGTGTCATCATTACTTTCCACTTCGTGCTCGGCCGCAAAAGGTAGCCTTTCCACTTTCTTTTTTCTGTGGATGTGGATGGAAGGAGCCGACCGACTTTTTGTAATAAATTAATTACTTAGTAAATTTAATTTATTTATTAAGTGGCCCGCTGCTAACTTATTTAGTTATAATATATTAGCAAATTAATTGAAATATTATTTGTGGCCTCTTTTTTTATTATATAAGTAATTAAAATAATAATAGCCGACACTAATAAATTAATTATTAAGTAATTACTTAATCGAAACCTATTAGACGATATCACCAACTATTTTATTATTTCTTTAAGACCGATCCACTTAATAAATTTCTTATTTAATTATAGTTACTTAATTATTTTGATAATTAATAAATAAAAATAAACGATGACAATAGTTATCAATATTTAAATTAAAATAATTAGTATTAATAAATAATTAACAATTTAGTTAGATAACTAATTAGTTTTGGTTATTATTATAATTAACTTTTTCACTTTTTTACCTCCTTCATATTTATCATCCAAATATGGAAGTGTGAATTTGCCCACTTCACAATACAAAACATAATGTATTCAAACATTGAAAGTCAATTTCAGGAGAAAAGAACTAGCATAAAACTAAAAAAAACATAAGCATTTCACTTTCAGCAGAATAGAAGTCACTTTCACATTTCTTGCCACTTACAGTGGATTTTTCCTAGGTCGAGGAAAGTCGGGTATTGTATGATAGACTGCCATCATGTGCTTTAGGGTTAAATGTAAATCCTCTTGGGCTTTAGGGTTATTCTCCAAAGACTTCTTGAGATAAAAAAGAAAAGAAAAAAAAGTTTCAGCCCTCAAAAGAAAAGAGAAGAAAAGAAGCCGATTGCTGCTCCAAAAGAAAAGAGAGGAAAAAAAAGCTTATTGGTTAATGCTTATTATATTGCTTATTGCTTACTTTTATGAACATGAACATTTTCTTTTATTCAACTTTTCCTTTTTGTTTTGCTTTCATTATTCGAATGCTTTTATACCTTTCCTCTCTTTAGTCTTCATTTATGTTCTGTTCATGTTAAGGCTATGTTGTTGTGTCCATTGGTGGATGTTCATGTTATATTGCTTATTGTAATATACATAACTGCAGAATTTTCTGTAAAATAGCATATGTATCATGGGCGGACGCCTAGGGGCGCCTAGGCGAGACGGGTGGGCTGTCGCCTCGCCTAGCACCCAGTACAACATAGCCCTTAAGTGCAACTTAAAGAATTCCTTCAAATCCGAATTCTGAAAATGGTCTAGTAACTTGTAAGTTGTTTGATTTCATATGCATACACATGTATTTGGGCTTGCCCATTTATGTTTGTACTTGTGTGAGCATTTTGTCTCTGTGCACGAATCTGTATTACGATATTGTTTTCTTCGAATTATGCTTACTTTCAATCAAACAAGTTTGTTCCCCTAGGGAATAAGTTCTGATGCATATATCAAATGATTGATTAATATGGTCAGAATCGGCAATCAATATTCTTAGATGGTGATTGTGAACTTGTAAAACTCCACGATTCTCGTGAACTCTCACTTATGATCTTACAACATACCCTTTCATGTTAGGATAATCGCAATCTTGATTCCAACAAAATCTTCCAAGATCCTTGATGGCTTGAGCATATACGAGAGACGAGAACTGATAATTTTCCAAAATAACTGAGAATCCCTCATGGAGACCTTTTATCGTTCAAATTCCCCTCGCTTGGCTTTTGAAATCCATGAGTTTTAGAGCTCTACCTTGTCAATAGTTGTGCAGCGGTATCTTTTACTCTGTCCAAAGTAAATAGGTTATTAGCTTTTCTAGAAATAGAATATATTACATCATGAAGTCAACTTTCATTCCATGATATCCTTCCTGTATTTTTGATACCTTAAATCTCAGTAATTTGATTGACAACATCCATATTCTTCCATAAGACAGCAGCATACACAATTTTGTACCTCTGTTGTAGAACAACGGGCATGAGTCATGTCTTATTCTAGAAGTTAATTGCAGACACCTACATAAACATATTTAGTCAAGCGAATTGGAAATTATTGACTTCATATATAGCAATCAACTCTTGGCTCATTTCCCTTTTGTTGCCTAACATTTACATATTTATTATAGTTTAAAGTATCGGCCGATACCGATCCGATACGGCCGATACCGATACAGTTTGGCATGTCCCGATCCGATACCGACCGATACCCGATACTGACCGATACCTACATTAGAGGTCCCTTTTCCAGTCAATTCGGCAAAAAAATTTGAATTAAAAAGACCAATTAGAAAGGATGTAAAAGCATAGTAAGGTTGTAAAACTAAAAACATATAAAAGAGGAAAACTTATCTATCGCATATAAAAGAATCGACAAGGATGACTATTATTTCATTCAATATCAAAAATACTAAGAAACAATACTGAAAATACTTTAAATTATGCATAAATGTATAAAATATATTCTCTAAAATGTTAATAATTTACTAATAGTTGTTTGCTTTCCGATACCAAAAAATCCGATACTCCGATCCGAAACCGTCGATACTACTGATACCGCCGATCCCGATACTCATAGGAATGGTCCGATACCGATTCCGATACCGATACTTTGAACCTTTTTATCCTTGTTTGCTTCAGTGATAAACACTCGTTGAATGAACCATCATGTACAGTCTCATTCTTTTTCTTAGGGTGTCCAAATAGAGTTTTTTGATGTGTATCGGATATTAAATTTTCGTGAAAGAAGTTAATATCCTAAAGGGTCCTCCTTGAGGGTGCTCCATGGTTTCATGAGATTAAGCTACATATCCAAAACATAGGTTTACCCATAGTTGTCTAATTCGCCAACCCCCCTACGTCCCACGAATTGGGACGAACGACCCAGAACGAGGTGCGTTCGCGATCCGTTCGTCAAATTTAGCGACCCGGATTTTGATGGCTTTGGTTATGAACTTATGATATTTGGTTTAGTTACAAGAATATTGTCTATGCTTTTCTTCACTTGGATTTTGATGGCTTTGGTTATGAACTTATGATATTTGGTGTATACTTCTATATAATTGTATATGGTACAAAAGACGACCCAGATAAAAACGAACGACGACCCCAAATAGCGTACCGAATAAGCGTACCCCCACCGTACCGCGTACCGGCTGAGGTACCGTACCGCGTATCTGTACCGCGTACCAAAGCGACCCACGATCCTGGTAACATTGGGTTTACCTACTTGTCAATGGACTGTCTAGAGTATATGGTATGACCCTCATGCTCATAGCTACCTTGATTAGGAAGTTGGCACCGACATTTGACGTCAGGTCTACAACTAGTCATAAGAACTTGTCAAATTGTTTATGTAGCTTTTTTTATGCTCCAGAGTTGACTCCATTTTGATAGGAGAAGGCTAGGGTAAGGATAAAATTACATTTTGATAGAAGGCTAGGGTGAGGATAAATTTGATATCCTAATGTTATGCAGCTTGCCAACTTCTACAATAGTAAACAAAATGACTAGTTCATATATATATATATATATATATATATATATATATATATATATATATATATATATATATATGGGGAAGAAGATAATTTTATTGATACTATAACCAATCCTGCATCTTAATTATGCAGGTACCCTTACACCCCGATCAGGCTTCATAATAGTCGTATCGTATTCTATATTATTAACTATGCCAATTGTAGGCGTAGGCGTACAGACCCCCCCAAATATGCGATTGTTCCGTTCTTTTCATATGTGCCATACTGATGCCGCTAGCCGTATCCTAGCCTCGTGTTCCAATCTTCTCCCCTCCACTGAATTTTGATCAACTATGTCACCCCAGATAGTCCTCGAGTGGATGTATCCTTAATCTGCAGCTTCGACCATTGGACTCCAAGGATGCCCGAGGAAATTACCTAGTCGAAATACATATGGTGAATTCTTCTGGTGCTTGTCCACAATCCATATAGAACACACTGAGTACTTGCTATATTCATACCAATTCGTACTAACCTGTCCATAGTCAGCAGCCTTTCGAGGCTAGCCTTATACAAACACAAACTCATTTTATTTGCTACATGTTTGAACCAGATGAACTCCCAATTATCCATCTTTGGCCCGCTCGTCCTCATTTGCTCATAAGCTGTGCTGTGGTGGAAATTCCTTGTGGGTGATTTGTCCCACGTCCAGAAGTCCTTAGGTGCTGTTAGGTCTAATGTAACCGTTGTGATCTCTTCGCCGAACATTCTCCCTATTTCGTTTTGCTCTATACTCCAGCCCCTCGTACTATCAACCGAGACACATCATCCCGTCCTCCCACTTCATAAGCCTGCCATCCTAGTCGATCCACCAAGCTCCTGTGTTTTATCCACGGGTCGAGCCATAGGTTCGTGTCTTTTCCATCTCTACAAGTCCGTGTTAACACCTATTTGATCCACTGCCGACCCATCAAAATGGTCTTGTATGTAACCAATTAATTATTGTCAATAACATGTGTCCAAAAGTTGGATTGTCTCAAATATTTGTCTCGAAGCCAATTAGCCCATAGCGAATCCCCTTCCAGAATTTTTCAAGTGAGTTTAAGTCCAGCTATCTCCTTGACTGTTGCAAGTGGCTTCAGATCTACTACTACTTCGCTTTTTGGACGACATAAATACACCCAAGCTATGGCGTGAATTCCCCCTCTAAACAAAATATGCACATTTTTTTCAATTTTATGTATCACTTTTGTAGGCTGCTGGCTTGGGGCCAAAAGGAGGCAATGGCCGAGATAATCGACCGCACAAGCTCGATGCATCCCTCGAATGACATATTTTTTGCTTGCCATCCCTTTACTCTACGCTGAGTATATTCTACCAAACTCCACCAATCGACATCTTTAGCATAGATTATCGATAAAGGCAGCCCATGATATTTGACAGGTAACTGTCCCTTCTCTATCTGTAACCTTTTTGCCCACATCTCCTGATCTGGTTAATGCTTATTGAAATATACTCTGCTCTTCTCCCTGTTCAGCCTCAACCTAGTACTCTTTCCTAACTCTTCCATGATCACATTCATTGTATTTACCCCTTTGATAGTTGGGGATATGAAAATTAATAAGTCATATGCATAAATGAGATAGGGAGATGGTTGGAGACCTTATATCCTTCTTGCGAACTGCAATATCTATCATGCACATGAAGTGCTCCATCACCATCGTGAACAAATAAGGTGATAGTGGATCACCCTATCTTAGTCCACGATTGCTGCGGAAGAATCCGTACGACTGTTCCCTGATCAGAACAGAGGACGGGGTGGTAATGCATTTCTTGATTCTGTTGACCCACTAGCTATCAAATCCCATAGCTAGCATCATTCTACACACAAACTCTCGATCCATCGTGTCATAAGCCTTCCGGAGGTCTAATTTCGTGCAAGCCTTCTTGCCTCCTTTCTTGTTGAAGTCTCAAAGAAGCTCATGCGCCAGTAGATTATTTTCTGCGATTGATCGACTCTTGATGAAAGCTGCCTAGTTCGGCGAGATCAGCTCTTGAATAATGTCCGTCTTACGCCTGCACATAAAATTAGAAATTATTTTATATAAAAAATTGCAGCACGCAATCGGCCCGTGGTTTACCAGCGACACCGCTCCCTCTTTTTTGGGAATCAACGTGAGGAAGGTGTGATTCACTTCCTTCAGTAATCTCCCCTTAGCAAAGAAGTTGTCTACAATTTCTACGATATCATGCTTTTATCTCCTCCCTTGTGTTTTGTAGAACTTGTTAGAGAAACCATCCGGCTCTGGTGCCTTGTTCGGGTCCGACGGTATCTGAATCTCTTCTTTATTCTGATTATATAACGTCGAATAAAATTGAACAGCTTCTGTCTGAATATTCGTTGGAGCTGAAATAGTTTTCCCATTGCTGTCGATTAGTTGTGCAATATTGTTCCTATGATGTCAGGTACGAATTAGATCATAGAAAAACTTCGTACATCTATCGCCCTCCTTCTACCAGGAACACTTGGCCCTTTGTGCCAATTGTAATTCCTCTTGAAAAATAACGATCTCACTTCTTCAATTAACTTCCTCTCCTTAGTTGCTAGTGTGGGATTCTGGATGTCATTTTGAAGTAACCCTTGGGCGGTAATAAGCTCCTGCTTCTTACAATATATGTTGGGTTTATGTCGCCCCTTATTCCACTCTTTCAGCTCTTGTTTAATTTGCTTCAGCCGCTGTATGAATTTGTATTGTTTATTTCCTTCAAAAGTCGCCCACAAGTTCCGACCTACAACATCTTGGTATCCCTCCACCTGGACTATCCATTCGTTATTATACCGAAACGGTCTGTTGCGATGTGTAACTTCCTCATGTATGCGGACTAATATAGGTGAATGATCGCTTGTTCCTGCCGCGAGTCCAAGTGTTGTGCTCGATGGCCAATTAGCAAACCATCGGTTGTTACCCAATGCTCTGTCTAGCTGATTCGCGATTCTTCTAGCCGTGGCTCGGTTACTCCATGTCCACACATGTCCAGCCCTCTCTAAACAATTGAGGCCCGACTGTAATAAACATTGTTGGAAGTCTCGTAATATTGCATCCGACAATATCCGTCCTCCTACCTTCTCATCCCTGTACATCATAGCATTAAAGTCGCCAATGAGCAATAGAGGGACTTGAACCTGCACATCTAACACCACGCTGATATGAATGATGTCTCTCCATAATTCATCTCTTCACCGACGGTTATTGCTACCGTACACCGCCCCATATACGAATCTAAGTCCTTTATTAGTTAAAAGAACTGCGATCAATTGCTCCGATAGATGGAGTACTTGCCCTGTCCAAACACTAGTGCCAACAATGCTGTCCATAGATCAATTTTTTTGGTGGATTGGATTTCACCATATCACAAATCCCATGTTGTTCACCAGATCCTACTGAACTGGTGTCCTCCGTTGCAATCTCCTTCTAGATTTAATTTGTCTCCAATAATGAAGTAATGGAACTTTGTGCATTCTTGCTAACCTCCTTAACCTCTCTCCACCTCTCCATCGAGTTTGCGCCCCGCGTATTCCACATGGCACCGACATGGATTAAGATTGGTGTTTCCCTTGATCGCCTTTCGAACCAAACCTAGGAGTAGTGTTTGGATTCGTCATTATGCTTTGCCCTCCTTGGTCATATTGTACATCTTCTATTGATGTACCTTGCATCATTTTTTGTCACTTAGAATTATAAATACATAGTGGTTCCTCCTCCTCATCCTCCATCCGATCATTGACCGGCACTGCAACTTCTTGGTCTGCCATTGCTTGCCGCTTCTTCCTGTCCCTGGTCATGATAGATCCTCGTTGCGAGAAAGCTTCCCCGGTTCCCTCAGGTACTCCTTTCCCTTTGTCTACTGCTTTAGACCACATCCTGTCTTCACTTTGCCCGTTCGAATGAGTTCTAGATGATCTATCATAATTGACCATTATGTTATCTACCCCCTGTATCTCCAGCGCTGTGCCTTCCGCGCGTACTTCGGGACTACCTCGGGTATTATGTAGGGCGTCTTCTTGATACATTTTTGTGTATACTACTTCCCTTCCGATATCTTCCATGTGCATGTCTACATCCTCCATAGGACCGCCCCTACCTCCATAATCCTGACTAGCATGCCGTGAGGTCTCTTGTTGCTCCCCCTCTTCTGTACGTCTGCTCGGACAAGTATTAGAAAGATGGCCAAAATAATGACAGATATTGCATGCAAGTGGGACCTACTCATAATCCATTACTTGTAAAGTACTGGCCGGACGACAATACGTACATCACTGATCTAGGCAGTGCTTTGGAGGCATCAATTTCCACAAATACTCGGACATAACTCGAGCTTTCTTCTCTGTCGGATCATCAGCTTTTATCGGCTTACCGATCAGGCTAGCGATTTTCATAAGCATATGGGCACTCCAATAAAGTAGCGGGAAGTCTGGGAACCGAATCCATACCAGAATTGTATGAAACAGCTCTCTCGCATTTAGTGCTCGCTTCCCACTTCTTGGCTATAATCAACCTGCCATCAAACGTCCATGGTCCTCCTTGTAGGATCCGTTCAACGTCCTCCATCCCAAACCTAATGAAGAAGAATCCATTCTCCCGCGAGAGCACTTCGAAGCTCCCTTTCAGCCTCCATACGCGATACATGTATCCGCGGATTTGCCTATATTGCGGCTTCTCCCCAAGAACGTATATGAGTATCCTGTTCTTCCAATACTCTACTGTCTCCTCGAGATCTTCATCAGTAAATTCAGCCATTGGTCTCCCTTCAATGATCACCGGTTCAACGTATTGCATTGCTACGTTTTGCGGTGGTTGCGCAGGCCTAAATGTGTCCTCCCATGATTTTTGGAGACCTCCAACTCTCTCTTGATTCCCTCCGGATCCCGCTGCCGAGCCGTATACTTCCTGGCTCTCTCTCGACATGGTTCTCCCCTCCTGTTGATTTTTCATTGCCATAGGAGCGGACCCTTGCGGCATTCGTCTACCGCCTATCCCCCGACTTTCCATCCGGGGGGGGGGGGGGACTCCATTGATCGCCCTTCCCATCAAGCCCTGTTGACCATCGCCTCTGTTGATTTCCTCCCGTCCTTGCAGTCCGGTTTTCGGTCGAAGACCGTCTCTGCTTCCCTGCATGAATCTCCATCCGCCTATGCGCCCGTCTCTGCAGCTCGGAGCCAGACCCCTCCGTCTCCAAACCACGGTAGTCCATCCTCCCGCAGTTTCCCTCCCCTCGTCCGCCAACCAGCCACTTCCCCCCGTGCCCCCAGTTCCTCCTTCCGACCTTGGTTGATTCGGCCATTGCCGCCGCCTGGATCGGGAACCCTAGCCATTATATATATATGCAGCTTGCCAGCTTCTACAATAGTAAACAAAATGACTAGTTCATATGTATGCTGCGTAGCCTGTGTATCAAAACCGACTACTAAGACCTCACCTTGGATAATATGAAGTGTCAATCCTTGCTGAGATCTTACAGGGCTTGGAAGATGGATGTTTTATTAACACCTTAAATAACACATGGACCAACTAGAGGTATCTGTTTTACAATATACTCACAAAACACGATTCAGTATTTAAAACGTATATGATTCCACAATCATTTCAGGAAATGTATGAGCGGTATTTTTGCAGGTAACCGACGTATTGTTACGCCTCTCGATTCCTTATCTGATTGTTACTTCAACATCCCACCCAAATTCCATTCTCATCTGAATTACAGGGCACATCTTGGAGTCTCTAGTACGAACAACTGACACTCTGTGTCACGTACTTATGAAGCAAGTACTATTTTGCTCCTAAAATCCTGTTAGTCAATTCTGGACCTTATGATCTTTTTCATTTGATCTCCGTCTATCACAGAAGTTCCAATAAGACATGACATCAAACATTAGTTATTGTAGTCGGTTTATTTGGATGTCTATAATTATCACCTATCTAAATCTCAGTAGATTTAGAGAGTCATCGTCAATCTAGGCTTCGAAACATCTACATAACAGAACTTAAATTATGTGATTTCTACAAGGTTGTAAAAGGCGCTAGGCGCCCAAAAAACCGTACTGAAAATTGCAGAAAAAGTTCATAAAACCCAAAACATGCATAGTTGGGGGTCAGGGTGTGTGTGGGGGGGTGGGGGGGCTATTTTGGCGCCTTGGCGGACATCGGACGGACACCAGACACCTAGTGCCTAGGCCGATTTTTAAAACACTCGATTTCTATTCTATTAACTTTTGGTGAGGTTTTCTGTTTGATCTTTGTATTTCAGCAATTTATGGTGCCTAAAGTTTGTCATATAATGACTATGCTCATGCGATCAACTTTTCACCATTATATATCAATATAAGTATATTCCACATGATGAAATTGACAGAGTAATTGTTATTTTAATATTGTATTTTATTGATTTATCTGATGCTGTCAGAATTCTACATTCACACTTGCTTTGAATTTAATGAGCAGTTTAATGACATAGGACATCATGGAACGAAAGTAATCGTGTTCAATTTATGGTACAATGATGATGCGGAAATGGAGCTTGATTTTGAATCTGATGCAAAGGTTTGCATTAAGTTTCTCATGTTTTTACTGATATCATTTATTTTAGTTAATTCAATTCTTTAAACACGCAGTTCCTTATAATTGGGATTCTATATTTTACACATCGTACCCGGTTGTAGCTATGCATTTCTTTTTCGAATTTTGTATGTAAAAGGGAGCCTAATAGTTGTTTACGAGAAAATGTTCAATACAACTATTTTCATATTTGAATATGTTGATATTATTTTATTGCTGAGACATCATCATCTTTGCCAGTCTTAACAATTCAAAACAGCATGAACATGCTTTCCCCTTCACTTTCCAATTTTGCAAAATTGAAGCTGTTTAATTTCTTTTCTTCTCTTTTTTCGCAGGACATTTTGATCAATAAAACACAACAGAAGAAGTACAAAACTAGCCTTGAAACCGAGTTAACTCAAAATTATATTGCAACTCGAATCAAATATTCTCTTCGAGTAAGTTTTGAGCTACCAATTGTTAGTTTTTTAAATAAATATATATTCTTTGCTTTAATATATTGTTCTTTTACAGGCTTATTCATCAGTCTTATATCTCCATGTACCGGAAACATTTAAAATAATATTGCGTGGACAACTAGTCATGTCACACCATATTGTTAATGATTTGATATATCGTGAATGCATCAGATATAGACCTCAAGTTGAAGGATTCCTGGAGGTTCGTCCTGAACTTTGTGCATCTTAATATCTGTAGTTGATCTTTTGTTTGATGGCATTTGGTTCACAGTTATTTATTTTCTATAAATTCTCTCTCATTTGTAGTGTCTAGGCTATACCCGTTTGACTACATTGTCTTTTTGACATATCACAGGAAAGGCAAGGGAAATATTTTTATATCATGGGCTTATTTCTAAAAAAAATATAGTTACAATTTAAGAAGGTTTAAGGATCATGTAGATATGCTTTTAGAGTTTTTACAGATTACCATACTAATATATGTTATTTAAATATTTTTTGACTCTTAATCTGTTATCAATTCAGTCCAAATTAATTTATGGGTTTCTGCTGCTTTAAGATATTTAGTATGTATATGATGTTTTTATTCTGTGACATTGAAGACCAACATATTAAAACAATATTGAGAATTTGATATTTTGGACGTTTTTCTTGATTCATTTGGGTGGGTATTTGCCTATCTCCATGTGATCTTTAGTAAATGGAGAATGGAAATGAAGAAATGTATATATGGACACTTTCTTAGAGTTTTTGTAGGTAATTCCCTCTGCATTTTGGATATTATGTATATATTGTAGAGTAACATAATGTGGAGTAAGTACTAAATACAACCTAGTTAAACTGTGCTGCTTAGCTTCAGGCAGCCCAAGATATTCAGGCATTTACCTCGTTTTGACACCTATTAAGCCCAAAGGCTGACCTTAGCCAGGCATCTAGACTGGCCTCCTAGGTGCCTAGGTGATGACAATCTTCTTTCCATCTTGAGCACATGTTAGAACGACATGTAAGCCAAAATCTTCCGTCTCTGTACTGTTATTTTGTGTCCGTTTCTGTGCAACATAACATTTGGCATCCTATCATAGTATGTGAAGTTTCTCAAGGCTGTAATTATAAGCACAACCAGCAGTGTTAGCTTTCCTGGGCTTTTCGAGGTTGACCTCGTTATTTCCGAAAGCCTACGGGATCATTTCCTATTTTTCAATTTCCATTTGACATTTCTAGTGGACTTCCTATTAGTATTCATTTTTGTTTATCGAGTATCATCACTTATCATGCTGGGGCTTTCTAGTCTCCTTGCTAGTAGCAAATCTCTCAGTGATGGGACTCGTACTTTCTTTTGATCATTTAACTGAACTGACAGACGATAATACTCGAGCAATATGTACTTTTTAGGAGTAAACTTTATAAAGCCTATAGTGAGAAATTATCAATTCTTAAGGAAGAATTATTACCTCCTCACGAGTGCTCAGATCTTTTTACATGAAATAGTCGTCAAGCTTAAGATTCCATTGGCTATACTTGCAAACAATGGATCTCTTATATCATACCAAGGGCATTAATTTATGGGAAGTCCAAAAACAAAAGTTACTAATTCATAAACAATTTGATGTAGAATCTAAAAACTATGCAACGTAGTAACTTTACGATTATTATGGTTCTAGTTGTTCGCCAGCTGTCCCCTTACAACTGTCACGCTCCAATCTCCCGCAAGTTCAATAGTCCCCGCTGAACGTGAATCACCACGTTGCAGCTCTCCCGCAGGACAATCGTTCTCATCGGGACGTGATGTCGTACGAGCCTGGAGTTGCGCTCGTACAAGGCGATGTTGTCAAACACCAAAGTTATTATCGAAATGACCAAGTTGCATTGAAAGTCAAGTATTGTGTACCAAGCACACATCAGAGTATACGCAGCGAAACTCTCGATAGGGTCCAAATGAAATGCCACAAAGGCGATGCCACAAAGGCTAATGCAATACTCTTGCTCTTTTCTCTAGCCCACAAAGGTACTTACCGTTCATACATTATGTCTCGTATATCCAAGCAGCGCCAATACACCTGCGTACCTGAAATAATGTCCACAAACGTGGGTCAGTACACAGCCGTACTGGTGAGCGGGGTAACCCAGTCGTCTAAGCCGACACTAAGTAAAATAGTGAATGCAAACAGTTATATGGAGATCTTTCTAGTTGAATCCTAGATTCGTTTCATGGCATAGGTATGACATGTTAAGGAAAGCTGTAAATCAAGTTAAGCATGCAAGCATTCAACTCAAGCCAATCGACAAGCAAAGTATAACCAACTCGAAGGAAACTAGCATGTAAACCATCCTACTCAAACCCAAGCAACACGAGAACCTATCGAACCATTTCCAAGCCTCAATATCCATCCTCAACCAAACCTTATAATCCAATCCAATATGCACACTCTTGCCGAGGCAATGTGTCCGCCTCCTACGCGAAAGCATAAACCAACCAAAATGAAGAAACCAACTCTTATCTATATGAAGTCACTGGCCAAGCCATAAAGGACTTTGATCAGACTGATCAAGTGCAGTTCTACCTGATCCAGACCGAGTAGCTAGCCCGCCTGGTCGTATCGAACTACCGGCACCGCGCCCAAGGCAAGTTACTATTGTCTCCTCTATGGCCGAACGGTCCCGGTGCTCCGGAGCCTATCCCGTTCGAGGAGGCGAAACCTTGTGCAACACAGGTTGTCCGCGACATGCAGACACCAAGTAGGTATGGCGAGAGGATCGAGCATTCTCGCCCCACCAAGCGATCCTAGACTCATCCAACCAAAATTCAACCAAATAACCATAACCATTCTCAAACATATAGCCGAAGGCACAAATCTCAAGTTATTCCCATAGGCACAATGCCGCTTCTCGACACAGTGTTTCGAATTGGTGCAACACTCTCGCTCAGAACAATCCCATGGCACAATGCCCCAACAGTGGCACAATGCCCTCACCGATGCAGTTGTTCGGTTTTGAACCACAACTGCACGCTTTGCTTGACAAAGGGCCAAAATGATACTTGTGCACGGATGCACGCTCGCTCGCCCGAATTCTCGATGTTCCAACCAAGATATATGATTCCAACTGTTTCTCCAACTGCCCCAAATGTAATCCAACTCTAGCTCCAACTATCCATACGCGCAAATCAATTCAAGCCACAATCCTATCCAAGCAAACGACGTACACTCTATGCACACCTCAGTGTAGTGATTTTCAAGTTTCAGTCCAAGTGTTCAAGCCTTTACGTGTGTTCCATATTATTAGGCATGAAGGAGTAGAGGAGAAGGGACAGAGCCCACTCACCAAGTTTGATTTCGTTAAGCATCATGTCCTGCCGATACGGCCGATCCCTTGAACCCGTGGTCCGATGCAAAGCACGATCTACTCAACTGGTATGACCGTGCGAGCAGGCCGTGCTCTCCAAATCATTCGACCAATCGGACTAAGGAAGACGATATTATCGCTCCAATTCAGCTATCTCAGTACTACTCTGAGCGAACACCTGATTTTTATTGAACTCCGCTAGCGATCTGCACATGAAACCAACTCAAATCAATACTTGTTCTCAAATCCAACAAATTGAAATGTAACCAGCTATTGCCTCATTCAATCCGACTCAGCGTAACGCACCGTGCGGTTGCGGGGCGTTACATAATATACCACTTAAAAATTTGGTTCATCCCCGAACCATACTAGTATCCATATTATTAGCATGCCGCAATCCAATTTCATAACTCTGCTCTATGCAACCTACATTTTTTAGATTCAGACTCAGCATCTTGCTTGCGCTGAACGCTCGTACAATTTCCATATTCCCGCATCCTCCTTGCAGCTCAATACGAATTCTTCATATCGTTTAGTTTTGGATCGTACACATATTTAAGGCGTCCCTGAAATACATGCATTTCAGTCGAGCTTAGCGATAGCGAATTTGGACAAGTTACAAGGGTATCTTTATGTCCGAGGCATGCATTCGCTTTACTCCCAATTGAACCAATCCTGACTTTCATTCCAACATATTCGCACAAGCGCTATCCTCAAGTATGATGATTTCTCACCGACGATCTTCCCACCTGACTCGATTAGTTCGTGTTCCAACTCAATCCATCCAACTATTTCTGAATCCACACTAGCACCATCTCCAAATGTTCTCTCTCGTACCGAACGATTATCACAACTGATACTACCCCAGCTAGGCGACTTACCCAAATATCAAACTTTGCCTCTTAGATGAGCTCAGCCAAACACCTTTTCCATCAATCTCAATACCTCACTGTGTTCATATGAATTGATTAGTTCGTCGCCACGCCAAAGGGATAGTGTCGCCACGATTTCAACGTGGACACACTCGCCACAATTCCTAGGTTGCGCATGGAATAGTTCTTCGCGCTGCTTCTACTGCCTCGAAGCACAGGATATCACCTTCGCCTTCTGTACGAGCACGCATCCCAGACTAAGTTTTGATACATCTTGTAAATTTGAGGCACATCTGTCCCTTCCAGTATTGCAATGATTTGATCTGAACGAGCCGCTGCTTTAACTTCACAAGCTAGTTTCACAGTCGTCAATTCATATGAATGCTATTCCCTTCCGGGGTACGACGAGTCAGAGGTGATGCTATCTTCTGCGACTCCGAATCTCATCAGTTGACTTAGGCCATTCCCACCATCGCTTCGATCTTCTGGCTGCATCTTCAGCTGAAGGCTATCCCAAGGGTCTCTCAAATCCAACACTCAGTCAATAGGCGAATCTCCAACACACACTACTCACATCTGCCCTCGACGCATTCCCAAATGCGCCGCCGCATGGGTCGTTCTATGGGTCTACAATATTCATCTCTGATTTGGCGGTCAAGTCGCTAGGGTTAGCTGTCCCGAAGCTACGCTCGATAATTGTAAGTCATCACGATGGACAGTTACTACGAACCATGCTATATCTCATCTGCAAATTCGAGCCATAATCCAACAATTCCATCCGAACAAACTTTCGAACCCGAGCACTTCATGCACTACCTCTGACGATCTGTCAACCAAACGCCGCTTAACCACCTAGAGTCTTATAGCCACGAATCGAGAACTGCGCTCGTTGAAACCGTCTTCCATCAATCCGTCGTTCTGTCCAGAATCCATCAAATTTTTCGAAATACCATGTTCAACTTATTGCACTACCACTTGCAACGATTTCTGAAACCAAAGACTTGCTCCAATTCTTATCCGTTTGCCGCGTTCCACAATGCACGTCCAACTTTCTCGAGCAGCACAGTATTTTGCTCCAACGTTGCTCTTTCATTTAGCTATCTTCAAATGTCCATCCGCCACAATCCTTGCTCTCGTTCCATTCCTTAGCCCGTCTGAATTTTCCCTATGTTTCGATTAGTCCACACACTCTCAATGACTCGTGCATGGTTCCAACATAAATCTCAAATCCATATTGTCTTTTACTTGTTGCCTCATTCCGCCTCAGTACTGCAAGTGTTAACTTCCAATTTGACTTAACATCAACTAGACTTGCCTCATGCCCGTTTATGTCTTCCGAAGAATTCGTCTACCCTTGTTGCACCATTTTGCCAAATTTTCACTTTCCCAAACCTGAGTCAAACTTTTCGAGTGCCAATTTCGAAAATCCTTCAAGTCCTTACGAATCCATCAAATTGTCCCTCCAAACCAGATCGTGTTTCATTGCTCAACCAACAGCTCCAATGTGTTTCCAAAATTCGTAATCCGTGCTCGCTATCCTCCGATCCACCCATTGCTTTGCTCAAGCGTATCCCAACTGTTTGTTCCTCATGCTCAACTCTTTTTGCATCCAAGAATGCTCCACCGAACTTCCAAATAGTGCAAGCGAACTCTGATATTCGGCTTTTCATACTGTTTCTAATACTTGGTCTGACTCAAAACTTCAAATTTTCAAACACACTTTCTATCTGTTTATTCCGATCTTGCCCATCTCTCTAGTCCAACGATACTTCCATTTGCACAAGTCCGTTCTTGATTTCTCAACTCAATATTCACTTGCTCCATTTTTCATTCTTCCCAACTCAGCCGATGTGCACCAACCAACTTGTATTCCCGTTACCCGAGTCCGTTGAGGCAATTTCAATTGATGTCTATCCAAAAAATTTCAATGCCTTGCTCACTATGTGGTATCCCCTATACCACTCCGAATCAAGTCGCTACTCACATTACGATTTCTTTGCACTGATCCAAGATCCGTTTGAACCATCCCTTATGCGTGATCCTGCCATCCCCAACTCAAGTCTGACACGAAACTCCGACAATTCTTTAACCATCCAACTCTTTCCATCAATCTCGCTATGCAACTTGTGCTATGTTCCATTCTCGGTGCTTCCAGCTATTCTCAAACCGTCTGATACTTTCGCAACACGAGCAATCCCGTGCATCGAGCTTTCTTCCAAGTAATCTAACCCAATACCCAACTGTTCCACACATTTGCTGTACGAGCAACTCATGCAAACTTATCCTGATATTCCCAAGCCAACTCAAACGTGCTCAACCAATGCGCCACACGAGCAACTCGTGCAACGCTCTCTGTGATATACCCAGCCAAAAATCAAACTCCATCCAAATATTCGCTACACGAGCAACTCGTGCAACGATTCATTCTCAATCGATGCTTCTACTCAAAACATGCCACATAACCACTGTCTGCCAACCAACTGATCCACTGATGCGATCAGAAACTCCCCGAATGACAAGCCAAACGAACCAAAGCAACGACACACCTCTCAACTTGCTGCACAAATGCAACAACGCCTAACGATGCTAAACGATCTACCGAAAACCAACAAAAGCAACGCAACCAAGAACAACATGCAGCCACAACCAGCAATACATAGACTTATTGCATAAAACATCCAATGCGGCACCGAATAGAGCCAAGAGCTAAACGACACGTGGAAGCTATTTAGAGTTTGTGATGAAGCGAAGGACCAAGTCCGAGAAAAATGAACCAGGCGCTCTGATACCAATATGTTACGTCCCAATCTTTCGCAAACTCAATAGTCCCCGCTGAACGTGAATCACCACGTTGCAGCTCTCCCGTAGGACAATCGTTCTCATCGGGACGTGATGCCGTACGAGCCTGGAGTTGCGCTCGTACAAGACGATGTTGTCAAACACCAAAGTTATCATCGAAACGACCAAGTTGCAGCGAAAGTCAAGTATTGTGTACCAAGCACACATCAGAGTATACGCAGCGAAACTCTCGATAGGGTCCAAATGAAATGCCATAAAGGCGATGCCACAAAGGCTAATGCAATACTCTTGCTCTTTTTTCTAGCCCACAAAGGTACTTACCGTTCATACATTATGTCCTGTATATCCAAGTAGCGCCACTACACCTGCGTACCTGAAATAATGCCCACAAACGTGGGTCAGTACACAGCCGTACTGGTGAGCGGGGTAACCCACTCGTCTAAGCGGACACTAAGTAAAATAGTGAATGCAAACAGTTATATGGTGATCTTTCTAGTTGAATCCTAGATTCGTTTCATGGCATATGTATGACATGTTAAGGAAAGCTGTAAATCAAGTTAAACATGCAAGCATTCAACTCAAGCCAATCGACAAGCAAAGTATAACCAACTCGAAGGAAACTAGCATGCAAACCATCCTATTCAAACCCAAGCAACACGAGAACCTATCGAACCATTTTCAAGCCTCAATATCCATCCTCAACCAAACCTTATAATCCAATCCAATATGCACTCTCTTGCCGAGGCAAGGTGGCCGCATCCTGCGTGAAAGCACAAACCAACCAAAATGAAGCAAACCAACTCTTATCTATATGAGGTCACTGGCCAAGCCATAAAGGACTTTGATCGGACTGATCAAGTGCAGTTCTACCCAATCCAGACCGAGTAGCTAGTCCGCCTGGTCGTATCGAACTACCGGCACCGTGCCCAAGGCACGTTACTATTGTCTCCTCCATGGCCGAACGGTCCCGGTGCTCCGGAGCCTATCCCGTTCGAGGAGACGAAACCTTGTGCAACACAGGTTGTCGTGACATGCAGACACCAAGTAGGTATGACGAGAGGATCGAGCATTCTCGCCCCACCAAGCGATCCTAGACTCATCAAACCAAAATCCAACCAAATATTCATAACCATTCTCCAACATATAGCCGAAGGCACAAATCTCAAGTTATTCCCATAGGCACAATGCCGCTTCTCGACACAGTGTTTCGAATTGGTGTAACACCCTCGCTTAGAACAATCCCATGGCACAATGCCCCAACAATGGCACAATGCCCTCACCGATGCAGTTATTCGGTTTCGAACCACAACTGCACGCTTTGCTTGACAAAGCGTCCAAATGATACTCGTGCACGGATGCACGCTCGCTCGCCCGAATTTCCGATGTTCCAACCAAGATATATGATTTCAACTGCTTCTCCAAGTGCCCCAAATGTAATCCAACTCTAGCTCCAACTATCCATACGCGCAAATCAATTCAAGCCACAATCCTATCCAAGCAAATGACGTACACTCTATGCACGCCTCAGTGTAGTGATTTCCAAGTTCCAGTCCAAGTGTTCATGCCTTTACGTGTGTTCCATATTATTAGGCATGAAGGAGTAGAGGAGAAGAGATAGAGTCCACTCACCAAGTTTGATTTCGTTAAGCATCCTGTCCTTCCGATACGGCCGATCCCTTGAACGCGTGGTCCGATGCAAAGCACGATCTACGCAACTGGTATGACCGTGCGAGCAGGCCGTGCTCTCCAAATCATCCGACCGATTGGACTAAGGAAGGTATTATCGCTCCAATCCAGCTATCTCAGTACTGCTCTGAGCGAACACCTGATTTCCATCGAACTCCGCTAGCGATCTGCACATGAAACCAACTCAAATCAATACTTGTTCTCAAATATAACAAATTGAAATGTAACCAACTATTTCCTCATTCAATCCGACTCAGCGTAATGCACCGTGCGGTTGCGGGACGTTACAACAACTACTGATCATCTAAGAAGTCATGCGGCATCCTTGTATGCCAACGTTTTCGTGTTTGTACTTTGTAGTTTAATCTGAGTAATTAAATTTAGGCCTTTATGCATGTTATCGTGCGTACTGTAACATAGGCATTACTCTTTCAACCATCCTTTTAGACACAATTAGTTTGGAATGATATCTCACAAAAGATAGTGAACTATCCTACATACCCTCCCCCAAGTATTCACCGGGCATCTCTAGGTTCTCCTTTGGAATAAAGTCCTGCTCTTTCTTGGATAGTTTCTGTCGTGAAGAATTTTTGAATGTCGCCAACGAAGATCCATATATTATCATAGTTGTCAAACACCGCAAAGTTTATAAGATGTAATTTTACATTTACATCAAATACACAAAATGACTTGAAATTGCATTCAATTGTATATTTTTTGGTTTCAAGTTGTGATATTTGACGAGTTTGAATTGGTTCGTGAGCCTTTCTTCTTCTCTTCCTTATCTTCTCATTTTCTCCTCTCCTCCTTTTCTTTCTTTCCTTTTTCTTTCTTCTCTCTTATTTGCTGTTTAATTGTCTTCTGTCTTCTAGTAATGCATCTAGATAATCTTGTTTCCTCTTGGAAGCCTTTGCACGATATTGATGTGCTCCTGGTTCCAACTATATTTTGCTTAAGGTGATGCAGTCCTCTGTTTGATGCAGGATTGACATCACATTCTCCTCCCAAAGTATTCACCAGGAATCTCTGGGCTCTTCTTTGGAATAAAATCATACTCTTGTTGGATAGTTTCTGTCATGAACTTATTGTATGTCACCAACAAATATCCAGATATCGTTATACTTGTCGAAGACATTTAGGTTTATGGGAACTTAATTTTACCTTACTTTAAATACACTGGATGACTCGGAATTGCATTCAATTGTATATGTTTAGGTTCCAAATTGTAATATTCAATGAGTTTGAATGGGCTCGTGAGATCTTTCCTCTTCATATCTTCCTTCTGTTTCTCATCGTCTCTTTTTTCCTATTTTCTTTCTTCTTTCTTCCCTTTTTTTGTTTCCCTCCACATTTCTTCCTCAGTTCCTTACCTGAACTTCCTCTCTTCTGTGTCTTTACTGTTCCAGGCCAGAGGGTTCTCTGTGATAAGAGAGGAGGTTGAAACAGAGGATATCATTATATTTTGTCATGTGAACTTTAAATAGAAGGATTCTTTGTTCTGTGGAAGAGAACCCTCTTTCCTTGGATAGATAAGAGGCCTTCTCTTTTCTAGAACGGAGAAAAAATCAGGGATAATAAACTTAGAATTTAAGAAGGGAAAAAGGAAATGGAAGAAGGGAAGGGAAGGGAAGGGAGGGAAAGGAAGTTATGGAAGAACGAGAAGAGGAAGTAATGCACATACGATACGATAAGAGGAACAGAAAAAAAGTTAAACAAAAGAACGTAATGTACTGTTTGTTTGAGCTGGTTATTATTTGCGGACGCCTCACCTCTCGTCACCGGGAACTGAGAAAATAAGGATGGGGAAGAAATAGTATGATGGGATTAAGAGAGAGTATGATGGGACTTGGAAGTCAGTGTTAAATCCCTAGACTGATATTTCACAACAGAAGAAGATTAGTCAGTCTGTTTTAAATGATCTTGGCCAATTTTTTTGTTTCAACAAATCTGTTTCACTCCCATTTCTGTCCACCAACATGCTTGCCTAGGTCACAAAGCTGCCTAGCCCAACTAGATGTCTTCATAGTCCTAGGGAAGAGGCCACTTGACCATCTCATTCAAGTTTAGTGCTTAGAACACCTTGTGGAAGATTAAGTGCAAATTCATAGTATCTTACTTTATTATTATGCTTAGTTCTGTATAAGAAGATATTGAAATATGTCAGAATTTAATTTGAGTGGCTAAAAGTTGTAAATGTATATCCTTTCATTCCTTTTTTTGCTTGACAAATACAAAAACTATGGTTTTCACATCAACAAGATTATCTTAAGTTTTGATTCTTATGGCCTCTGTTGATTCAGAAAGTCTAGATTGCTAGGTGCTTTTGACAACTAAATGGGTGTGATTGTGGTCTTTCTGTATGAAGCAGAATTGGTTTATTAGATGTAGGAAGCATGGCCCAAGTATATATTCTATAGAATAAGCTCACAAGCATATAATAAAAAATATGATATTGGTTTTGGTTCCTGATTGGTTTTATGATTGGCATAAGTATATTCATATGATTTTCTTAAACAGGTGCTGACTACCATTGGATTTTTGGAAGGTGCCCCAAATGTCTCTGTAGATGGTTTCAATGTCTATCACCGGAATCGTCTCATATTGGTAAGTATATGCTTGTCACGCTTTAACCTTTTCAGGTAGAAAAAGTGAGTCAGTATATTGCACTGTTATTTTTGAATAATATGCTAATACTGTTATGCCATCTTAGATTTCAACTGGCTACATTTGAGTGTTCCATCTTGCTTCTTCTGTTGTGAACTACTTGCAAATTTGGCTTCCACCAAACCTATTAAGTTCACCCATCTTTAAAATGGTTGATGCCTTGATGGTCTAGTAAGATCAGTGTGCAATTGGAGGCAAGCAATGTTAGGTCTTAGACTGCATATTGTAATTTTCATCTTATTCACATTAATTCACGTTAAAGCAATGGACTTATGAGTTTTTATAATCAGATTGTCACATCTTGTACTTGAGCTTTAATGCAGGGAAAGCGGGGTTCATTGCTGCAACACAGAGTACAAGATTTCAAAGAAACCAGATGATTTAACATAGACTTAAAGATCACAAGCTATAGAGGCTCTCTCTCACTCAATTTATCAACTTAAGGAAGAAGACTATTGACCATTGAAATACTCTAAATGTCCTCATCAAATGCTTATAACATATTCTTGGAAGATTCCTTTAAAAAACCCACAAGACTAACCCTGGACCCAAATGTGAACTTTTCTTATCTCACAACCATTACTTTTTGTTGTATCCAACAATAGTGAATCTACCACATATGCTTGATGGTTGAACCCTATTTCTATCAAGGTGGCCTGCTTAACAAGGATTACTATGTTGGTTGATCTACTACATGTCATAAGCTTGCACTGGCTGATGACCAAACCAGGTAATGTTAGACTGGCAATGTGTGAACCAAGTTTGCTCTTCATGTCCCACAGATGCATCTCCCTTTACCCCAATCTTTTAGGAGAAGTGGAAGGCCTGTTGAATGAAGATTGCTTGTGCAGTTGGCTCGTACTCTTCTGGTTTCAAGCAATGTTCAAATGCTCAGGTTTCGGTATCAGTTTCAGACCCTTCCTACGAGTATTGCCTTTGGTAGTTTCCGACTTTTGGGAGGTTTTTGGGTTTTTTGAGTATATAGTTTTAGCAGTTTTGAATATTTTGGACCCTTCAATTTGATCCGAAATGGCTGAAACTTATCGGTTTCAGCCGTACTTAAACCTTGGTTTCAAATCCTGCACAGGCAAGTGTGCGTGGCTTTCTCAAGTAGGCTAAAAGTGTCCTTCCTTTTCTCTGTTGACACATGTGCCTCCATATTGGTTTACATTGTATTAAATTTAATTTGAAATCATTGTGTGCAAACTTAAGGCACTAGGAAAGATCTTCATTATTTTCTAGAGCTCTTTATTGTGTTAATAAAATCATAAAATGATATAGCTTTTGCGTTTCTATTTTGCAGCCCTTCTGGCGAGTCGCCCATAATTCATATGGTAAAGGCAGAGGAGTTGTTGGTAAGACGCCCCCATTTTCAACAGTCTAACTTCATCTCTGTTTGCTAATTTGTAATGCAATGAAGTTGAACTTCAAAACTTGATACTATTTTTTTTTATAATCATTCGACAGGCGTACTTGAGGCGAACTTCATCAAACCAACACATGACAAGCAAGATTTTGAGAAGTCAAATATTTATCAGAAACTTGAAAATCGCTTAAAAGAAATGACTTACGAATATTGGTACGTTCGGTTTCTTTTGCTATTATTATTTCTCCAAAGTTAGGATTTGGTTCTTATTAAAGGGGCTGAAAAATGTATAAGTGTGCTATATATTTTCTGCAATGTGGCATTACACATATTTTCTTTGATCAAGTCTATTGGTATTCAATTGGAATCAAGGTTTAAAACATGGTATTGGTATCAGACAGACCTTCTTTGTGACTGTTGGTATCAACAAATTCGACAGTTTCAGGAGTCGAAGTTTCAGTTTTTGGCACTTGGCAAAAATTTTAGGAATCTTAACTTTTTGTTAAAATATGTTTAAACATAATTTGTAAATTGTTTATGTAGTTTTATGTTCGTTCCTAATCGAACGAGTCCGGATGAGTGAGATAGGTCTCGTTCCTTTGTTCTTTGTCCAGCTACTTGGTCAATGAAGACGGAATCAGGACTTGCTCTCTCAGCCCCATTCCTGATCAAATAACATCCCAAAAGAACGAACAAAGAACGGAAGGCAGCATCGTGTGTCGAAGGGGATAGGGTCCATGTTCCAGTAATTGTTGTAAAAAGATGTTCTTTTTGGTCAAGGAGGATAGGTTTCTTTCGGTCTTTCCGGAAAAGAGAGAGATGCGAGTTCGACTCTCGTTCTATCCATGTTCAGCAGTCCTTGTCCATGTTGGAACTGTTGATGGCAGTACCGCAAACCTTTGAGTTTAGCTTGGGATGAAATCATCGTGGTTCTAGTATGAATATGAGGTTTTAATTGATTCATAGGTCTCAACCTTTGGTCAAAGATCCGAACCTATCTTTCTTAACAGATTTTTCTTTATAGCATGAATTAATGCTACTAGAGTAGCTTCTATCCGTTCATTGAGACTCACTAACGCTGCTTTTTGCTTGCATGCCTGTGAGTATTCCCGCCGAAAGAATGGAATGCGTCAATTGAATTTGATGGTTCCTGTGAAGTTATATATGATGATTTCATAGTTTCTTATGTAAATTATCATATATAGGCTTCACAAAGTCTTTTCAATCATGAACAAGAACTTGAACCAAACCGAGTCTGTATTTTTGCTACTTTAAAAACTTAGGAATATTCAACACTACTGCCTTGTTTACAAAAGTCTTGTCCAGCTGTTAGTTGGTTTCAGAACAATTTTGGAATTTTTGGATATATATATATATATATATATATATATATATATATATATATATTACACAATTTAGCATAATAACGGAAGTATGACTGGTATCAGTTTCAGCTAATTTTGGGTTGTAACTAACCAAAGTTGATCGAAACTTTACAATATTAGCATAATAGTGGAATATGGCTAATATGGTTGTGTCATGAAAGTTTAAATAAGTTCAGCTGAAATCTGATGTAGTACAGTGGTACAACCAAATATGTATTGGTTTTGACCGGCTTTTGAAACCTCGGTTTGAAGCTACTTACACTGTGCAGTACTGCTTGTCAGAAGTAGTTACCTTTTTGCAAACCAAGAGGGTTGGACTGCAGCATTGAATGGTTTATATTCTGTGTATGTACTCAAGATACACTGCAGGAGTGGTCGACCAGTATTGCCCATCATTCTACTGGTTTGCCTTAGTGTGTATGGTGGGGTGTGAGGGTGGGTGGGGATTTGGGGGGTGGGGGGGGGGGGGGGGGGGGGAGGAGTGGGGGTGTAATCTTGGTGGTCCAAAAGGGTCCTTTCAAGTAAGGATCTAAATTCTTTCTGTTTATAACTAGGATTGGGAACCTCTTTTTTGTTGTTATTTTCTATGTACATAGGTAGCATCATACTTGATCCAGACACTTCATGTCTGAAGGGTTACCTAGTAGGAATTTGAATACTTTGACAAAGTCCTTTGTTTATGAGTATCTTCTTGTCAAATGCGATCATATTTTAACATTTTTTAACTCAATTTATGCTGCAGGGATTTGCATTGTCACTTGCTTGGTTACAAAAGTAAATATGTGAAAAAGCCTTCGAAACCACCACCTCAGATAACATCTGATGGTGCAGGGAAAATTAAGATGCATCATGGTAAGCGAGCACACTTTACCAGTCTTTCATGAACCTGAAACTATTGCAGCCATAAATCCTCCACTCTTTAGTTCTTCCAGGAGGAGCTTCTGCTGGTGTAATTTCAGAAGTCCATGCTTTGAATGAGTCCAGTGGCTCAAAAGACACAGTACCAGGACATCTAACTATCTATGGCTCAAAGGATAAAACAGGTTGGTTTCAAATACCATAGTCTACATATATGAGATATATTGTATACAGTAATAATTGGGCTTAATGGGCAAACCAGGGCTATCTCAAAAGAGGAAGCTGGAAAGCCATATTTCTGCTGCAGAAGAATTAAAGAAGGCTGTTGTCATCAGCAGTGCAGCTGGACTTGGTAGAAGCGACATATCACAGGTAACGTTTGTTATTACTATATGGAATATCTTCCAGTATTCATGACTTATTGTTACAAACTGCTATCGAGGTTTTTCTTTACTGACCCTATATTCCCATCCAAGTCTGCAAGTGCATTAAGTGGGCCCATTTACTGGGTGCACCATAACAGTCTGTTTTAGATTCAAACCCTTTTTTGCTTCAAGGGAACCTTAAATAAGTTAATTTGTTCTGCGATGCATCAGCCAATTCCAAACTCCCAATAGTTAATGATCATATTTTACGTGAATGTGTGTTTATAATATTATAATGTGTTATGGCAAATAATCTAAATTAGTAAATTGTGCAGATACTATTTATCTTTAATTTTTATTAAGTGGCAGCAACTCAAAATTATAATGAGGAAATAACTGTAAATGTGAGCATGCCAGTTATGAATTGGATGTTTAGGATATTTATGATCCAAGTGAACTGAATATTGTAACAAACATAACTATACCAACCTGAACCTGGATGCAAGGAACAGTGTCTTCGTAATTGAACTGAAGAATCTGATTTAGTTGAATCTTGCTCCATCATCTTATTTAGAAAGAGTCAATCATGACAATTGTCCACTTCTACCTTTATTATGAGAGATCATGAAAGACTAATACTCGATGGTTATAGTTATATATATGGGTTACTGAAATATTGCATCAGACATGCATGTTCTTAACTATTAGTTGAATTCATCTTTCAGGTCTGTGAAGCAAGGTTTGCTGACGATACATATCGTCCAATCCGATACTGACAGTACCAGTTAGCACCGACATTTGGGACTCTCTTTCCTAGTCAATTCATGAATGAAAAATTAAAAGCAAAAGAGAAGCATTGGAAAAAGCAATGTCGACACTCTGTTGTGTCGAAGACCAACATGCTAAATCATATTGATAATATACATCGTGGACAGGGCCGGCCCAGAGGGTGGGCGAGTTGGGTGACCGCCCCTGGCCCCTCAATAGGCAAAGGCCCCAAACATGACCTAAGTTTACTTACTAGCCCAGCCAACCCTTACAATAGAAAGGCCCAAATAGGTTCTAAACCACCCACTTAAGTAGTACCCCGTAGTAATGATTTTAGTAGGAAGACGGTCCAAAGAGGGCTTACATTCACTTATTCATAGTAAGCTTTAGTAATCAAAATGACAATAACATAGTTTGAACTATAGATCAAGAAATGCATTAAAAGAGCCATTACCACGAGACTGACTAATTTACTTGTTATTTTTTCCAATATTATTTATTATTCTAATAGTTACTTTGTCCTTTTGTCTCCAAATGATCTTGCTTTTATTTGCCTTGTTTGATTGTTAGAAAAAAACATCACTAGGTTACTCAACTAGTTACTTTTTTGATCATCTTTTTATTTGTTAATTTTTTTGAGAACATATATTTTGTTAAATTGATTGATAAATTTGGTATCTGAAAAAACAAATTCATTTAGGAAAATCGGGTGTTTTCCATTTATCCGTTCAAGAGACCTCATTTTCAAATCCCACTCTAGGCCTCGAGAATTCTCGGACCAGCCTTGATCATGGACACAACTTTGACCTTTCGTCGAGGTTATATATTTATAAATTCACAACATTCATGCATCTTAAAATTGTTTAATTCAAAACTATCTATTGTAGACTTGTCTAAAGCAAGTAAAGAGAACGACATTTGAATATCTATTGTAGGTGAGAAATTCGGCAACAGTGAATTATTCCATTTAAAACTAACAGAAAAAAAAACAATAAACTAAATAAAACCATGCCGAAATGTATCATAGGATTTCCTACTTTCCAAAATCATGATTCAGTTTTCCAAAATCAAAACACCGAAACTCCGATCCGAAACCGCTGAAATTGTTGATTAAGATACTCATAAAGTGTGAAACCGATTCCAATACTGTGAACCTTGCTGTGAAGGGATGACCTTTCAAATGAAGTCATTATTGAAGTAGGTAATGGGTGGAAGGCTATTTGTAACTCCCATAAGAAACTTTTGACCACTGAAGGATATGGTTTCATTCCTCCAAAATGATGGCCATACAGTTTGAGGGCTTGTTGCATCACATATAACTCCATGAATAAGTGGCAATGAACCGCAGGCAAACTATAGGAGGTTTAGCATAGTGACTTAGTCTCCACTTAGGATCATGTTTCTTATTATTGTCATGTAATCCCAATTGAATTGTCTTAGCAGAAAAAAGAGGAAAAAGCTGAACTCACCTTTGACTTTCTGCCATTTCCTTTATGTAGGCGGAGCATTCTGGTGGACAGAAGAAAAGACGAGATATTGAAACAATGTTGTTTGAGAATAAGAAGCTAAAGGACCAGTGAGTAAATTGATATTGATTTCGTGTACTTTTATCCATATAATGTTACTCTTATCTTACTGAAAATATTGTTAGGTTACTGTTTCAAAAATAATTGAAATCTATATTTGCAGTATGATCAGTATTACTTCTTAAGAACATTTGGCATATTATTTCTTTTACTTGGTGAAATCAATTTGTTCTACCTTACTCGGACATGTCTATTATTCAACTGGTCTTCTGATTTCTGCAGATAAAGAAACTAAAATTTCATAAAATAGCTTTCAAAACTTTAGTCTGGATTAACGATAACCTAACATATGTATAACCAGTACATTTAAAAAGTTAATTATAGAGAGAGATTTATGTGATGGATAATAGCGAGGCGTAGATTGTGTAGCAAATGAAATATAGATTGTGTCATATGCTTCTTAAATGACAATATAATCTATAATTTTCTTGATATCTGAATTTTTGATTCTTTTGTTCCCATGCTCAATAGCATATTTTTTCTCATCCTTGAGGTGTAATGATGACGTTCTCGATAGGTATCGGATCAGTCTGATGGTAAATCATATTGCAGAAATTGAGACTACATTGTGAATAAGTGGGCTATTTTCATTGATAGCATTGAATACACATAATATAGGGGAGGATGAGTCTCATCTTGATTTCAAACCAATGTGTGACTGAACTACCCACAACCACTCTCCCTCAAAGCTGGAACATGTAAACTATGTACATCGAGTTACGAAAAGCTAAAAGAACAAGAAAACCTAAACATGTAGAAGAAGTGACTCGGCATCGACAGAGTCCAATTGTGAAGGTCGACACAAACAAAAAAGAAAGACATCCCCAAATAGTAGTAGTAATAGTTCATGCGGGTGTATAATGATGCTCAACTAATAGAACGTCATATAAATGTGCTCCGGCATGATAGTTACGAGGATATTTGACTCAAGAGTCGTCAATGCGAGTGTGCTCAAATGAGTGTTACCGCGATAACCCCCCCACCCACACCACCACCACCACCACCACCACCACCACCCTACCTCCAAGTTGGACTTGACTAGCATGTCCTAACTTCAAAACATTTTTTTTCTTTTTCATTTCCTTACATCAGAGAGCATCAAAACTAGAAATTAAGAAAAATGTAATTAATAGTAAGAGTAAAAAAAACCAAAAGTGGTCGAGTGGCAAAGCTGTTATCGGAGAATTCGACGTCGGCGAGGTGGGTGACAATTGCGGAGGTGGCTAGAGCTGTGTGTCTGAGGTATGAGTTCGTCGACATGGAGATGACAAGTGTTAATCAATCAGTAAGTGTAAATCTACAAAAGTGGAGTTGCTTTGTCGTCATAGTCGAGGATGAGGGAACAAGTGTCATGATCGGTCGAGGCAGGACTCGTTGAGGATTTATTTCAGTTGGATTATTGAAGCTCGTAATTGAAGGATGATTGCCGCGCCTCGGGATGTCAAGGTCGCCTGAGCAAGGTCGACGAGGGTCGTCAAGCAGCGGTCTGAGTAGAAGGATTGAAGGCATGTCCGGATTTGGACGACGAGGAGATCAAGGGCGGTCTGTCAGAGCTCGAGTGGAGGAGGGGCATCCCTGACACAAAGCTTGACGGGGCCAGGGGAGTTCGGGGAGACTGTTGGATTGGCCGGTATTCTTGCGGCATGAGCACAAGGACTGGTCGCTGATGACTGGACTAAGCACGAGGACTGGACTGTAGGAATGGCGAAGCATAGTGGTGGAGGTGGCTGTCCAGTAATTGAGGGGGCCTGGGGAGTGCGAAATCTCGTCGTGGCGTCGAGTTACAGATTGAAAGGAGGTGGTAGCTGCCTGAGATGATGTTGGTGTTACTGTGACGGCGAGCTCCGAGTTGGAGTTGTGGAAGAAAGTGGTCGGGCCTGGACAGTGCACGACACAGTAGCTAGTCGAGATCCTAAGACCGTGGCGAGGTCTGAATGTCAGCGGCAAATGACATCAGAGTGTCTAGTGGCGGCGAACAAGGAGATGATTTGGGATACGATTTGTTGGTGCCGCAGAGGAGGGGATTGTTGGGAGCAGCGATCAATGGTGATTTAGTTAGAAAAAAATTAGAGAACAAAATGGAGGTTTGGGAGCTGAATTTTGGAGAAGATGGAAAAGCAGACTGGGTTTGGGGTTTAGTAGGAAGAAAGAATGGATCGCTATGAGGCAACGGTCAGGATCACTCCTCCTCTGATACCATGACCACATTGTGAATAAGTTGAATATTTTTCATTGGTAGCAAATGATGCTCATATATAAGAGAGGATGAGCCTCTCACCTTGTCTCTAACACATATATTAGTACATGCAATTTTGACTTATTCTACCACAAGGATTGCAGCAGCACTCCATTTTTGAAGTTCAAATATTATTTTCTTATCTTTGTCATTTGCTGACAAACCTAGTTATTCATCATTAAAATAACAAAGAATTTATCAAATCCCTTGTAAGTTATCTATTAGTGTCCTTGTAATTGAAAATAAAGATCTTATGTGGATAATGGTTTCTCAAATAATAATTCATGAAGTGTATTTTTATTTATTCAATTCACACAATTCAATTATAATTGAAATATATAAATCCTCTTCATAGTTGTTTTTTCCCCGAACATTTTCAATTTATTTCAAGTAATTTGTTGTTGATTGTAAATACAGAACATATACTCACTTTATGGTAGTAGATAGTATTTGATGGGAAACATAACATAGCTGGAAGATCAATATTCTTATGCAACAATTTTGCACTATATCTGAACATGGGTCCGACCAAATTACGAGGGACGAGTCTCAGGATTAAAGTTTTAGTGTTCATTACCAACATACAAATCCTGGCCCATTATTTAGAATTATGAGGGACACCTACTAGTCGCCTCAATAATAGTCAATATCAGTATGGTTTAACTTGGTTAATTTTTGACAGGTGTTTGGAATTTGAGGAGGCAGAGAAAGTGCTTTTGGCCAAGGTAGTACTCCCATATATATCCCTAGAATAATATTTGAGCATGAAACAATGAATCAAGCTAATAAGTCTGAACTGGCTTTTTCATCATTCAATGTTTATGCTCAAGACGTTTTCGAATAAAATTTTGGTTATACATTGTACAATGAAAACTCTTTAATTGATATTGAGCAGGAAGAAAAGCTTAGAAGAGAGGTACGATCATATCAGCGACTCCATGAGAACCTACTGGCAGAGCTTAAGGCATTGGATGAAGTGAAGATGGAGAAGTTGTAACCTAACATCACTGCTCATCTTGGTTAAAATTTCTAGTTTGATTCTCGGTGTGTATGTCTTCAGCCACGAGTGCCAGTGTAATGTAACAAGCCTTTTGAGGGTTCAAAATGTAAACTAAAGTGTCATTATGATTAAAGTTCACTTGAATTGGGGAGGATATAAAAGTTTAATTGATTTGAGCCTTCCCTAATCTGTCAAGAATCTGAATTTCTGCTGCTCAGCTTATGAATTGTAACTATTTTCCATAAGAAAACTTCATGGATTTTTTTCCTATTAAAATAATTTCGTGGAATTAGTTTATTTTTCACATATTTTTCACATTGCAATCAAAGGCACCCGTAGATGATGGTGTTGTGTGCTGGGGTGTTCGTGAATATGGTACAAGCAACTGAATTTGAATTCTTGCTTATGTTCATTGTGTTTCTTTACGGGCTGTTTGGTGGTTGGTATTTGCTAATCCAACGTTGGTTGGGAGTTTTGTGGTTGTAAGTACAAATACATTGTTTGGTTGCGACTTGAATGAGAAGAGCATGAAAGAAAATGATAAAAATGGTGTAACTAATGTTGTTGTGAGTCGTGTTATGGCTAATGTTTTGATGCAAAAGGTCTTTTAAACAAATTTAATATGCTAAAAATGATGAAAATGGTGCAAAAAATATTGCATGTATAATTTCTCCATCCCGATTTTGCTGTCATCAATCCCATGTCTCATACGCCAATAGACACCTGATCCAAGTAATTTTACTAAGTGTTGACAATTTAGTATACACAGTATTAAATACGATACCAATGACCGGAAATTGCATTACTGAAAAATAACCTACTATTAGGATTGTTACAAGGCTAACGCATTTTTAGATCCTGTATCTTTATTACAGGTTTCTCTTGTATTTTCTTTTAAATTCAGATTTTATGTTAGATAAGGATATGCTAATATCATTCATATTGGATAGGGATTTCAATATCTAATATGAATAACTTCTTGATCAGTTAAATCTTTAATATTCTCTCCTATAAATATCTTTTTTGAGATACCTACTTAGGGGTGTGGTGGGGCACGTGTGTTATGTTGGGGTGTTTTATTAGGAGAAAAAATGATTAACTCGACCATGAAAGCATTTATGTTTTTTGTCATGCTCTTGGAATTAATTTCATAGGAGCTAAGCCCCAAAGCTTTGGCTTAAGGCCGCAAAGTGGCGCTTTGTTGGCACACTTTGCACTTAGCGAGTCCATGAAAAATGTGACAGCTAGCGTTCCAGAAGTTCAACGTGAACTTGCTGGTTCCTGGGAGCAGATCGTGTAGGACGAATCTTGCTTTGAGCAACGACGATCTTCATCACCCCAGCAAGCTGAGGTCATTCTCCTTCTTCTCCTTTCTCTTGCGATTGCAAGGAAGAACATAAATTATTTTCTGATTATTGTTTTTGTAGCATCAAGTTGTAATCAGAATTTTATTGTTCTATAAGTTGTTCGTGGATCGAGGTATATTAGCGAGAAATTTTTTGTGTGAACTCCTGATCTCGTCTACAATTTCTGGTTCTACCATCTTTGATTAAGCCTCAGGACTAACAACCTTCACATAAGGAAAAAGAAATGTTTAAAGGAAAACAGTCTATAAAACATTATATAATTTTTTTTTGTGTACTTGCCAAATTTTGCTTAAATTTTACGGTGGGCGAATAAATTGAAAACTGAAACTAACACCAGACCCGAAAGCCTCAAAAATTCTAAATATATGCTTAAATTCGTGAGCAACTGGACATTCATTAAGTAGCTAACGCTAGCTAAACCAACTTTTTGTGCATTCTTCATTCAGAATTTGACAAAATTGTATACCCTAAGTTTTATAAATGCACACAAAATGGAAAATGGGGATGTAGCTCAAATGGTCGAAGGCATATTTTATTTATTTATTTATGAAAAAAGATAGGTTCAGCCAAACATCATTAATATAAGATGGTATAAGAACTTATAATTAGTTTTAGGTCTAGTTTGAACAGAATTTGCTAAACTAGGGTTACTCTTCTTTTTTTAGAAAGGGATGATTTTGTAACTTTTCTTCCTCTGTGTAAATAAAATAACAAAAACTTTCAAATCTTTGTATGACTAGTGTCCAAAAATAAAATTTTCTGTGGTTATGTTTTTCATTGAAGAAAGGCTTTCAAGTTCCTGTTAAATGTTCTTTCTCCATCTGTAATTCCAAGACACTGGTCCTTAAAGAAGTTTTTGTTAGTATATACAGAAGACAAAACTCGTAACAGAGCAATGGAAAAGAACCAACACCAAAAATTTGGGATAGTAAGTTTTTTATTGTCCTTGTTTACAATCCTAACACAATGTTGCATGCTTTTATAGTGTTTTTTGTTAGTAAAGTTTGGAACTTCATTTTAGATATTTGGAATATTAGTAGTAGCAATGTTTAGAGTCTAGAGAGCACAAACACAAAAAATTCTACATCTTGTTGAACAAGTATTGGGCGTGTAAGAGATAATCCAAAATACATTAAGGGTCTGCTTGGTAAAGATATTTTCATCGGTTTTATGGTATTTTTGAACTGGCCGTTTATGAAAACCTCTGCATGGTAATTTTTATGAGGTACTGATTTTGGTCGGCTCAAAAACTCCAAAAAATCGATGTAATATAATTTTGGGTGGCTTTATAAACACCAAAAATCGATAGGTTTTGAGCGATTTTATTACTTTATTTTATTTATTCTTGTAAAAAAATCTTTCAGAAACGTTCGTTACCAAGCATAAATTTGATTGGTTTAAAAGTCGCTACTTAAAACTACTCAAAATCGGACCTCTCATAACCGCTCATAACCGGTACTCTAAAAACACCTCATAACCGCTACTCCAAAAATTGCCAAACATACCCTAAGACGCTATAACAAATGTCATGTACGTGTAACCGTGTCTCTATAGTATCATGTTAGTGCAACATAATTAGAGTTTTGGAGTTACTTAAAAAATCTCTATCAATGAAGTTTAATAAGTTCCACGGAGATTATTTCTCAAAAATAGTGTTTTTTTTTTGACAAGGCCCCAAATTTTCTCTATTTTTTTATCAAGTCACCAACTTTTTTAATTACTTTATCTAAGCTTCAGGAGTGTGCTATCTATACGAAAATTGTTTAATCTATAAAGACTAGAGTGTTGAGAATCGACAAAAAATGATGCAAAGACAATGGTTTGTTTGCGGCGAGACCGAGACTAGATTGTTGCCAAAGTTTTCAACATCTTTTAGCACAAATTTATGCATATCAAACATACCGTCGACATGCCAGTTTGCTACGGTTTGGACAATTTTTAACATATTTTGGTCGAGTTTGATGATGATCAAGTACTAAGGAAATTATTCCAAATAATTCTCCTACGGAAATTCTAGGAAGAATCCACTAAATTCTAAGAGGAGAGTTGTACTCGCTCGTAGGTTTTCCACTTCAAGAGAGAATAAAGTTTCAAATAGGGGGGGGGGGGGGGGGGGGGTTCGTCATCTCTGTCAGGCCGAGATCATCGTCGATGGACAACCACTTGCTAGACGAGAAGCTAGTTAGGGTTGGAGTTTCTATTATGATCTCTTCTTTGTATTCTTTTTCTTGAGATTTGTAAAGGATCGTCTCTTGGGACAAATAAGACGACTAGTTTGTATTTGCGATTTTTGATATAATATTGGTTGAGATTTGTCCATGTGTCGAAAGCCACCATATATTATGAATGTGTTCTGTTTTGATTCTTGAAAACAAATATGTTTTATTACCTTGCTGTGGGTTCCAGGTGGTTGATGTCATGCCCCGATCTTCCGCAGGCTAATCGGCCGTCCCCGCTAGGCGAGAATCACCGCGCTAGCGCTCCCGCGGGACGATCGCTTTGACCCATCCGGACGTGATGCCGCACGAGCGTGAGCCACGCCCGTGCAAGGCTGTGGTTCATTGGCTGGCGGTAAGAAGTCTAAGCCACAGAGTCGCACAGATTGTCCGAGTGCAACGGAATTATAAACGCATAGGCGATTTGGTAACAAGTTCACCGAGTCGACAATAGAGGAAGCATTGAATAACACAAGTAGAAGTAAAGCAAACTCTTTATTGATATAAACAAGTGTTATAGGCGGCGCATAGCCGGGTTTACAAGTCGCTCAAGCCTCTCTCTCTGAAACAGTAAAAGCGTGCCAAGTGGCTACATTTGTGGAATGATATAGGCGATGTTCAAGCGATTGTTCCAACATTATGTCTTGTATATGTGCTTCAGTTTCGGACGCAGCGCTCCAAGGCTTCAGAGTGAACTCCACGCCTTAGCACGCACGAAGGAGCATCCACACTGAACGAGTTCTCCCGCACCTTGCAAACGATCTGGTGGATTATCAGTACATTGAATGCACTGGTGGGGAGGCTACTCGCCTGCTCATCAAATCCAAACACGTAATATAAGTTCAGTGCACCAACTATTAAGTTGTCTTTCTAGTTGCCTTATGATCAGTTTTATGGCAAAGATTGAATAGTCTAATTCGTGTGGCAGTGCGCCATGCGATATAGGAGAAAATGCGACGAGACTTACCAACTTACCATTTGACCTTCCCTGTCCAAGGCAAACCAAGTTAATTCAAGCAAGAGCATTCATAAACATTCAGGCAATACATATGCAAACACTGTGCTATGAGCGAGTCTATGTTTTGGATGCACGAGTTACTTAGATGATCAGTGTGTTGCATACAATGTTCAAGTGCTCTTTATGCACAAGTGTTGTTTTACCATGATCGTTCAGGTATTCAGTTATTCTTGATGCGATACAATGACTAGCATGCGGGTTGCCGCTAAGCGAGGATGACTTATCTATATGAGCATGAGTCGCTGGTATAGCCATAAAGGACGGGTGTAGCACATGAAAGAAAATAAAATGCAACGCAGGATCAGGAGCACTACAAGTCATTCCTTTCGATGCAGGCGGATACTTAGTCTGAGAGCAAGAATGGCGTGAAGGATAAGTTCACAGGCGCTACACGCCATTCTGCCTGAAACATGCAGACTAACAGGGTTCCTGTCCGGATCGGATCGGCCCGGTACCCCAGAGACCGTCCGCAGGAACAGAGATCCGAGGATCTCACTTGTTAACAAGTTGTCCGCGACATGCAGGTCAGGATCTTTCCAAATCCATACTTGACATGATAATCCATGATTCTTGTTCTGAACCGAGCAATTGCTCCACGAGCTGTGATTCTTTCTTTACTTGACATGATTCTCGTTCAGATGTAAACTAGATGTGATTATCATTCAAATGTAAACTTGATTTCTTTGATTTATCTTGCCTTGATGCATGCCCCTGGTTCGGGGATTGCCTTGGTGACCTAACGGTCTCGAGTACTTGCAGGTTCAATTGCACAGAAGGACTATTCAATAGTCTTCTGGCTGACTCAATGCATGAACGATACGCGATAGTGTTACTTGTTTGTGGCATAATTTCGTGTGGCAAAGACTGAGGCAAGGAAACATTCAAGTTAACATATAAGCAGGCAAGCATACATTCATAAACATTCTCGTTAGCTCGGGCCCGAAGGTAAGCCGAGGAGTGAAACCGTAAAGGGACTTCCCGAGCGATATGATCTAGAGTCGTGCAATGTAAACAAGTGAACAGTACACTAAGAAGAGCATATACATATCGTTTCTACTCGAGGCATAGCGGGGCTAGGTTCACAAGGCAAAGGTAGCATGCGAGGGTCTGAATGTAAGCAATATTTTATTTCCATGTTCTAACATAAGCAATACAAGTTGGGATTATTCCCTTAGCAAGGTGCGTTGGATTCTTATTAGCATGCAGGGGTCTGATTCACCTAGCGACTAGCATTCCATATTTTAAGTGTGCTGGCTAAGCAAAGACAAGTTCACCGTAGCCACCCACCTTACCAATGATTCGTCTCGGTTGAGCGATACTCCGAGCGAGCCTCTGAAAGCCTAAGATGAAGTCCTGTAGGGACAAGTCTGGATATCCTTTGCCTCAAATGAGTATTCTCGCCTGAGCAAAGCGGGTCGGGACATTGCACTTTTGTCGTTTGAATCAGCAGTCCGCTTGAGCGAAACGAGGTATTACATCATATACCACTCAGAAAAAGTCTCGTCCTCGAGACTTAGGGCAGGCCGTAATATCGCATTATGGAATCTATCCCAAGCGTAGCAATCGGTACCACTAGATCTAATTTTGAACACAATCTCCTACTCGTTTCTTATGCCGTGTCGCGTGTATGTCGAGTCAGTCTCATTTGCGCCTTAGCTCGGGACATGTTGCTTAACGCGGAGTACGTTTCAATCGATCTTGTTTAGTGATCTAGGGATGAGGCAAACTTATACAAGTCGTTATACTTGTTCTGACGGATATTCACTTGCACTAGTATTTGAGATCAGCATATCAGGAGTTTGGATCGTGCACATATTCGAAGCGTCCCTCAAACATATGCATGTCAACCAACTTAGCGATAGCAAAGTCTTAGCACTCGAGTTTCACATATCATTTAGTCTTGGATCGTGCACACGTTCAAGGCGTCCCTCAAACACATGAATTCAACCAAACTTAGAGATAGTGAAATCGGACAAGTTACTCTTGCGAAAATCTCAAGGGTTCTCGTCTTACTGAATCACGAGGATACTTTTGATAGGGTCAATCCAATTCCATATCATTTCTCATTCCAACCCAATTCAAGCATTTTGCAGTACCGTTAAGCATGATCTATTCGGTTTATCGACTAGCGTTCATCTGTTTGGGTCAAACTTAGCTCTCGTTATCGTTCCCAAGTCTAACCCTAAGTCTTGTTGCCCCAGTTGTGAAACTTTATTCAAGCAATATGGTAAAGTCGGGAGTACAGGTTCATTCACTCGGTACAGGGTCGTCTGCCTAATTGCTAGGTCAGCTTACAAGGTCATAGGTACAGGTTCAAGCACGCGATTCATCGTGCAAATTCATCGCACGATGCTCGCCCCAATTCCTAGGGTCAAACCATTGTTCATTTGAACGGGGTATTCTACCCAAGCTCGTTTTTACTCAGATTTCTAAACATCGAGCACAGATTTTTCTTACTATCAATAACACATTCGTTCGCATGGGGGACGAGTTCGTTCAACAAAATCCATAATATTCATGATGCAGGATAAGCCTAGTGAATTGCATAGACTATCCCTCCAAACATGTTTTGATAGAATCCCTATCCATTTCAAGTCCACCAAGCCAAGATTCGATTCCAAGCCTTTTCTAATTGTAACTTCAAGTCGTCCAACCTGATTCATGTATCCATTCACGAAACCATCAAGCTTTGATTTATTTCAGGTTCTAGGCTAACTTATCCACAAAATATTTTTGATTCACTTGCATTCGAATTCGTCTTATCGTGTCGAACTAAAAGTCAAGACGATCCATTAATTTGTCATGCCTCGGTCTCCCGCAAGTTCGATCACCCTCGTTGGACGTGAGATCACCACGCCAACGCTCCCGCTGGATAATCGTCCTAATCTGGACGTGACACATGTACGAGCATAGAGTTACGTTTGTACAAGGCAAGAACGTTTGAATTTCTTCGACACGATCGAGACACCTTATATTCCACCAAGTCATGTCCGTTCATGCAGTGATTTATAATTCGTCTAGTAAAACCATCCAACTCAATGTTACCGTTTGGTAAATCGTTCAAGTCCATTTATCGAGTTCGTTTGGAATAATCACTGAACATGTTCCCGTGAGTTCGATCATCCCCGCCGTACGTAAAATTACCACGCCGACGCTCCCGCAGGATAACCGTTCTTATTAGGACTGATTTCGAGAATTATTGTTTCCAACTTTTTTTCAAGATCGTTCTTCCAAACTCCAAGCTAAATCCATTATCGTTCATCTCTTTCATCGAAACACAATATTCATTTCGGGATAACTCTTATTCGAGCGGTATTGTGTTCAAGTTCGGTTCAGCTGTTTTAATCCGAAATCGTTCGTATGATCCTCTAAGTTTCCAACAAGTTACCTTAGCAAGATATCGATTTCTATTTTTGTAAATCTCAATTCGATACAAGCCTTATTATTTATTCAAGACAAACCTCAAATCGTTCAATTCGATTATCGCACGAGACTTATGAATTCGTTTGGACATTTCTAAATGATCCATACACCACTCAGAATTGAGTCATCCCATTAAATCCATATTCGATTTGTATCCTCCGATACGAAATATCGTTGGAGCTATTTTCCAAAATCCAAGCATGATTCTTATATTCGCCTAAGCGATAAATCCGAGAATGTTTCTATCGGTTGACTATCGGTTGACATTCTAACTCTGACTTGCCTTATTACTGAACGATATCCAAATCTCGTTTGCAACTTGCTTGCACCAAAGGGTCTTGGTGCGCGATACTTAGCACAACTTAGCCGAAAGGCTGTGTGCGAAGCAAACCGTTCGGGTAATATTCGATTCGCACTAACCAGTTGGGCAAACATGTATAGGCATTTTGGTTTGCACATAAGTCATATTTCTAGCACGAGTCTATTCTCGAAGGAACTGGCACAGGTTGGCACAAAGGCCAAATTATTTCAATTTCGTACAAGCAATCATATCATTCACATGCACTTTTCGAAAGTATTTAGACTTATTGTTGGAATATTCCGTTTGGGACATTGAGAGAGAGTGTGCACATAACCCACGAACGAGCTTTCGAAACTGAGAAAATCGAAATGAAGTCCAAAGGCGTATAGCCAAGCTCTGATACCAATCTGTCACGCCCTGATCTCCTGCAGGCTAATCGGTCGTCCCCGCTAGGCGAGAATCACCGCGCCAGCGCTCCCATGGGATGATCGCTTCGACCCATCCGGGCGTGATGCCGCACGAGCGTGAGCCACGCCCATGCAAGGCCGTGGTTCATTGGCTGGCGGTAAGAAGTCTAAGCTACAGAGTCGCACAGATTGTCCGAGTGCAGCAGAATTATAAACGCATAGGCTATTTGGTAACAAGTTCACTGAGTCGACAATAGCGAAAGCATTAAATAACACAAGTAGAAGTAAAGCAAACTCTTTATTGATATAAACAAGTGTTACAGGCGGCGCATAGCCGGGTTTACAAGTTGCTCAAGTCTCTCTCTCTGAAACAGTAAAAGCGTGCCAAGTGGCTATATTTGTGGAATGATATAGGCGATGTTCAGGCGATTGTTCCAATATTTTGTCTTGTATATGTGCTTCAGTTCCGGGCGTAGCGCTCCAAGGCTTCAGAGTGAACTCCACGCCTTAGCACGCACGAAGGAGGCATACGCACCGAACGGGGTTCTCCTGCACCCTACAAACGATCTGGTGGATTATCAGTACATTGAATGCACTGGTGGGGAGGCTACTCGCCCGTTCATCAAATCCAAACACGTAATATAGGTTCCGTGCACCAACTATTATATTGTCTTTCTAGTTGCCTTAGGATCAGTTTCATGGCAAAGATTGAATAGCCTAATTCGTGTGGCAGTGCGCCGTACGATATAGGAGAAAACACGGCGAGACTTACCAACTTACCATTTGACCTTCCCTGTCCAAGGCAAACCAAGTTAATTCAAGCACGAGCATCCATAAACATTCAGGCAATACATATGCAAACACAGTGCTATAAGCTAGTCTATGTTTTGGATGCACGAGTTACTTGGATGATCAGTGTGTTGCATACAATGTTCAAGTGCTCTTTATGCACAAGTGTTGTTTTGCCATGATCGTTCAGGTGTTCAGTTATTCTCGATGCGATGCAATGACTTGCACGCGGGTTGCCGCTAAGCGAGGATGACTTATCTATATGAACATGAGTCGCTGGCATAGCCATAAAGGACGGGTATAGCACATAAAAGAAAATAAAATAAAATGCATGGATCAGGAGCACTACAGGTCATTTCTTCCGACGCAGGCGGCTATTTAGTCTGAGAGCAAGAATGGCGTGAAGGATAAGTTCACAGGCGCTACACGCCATTCTGCCCGAAAAAGGTAGACTAACAGGGTTCTTGTCCGGATCGGATCGGCCCGGTGCCCCGGAGACCGTCCACAGGAACAGAGATCCGAGGATCTCACTTGTTAACAAGTTGTCTGCGACATGCAGGTCAGGGTCTTTCCAAATCTATACTTGACATGATAATCCATGATTCTTGTTCTGAACCGAGCAATTGCTCCACGAGCTGTGATTCTTTCTTTACTTGACATGATTCTCGTTCAGATGTAAACTGGATGTGATTATCATTCAAATGTAAACTTGATTTCTTTGATTTATCTTGCCTTGATGCATGCCCCTGGTTTGGGGATTGCCTTGGTGACCTAACGGTCCTGAGTACTTGCAGGTTCAATTGCACAGAAGGACTATTCAATAGTCTTCTGGTTGACTCAATGCATGAAAGATACGCGATAGTGTTACTTGCTTGTGGCATAATTTCGTGTGGCAAACACTGATCAGGCAAGACAACATTCAAGTTAACATATAAGCAAGCAAGCATACATTCATAAACATTCACGTTAGCTCGGGCCCGAAGGTAAGCCGAGGAGTGAAACCGTAAAGGGACTTCCCGAGTGATATGATCTAGAGTCGTGCAGTGTAAACAAGTGAACAATGCACTAAGAAGAGCATATACATATCGTTTCTACTCGAGGCATAGCGGGGCTAGTTGCACAAGGCAAAGGTAGCATGCGAGGGTCTGAATGTAAGCAATATTTTATTTTCATGTTCTAACATAAGCAATACAAGTTGAGATTATTCCCTTAGCTAGGTGCGTTGGATTCTTATTAGCATGCAGGGGTCTGATTCACCTAGCGACTAGCATGTAGCATTCCATATTTTAAGTGTGCTGGCTAAGCAAAGACAAGTTCACCGTAGCCATCCACCTTAGCGATGATTCGTCTCGGTTGAGCGATACTCCGAGCGAGCCTCTGAAAGCCTAAGCCGAAATCCTGTAGGGACAAGTCTGGATATCCTTTGTCTCAAATGAGTATTCTCGCCTGAGCAAAGCGGGTCGGGACATTGCACTTTTGCCGTTTGAATCGGCAGTCCGCTTGAGCGGAACGGGATATTACAGTTGACATTCAAATTATCCGCTACGCACCGTCTCTAAAATCCAACATAGATGAAGGAAGAATCTTGGCTAGTTGCCTTGAAAATTGAAATTCTTTTACATAGAGGAGAAAAGTGAAATTAAAACCAAAGACAGACGTTTCCTCTTTCTATTTCTACATCCTCATGATTTAAATGCACAAAAAACTCCATTTTTCTAAGAATTTAGAAGAAACCCCACTAGGGTTTTTAGGGTTCGTGAGAGAAAATTAAAGATTAATATTGGAAAGAGTGAGTGGCATTTTTAATGATAATAATAATAATAATACTTTGTATGTTTTGGGCTTTCTTGGCAACAGTGGAAGTTTTAACAAGTTACCAAAAATTGGGCCGGGCTAATTTCGGCCCATGAACTTTAAATGAAAATTTATTCTGTTCTAAAAACCTTTGATTATACGAAACTGAAAAAAGAAGATGTACATTTATCTTTTGAAAGTAAATTTACTTCAATTTTACACTAGTACAAGCACGGGTGAAACCAGCTTGGGACTGAAATGTGCTCCAGGCCACCAATTTTTTTCCTTCCATATGAGAAAGGTCCTCCACACCACACCCTAGCGCACTCCAGCTCGAATTTCTGCTTCCGTCTCAAAGTAGAATGAACTAAAATTATTAACATTTTGATTTATTTGAATAACATGACTAAATAAAGTGTACTGTTCAGTATATAGAAGATTAATAGAAAGAGCATGAATGGATATGATGATAAAAACTTGGATAAATGGATACAAGTGTATAAATTGAGTAAATGCTACAAGAACGCCTATACAACCACCGCTCCTATTCTAGTATAGAGCTTATACGAGTCGAGCTTCGCCAGGCTTAATTACTCAAGATCAGGATCTAGCTTGACTTGATTATCCAAATGATCGAACACGAGTGAACCGGGGATCAATCTCTGCTCCAAGTGCTCATGTTCAGTGTACGTATCACTCAACGATCAATCGACAACTCCAGCCTAAATTCTTAGGATTCTCACAGGAAGCTGGCCTCATGATGCTGCTGCTGCAAGTAAAGAATAAAGGATACAGCATGATACCAACAAAATGATGGAGAAACATTCCATTACATGCAGAGTTTCATATATAGTACTTTTAGGATGATCTTTCCTTTCATTTAATAAAAAAAGGAAGTTTGGTTTGCTGCATTTGCTCTGAACTTTTGATTTGCTGTGTTCTCCACCTCTCCTAACTCGTAATGACTTCTGGACACAATCAATTTTAGACTGGGGACCATTCTCATTTGGGAATTAACCCTCTGGTACTTTCCATACTCGGTTATTCAAGTTAAATCCTGTAGTTGTGGTTTATTCAAATTGAAACTATGCAGGCAACTGTTTGATTGCTAGCTAGCTATAGCTACTCTTTAGGCCTAATTATTGTGTCGGAGTTCGGGAGGGAATTTAGCTGGAATTGTTGGTGTTGGGCGGAATCCTAAGCTATGTTGAGAACACCTCGAAGTGCGATGAGTGCCATCCGTGTGTCAGAGAAGTTCGGAAAGTCAAAGACGAAAGGAGGCGATTTTCTGCGGTTGTGAGAACCATCATTTTTTGAAACATCAGCCATCACTGATATACCGTCTCCGGTATATCGTCGGTATGCCAAAAATGGTGAACAGTTTTGATGTTTGTTCCAGAACCTTCTGACTCGCCGATTTGGTATATCGCAGGTATACCATTATTGGAGGCTGAGGTCAAAATTGAATATTTTATTTATATCGTTGAATCTAATCAACGGTTCAAATTGCTACGGAATTTATTGGACTTTAAAAGTGTTTTTTTTTTTCTAACCGTAATTTCCAATTAAATCTACCAGAGAGAGATCAAAATGAGAGAGTTATCAAGTTTGCAACTTTCAAAGAAAAGAAAGAGAGATTTGTGGCTATTTCGAAGGGAGACCAATTCGGGTGATTGTTCTCGTCATCTCCGTTCTTCGGTAATCTCTTCTAATCCGTTTTTTATTACTTTGAGTAGTTGCGGTGATACGATTGTATCGGTGGAGAAGTTTGTAGTGAGTGTACTTTTCTAATTCATTAGTGAAGGCTTTTTCAGGATTGGACTCCGATCGTTCCATGGTTGTTCCCGCAAGAATTTTCCAAGAAAAAATTATTTGTGTTTGCATTGTGCCGTGTTTGTGATTTTGGCAAGTTGGTTTTGTACGTTTTACTTCGGTTCTCTCGCAGTCTCTTGGTTTGGGATAATGGTTTCCGCATTTCGTTTCCAACAAAAAAATTCTACTGTGCAAGTTTTGCTAAAAGCGACACTCAGTTTAACTTTTGTGATTAATATATTTTTGAAATATAACTTCTTGGGGTATGAAAAATACAAATTACAGTAGTAAAACCGCTAGGATGATATTGATCATATACACAACATTCATATACATTTATGCGCAAATGATCTGAGCTTAAACATAATATCTTGACCAGGTAATAAACATATGTTTCAAATTCCCATTCTCATGTGGAGAAAAATGCCCAAGTCAAGAGAAATCCGTCAGCAGGCTAACAAGCTAGCAAGGACACTGCAAAATACATTATGACAAAAATATGGGTGTCATGTTTGTGTCATCTAGTCTATATCACGTGTCGTATCTGTATGATGCATAGTTAGTAGGGTTATCTTGAAAACCCTCCATTTCCCTGTTATAACTCCGTTAATGTACTACTACTACTACTACTACTACTACTACCACATATCAGCTGGTACAATGTACATATCAATCATTATTCTTCGAAAAACATCAATAAAATATTTTAAGATATATAATAATATGGGTGTTGTGTTTCGTGTCATTGTGTTTGTATCACGCGGTGTCGGTGTCAGTATCTGTGTTTGTGCAACAAAGTTAGTAGGGTTTATCTTGAAAAACCTTCGTTTACCCTAAAATAGTTCAGTTCATGTCTACTCCATACATATAAGTAAATAGGATTATTTACACAATTTTTTCTTATGTTTTCGGTTTATTACACGAATCTTTCTTATTTTAAAAATAATTACATTAACCTCTTCTATATTTTATGTTTATTACATGTACATACTTTTTCTATATTTTATGTTTTACGTAAATGATTATTACACTTATACACTAACCACCATTATACAACATAAAGGGGAAGAGAGTTCCGGATAGGAGGTCCGTTTAATAAACCGAAACATAAAAAATGTTAGTGTAAATAACCCAAGTAAATACTAGTGAAACATTTAAAAAGTATGAATATCAGGCATATATATGAGCTTTGTAAATCCCAGCCAAGTCAATCTAGGATATCCATTCCTTCATATATGCTTTCCACAGTACTGGAAACCAATGTCCCAGTTGTCTTGAGAACTTAAAAGGCCACCAGTTTCAATCATGGCTAGCTTCCCCCAAAATATAATGCTTTCCATTAAACATTTCTTAATTTTTGCATGCTCTTCTTTTAATGCAAGGGCAATGTGGGCTCTCTTCTCTTGCCTCTCCTCCATAGCATCATGTTAGGGGGGGCAGGCCATTTGCAAACACTTCTTTGTGGGAATTAAAGTGATCTTCTTTCTGTCACTCTTTTGTGCATCTTTAGCTTTAAACATGTTTCTCTCACTCTTTTGGACTTAAGCGGTATCATGGCACATCATACATTTTCAAGCACTGCCGGGCTTCAGTTTCTAATCATTTCCCATGGCTGACCACCATCTAAAAAGCTTTATATTGGTTTCATGCAAGCAGCTATATGGTTGGTCAAAAGATGACACTTGAAAACTTTTATGAAGAACAATTTTTTTCGAAGCATTTCGGGCGTTTTGGTTAGAAGCGATTCGAACAGTGTTGACTGATTAGAGAGAAGAATTATGACATAACTTGTTTAGGCCATAACTTTTGTGATCCATGAATCTGATTGCCTATTGTACTATGTTCTTGGGAACGGCGTTTCTCACTCTCTCTCTGTATCTCCGTGTCTTATTTAGGCCATAACTTTTGGAGATTGTTTACAGTACATTTGAGGCTCGTAAAACTCAGAATACATTTTATAAGACTTATATATATATATTTTTTTTGAGTTATTTATATTTACCTTCATTATTAATTCATAATTATGTTTCTCTCTATTATTAGTTTAATTAGTATTACCTCCACTACTTTGATTTGTATCCAGAGAATACAGAAGAAAAGGATCCATTGCAAGTCTTAACACTTGAGAACATGATAAAATGGAGGATAGTAGGGGAAGGGGTTGACGGAGTTAGTGATTAATGACGAGGGTAAACAGAAATAACTTTCCTTTTTTGGGTTTATGATGTGAAGTAAACAAAATAAGTTTGTGGTGTCCTTGAAATTAAGTACTTGGTACTACCACCCAGTAACCCTGTAACTGTTAGGAGTATAAAACCTTTCTGGAAGAACTCAGTTACAGAATATATTAAAACAAAGCTTTCACCAAAAACATAATTTAGTGAGATGAGCTATGCTTTTCAACAATATCTAGTAAATGTTTCCTAATATATGGGTAATATATTGAATCAAATTTGTTATCTTCTATAGATATCATCAGACATGATCATAAATTCCTTTAAGATATCACTTTTTGCTTAGGAAGATTAGTTTTCTTCCTTGAGGCAAAAATTGTAATAATTTGTAAATTCATTCCATGGCTAGTTTAGCTTTCTCCCCATGGCAATGATTGTCGGAGTAATCTTTATGTTGAGATTGTTGATTGTCTTTTGTTGTTTATGGTTCGTGTTCAACTATGGAGTGCGACTAATGTGTTGGAATTCAGTTTGAATTTGGTGAATTTTGGAATCCAAATATGGTCAAAGATTTGATTTGATATAATTTAAAAATCTACATTAAATGTAAGATTTGATTAGATTTCAAATTTGTATCAAATATTTAATTTGACCGTATTTGGACGTCCATAATTGATGTTGGGCTATTTTAGGTGGAATATGCTTCTTATTTTAAGGTTTTCTATTTAGAAAATCCTATTATGACCTAAAATATGATTTCTCATCCTATAAATATATGAGGATGGTGGAGGCACAAAGTATAGCACAAATTGGAGATTCAGGATGCTCGTCCACAAAAAATCTAAGAGAAAGTCCGTGCTTTGCTCTTAGGACTTCGTCATCGAAGACAAAACGAAGAAAAAGATCTGATCGAGGAGTCGTTGCCTTCGCTCAGGGAGATTGCTACGGGTTGGTGAGTGATTTCAATTGTAATATCTTTCTTTTCTTCTTAAGTGTGGTGAGGGTGTTGAATCTATTAGGGCAAATGGTTCAACATTGATTCTGTCAATCTTGCAACTTCATCTGAGTTATAAAGGTTGGAATTTGTCCAGGTGACTTTGTCACCGCCATATACTTGTCTTTATCTGTGCTTGGTGTTCGTTAGATAGGGGTTGGTTATCTCAGGTGGGTTGGCCTAAAGTTTTCGCTGCGGATACTCTCAGATACTGTGTCGGAACGCTTGCAGGACGTGTCCGATTTCCAACATCTGGTATCAGAACTACTGGTTTTGGTTCTGGCAACTATGTCTACGAAGCAGATGAACACTCGTATGATCACCCTCACATAGGGGGAATTGGACGATTTGGAAGCCAAGAATGGAGGATCTACTCTGGTGCAGGGACTTGCATGGTCCGTTGGAGGGCGACAATGCTAAGCCATCAGACAAAGCTGCTGAAGACTGAAAATGCATGGATCGGAAGGTCGTTGGATTCATCTGCCAATGGCTGGATGACTCAGTGTTTTACCACGTGTCCATGGAGAGTCCGGCAAAAGCATTGTGGGAGAAGCTGCATTCGCTGTATGAAAAGAAGACGACTGGCAACAAGATATTTCTGATTCGCCAACTCGTCAACTCGAAGTACACGGAGGATGTCCCAGTGGCATAACATCTGAACGAGGTTCAGGGTATTATCAATCAGCTGTCTGTGATGAAGATGACAATTGATGATGAGCTTCAGGCCCTTTTGCTTTTGATTTCTCTGCCGAAAAGCTGGAAGACGTTGGTGGTGTCGGTGAGCAACTCCGCGCCTGGTGGAGTTGTCACGATGGAGGCAGTCAAAAGCAGCATGTTGAACAAGGAGATCCGGCGTAAGCAAGTGAAATCGTCGCAGGAGTCCGCTATGGTGGATTCCTACGGGAAGAGAAGACCCAAGTCACATGAGAGGACATGGGGGAGTTCTCGGGATCTTGCGATTGTGGACCGCAAGGAGGGCTGCTATCACTGTGGCGAAAGGGGTCATATCAAGAGGAACTGCATGAAGCTCAAAGCTAAGAAGGCCAAAGGAAAGGATGATCAGGAGGATCTCACGGCTATAGGAGATCTCATCGTCGCAGCAACCGACGCAGAGAAACCTTGTGTCATGTGTCATGATGACGATTGGGTCATGGACACGGGGGCATCGTATCACGCCACTCCATATAGGAGGATCTTTACGTCATACCACGGCGACATGTTTGGACGTGTGAAGATGTGCAACAAGGGGACGGCTGCAGTTGTTGGCATCGGTGATGTGCACTTGACAACGAATCTTGGTGAGAAGCTCATTCTCAAGGATGTGCGACATGTACAGAGTTTGCGCTACAACTTGGTTTCGGTAGGAAGGCTGGCGGATGATGGTTGTCGCAGTTTATTTTGGGACAAAGATTGGATGCTTACGAAGGGTTCCCAACAACTGGCTCGAGAAGATTTATGTTGTGGCATGTACATGCTCAAGCCGCTGAGTTGTGTATACAGACAGACCACAGACATCGGATGGAGGCTCGAGGGATATTCAAAAGGAGTTGGATCGTCGGAAACTTGCTGAGGAGGGGCTTCGAGATACTTTGAGGATTACGGAGGATTTGGTTCTTCGAGACAAAGCGACGAATGGTGATGAACCAAAGATTGATGGTCAATATTGTAGTATTCCGTTCCGCGTTGGCACTATATACAAGAGATATTAGTTTGCTGACTCAAAAATGATATCTTCCTTAAGAGCTCCTTGTTGAATCAGGAGATGACTGATCTAGGTGAGTGGGCAGAACTTTGTTCTCTGATTCTTGCATGCCTTAATAATGAATCTGAGTTTTATAATACCTGTTGCTAAGAAGATTATTGTTTCTGTTGCATGAATAATTGACCTGCATGCTTAGCTAGAACTTGAATGCTTGTCAATAGAAGAACCTTGCCATGCTAATAAGAAAGAGTAAGAGATTTCTTGAACATGTTTCCTTATCGCTTGTATTTTGATAGAACTACTTCGTGCTTGAACTTGATTCGGAGAGATGGTGGCCAGTCCGCACAGAGATAGAAGAGAAGAGATAGATGGTTTGCTTGTTCATTTCGTCTGCATCGTAGAGTTTATCTGATAGTGTTTCATGCATTCACATCGGTCGGACAATGGATATTAGTGTAGAGCTGAACCTTGGTCCCGACTGCTATAATGTTAGTGAAGAGCAACCATGAGTCACAACTGCTAATAGCATCAGATAAAAGAGTCATTAGTTAGCTGGATTTTTGCTACTGATCTTGAGTTTCTTGGGGACCGAAAGCATATAGATAGTTCATCTTGTTTGCTTGCTAGAATGATAGTTTTTAGATGGTGCATTGTCCCTAGAGTCTTTGAGTATAACTCACGAGACACGCTGTGTACACCCTGATAGTAGAATAATCGGCTTGCCTTGTGTGCTTGAATAAATCGAACATGAACTCTGATTTCAAAGATGTTTCCAAAAGAAGTAATATGACTCTGTTCCTGTACTGCATGTAACGAACTTAGGTAAAACTAACAAGATCACTAGTAATATAATATTTTATAACATAATTACTTAATATTGGTTTTAGTGAATGTTGCTTCTGTTCGTTGATTTTTGACTCACTAGTACTTTCTCCAAAGTGTTGACCCACCAACAGTTTGCTTGTTCGTAGGTGCTAGATCGTCCGAGGAAGCGATAGCCGTGCCTCATCCCTAGGACCAAAAAATCTGGTTTCGATGCCTTGAGCCGTATCGATTGCTTTGAGCTGCTTTTGTATAGAGGGACATAATGTATGGAACAATGCCATTGTATTCAGAGAAACTTGTGCCTTGATCTTTGCCCCGTATATTCAGATGGATTATTTTTTACAACACTGTCCCTCCGCTGCGTACTCGATCAATTCGACGATAGGCACAACTTTAACGATGTTGTCTTATGCGGGCGCAACCCCATGCTCGCACGACATCACGTCCTAATGAAAAATGATCGTCCCGCAGGAGCGCTGGCGCGGTGATTCGCGCCTAGCGGGGACGGCCGATTCCTGCAGGAGATTGGGGCATGACAAGTATGTCGGTCCCATGACAGCTGGTCGGTCTCCAGGTGGGGGTTACTTCAGGGATCCGATTTTGACGATGAGTGATTTGCTAAAGCTTCACGGAGCGACATTGGTTTCAGCAGTTCGAGGCCAGGGAGAAGATCAAGGTTTGCAGCAAACTCAATCTGAGGTGGGAGCGTCACCATTCACACAGTTCTAGGGGTGCTGTAGGTCATCGACGACATGCACAGTACGTGATGTTCTGCTCGAGGACGCATGTGTATGGGGGAGCTTCAAGTTCGGACACGAAGGTGGAAAGATTCAGGAGTTCAAATCTCGGGAGAATCGCACATTCCGCTTGGTTGGGCCAGCCAAGGGTGAAGAAGCTCGTCGAAACGTTAACACATTTTGATGGAAGACGAAAGTCGAAAACAGGCAGCCAAGACTCACGCTGAGGCTGATAGTCAGGGACTTTGGTCTCAACCGTGTCATTGATGTCGACAGGATCCCAGTGGTACAAAAGTTGCTACGTATGGCAGCTAGTGTCGACGTGATGGTCGAGGATCTGGAGGGAAAGGAATATGCAAGGCAACTCGGGAGATCGAAGATCGGTGGCATGGGGGAGCAGAAACTCTGTGCATGGAGTTCAGTTGAGAAATCATGGGGTCAACACCCTCTCATCAGACTAGAGGGGGAGATTGTTGGGATCCAGTATGGATTTGGTGAATTTTGGAGTCCAAATATGGTCAAAGATTTGATTTGTTATAATTTAAAAATCTACATTAAATGTAAGATTTGTTTGATTTCAAATTTGTATCAAATATTTTATTTGACCATATTTGGACGTCTATAATTAATGTTGGGCTATTTTATGTGGAATATGATTCTTATTTTAAAGTTTTATATTTAGAAAATCCTATTATGACATAAAATATGATTTCTCATCCTATAAATATAGGAGGGTAGTGGAGGCACAAAGTATAGCACAAGTTGGATATTCAGGGTGCTCGTCCACATAAAATCTAAGAAAAAGTCTGTGCTTTGCTCTTAGGACTTCGCCATCCGAGGACATACCTCCTACCCCTGTCTGCCCGTAAAGCATAAATTTATTCCAAAAGTTTTGGGGTCCAAAAGCCACTCACACTAGTGACCGACGTATACCACCAACATAATGCTGGTAACCGGTGAGCCGGGGACTAGTGGAATTTATGAATGATTTAGATATAAAGTTGCTTGTTTCGACGGTCCACACATTGTTCTTGACTTAAGAAAAGTTAATAGAGCCATAAATAGAGCTTCTCGTGACCTAGATTTGGAGTGCTTGGATGCAAAGGATTTCTTTAGAAGTATTGAGCAAGAAGATACTTTTCTTAAGATTTTATAAGGAGGCCATTAATGGAATCTAGAGATAAGAATAAGAAAAACTTGGAGATCTAGTAAGGGAGGGTGTTATATTACGATATTTCATGTATAATTCTTGTAAAATTTCTCTCATTTGAATCAATAAAGTTATTTTTCTATTGTCTCGTGGACGTAGGTCGATCTAGACCGAACCACGTGTATTGTGTATCGCTTCCGCATGCGATAGAGTTGCAACTATGTTTACGGAGCAGATGAACACACATGTGATTACCCTCATAGGAAAAAAACTAGATGATCTGAAAACCAAGGAAAAATGATCTACTCTGGTGCAAAGACTTACATGGTCCGTTGGAGGATGATAACACCAAGCCATCAAACAAATCTGGTGATGACTGGAAGAGATTGGATTGGAAGCTTATTGGATTCATCCGCCAATGGCTGGACAATTTGGTGCCTCATTATGTGTCCATGGAGAGTTTGACAAAAGTATTTGGGAGAAGCTGCAATCGCTGTATGAACGGAAGACGACTGACAATAAAGCGTTTCTTATTTGCCAACTCGTCAACTCGAGGCACAACATCTAAACGAGGTACATGGTATTATCAATTAACTATCGATGATGAACATGATGATTGATGATGAGATTCAGGCCTTGCTTTTTTTAAGTTCTCTGTCCGATAGTTGGGAGACATTAGTGGTTGTCAAGCCCCAGTACCGGAATACGGAGACGGACATGGCCAGCTACCCCGTAAAAGGTGCTATACGTCGTACGTCGATCATGGCTATATAAGACAAGGGGGTGCATGCTACAATCAAGTCTCCTATGGTCAAGAATTTTTATGTCTCAATTATTCAAACAAGAAACAGTAAGCATAGAGAATGTATGATAAAGCAATAAGACGTCCCAAAAGCTTTCTCAAAATATTCTAGAGTCCAGTTGTGCAAAAATAAGAAGCTGAAAGAGTAACAAAAGTACATGACAGTGATCAACTGCAATCTGATTTAATACGATCATGTAAGAAACTAATGTCCAGATGAGCCGGCTAACATGTGTCGGTGGCTAAACGCCAAAGGAGTAAATGTTCATTGATGAACATGGAAGAAGAAAACCCACTCGCTATCTCCTGTGACCATGTTCCTGGTACGCGCCATAAGTAGGGGGAAGGTACGCTGGATCCTCGGGTGCTGGCTCGTAACCTGACCATGCAAAACCAGTGGAATTAGACCCCAAATAGCAAGTACCACAAAGGAAGCACGAAATGGAGAAACAAAAATCCAAGAAAAATATATATTAATACATAGGTTCAGTATCGTAACTTAGGTCCATAGCATATCCTAGAGCAAAGGCCCAACCCTATAACCAAACAAGGACAAGGGTTGAACCATCACATTATGATAGTCCATTTATCTAGGCTACTAACCGAATAATACAATCACAACCAAGTCCATTTTCTTAAATAGGTCAATCATTTGTACGGCTTGCTATTTTTGTGGAGTATGAGGTTATCTCAGAAATAATACATAATAAGTATCCTCAGATCACACCAGTGCCGAACATGAGCTAACCGAATCAAATAAATAAAACAGGCACTTGCAGGATGCACCAATCCCCCGTAGGGCCACTGCGCTAAAAATACGGTATTAGCGGTTTCAGTGTTCCTATAGTGAAACAGTGGCTCGACATAATAATAGGTCAGATACTGCACTCCACTAAGGCCGATGATATACAGTATCTGTGGTGGCCAGTCCACAGCGCACTTAGAATGAATCTCCGTGGGAAGGTTCGTTGGCATGATCTCGGGACACCGTTCCCTCCAATGTTACTACCACTTTTAGTTACCTAATTATCCCTATGTTGTACTTGAAATCTCAAGGCGTGGTCACATGCGAATTTTCCTTAAGATGTCGTACAAAGTACGGGCATGCTAGATACGAATCCATGTAAGTCAAATCTGGATTCACCCGAGCGTGTATTCAACATTCATCCCATCAATATCCTAGCCACGCTTTGGTAGCAGACTCGCTTATTATGTCCGTGCTGGAGAAACAATATATATATATATATATATATATATATATATATATATATATATATATATATATATATATATATATATATATATATATAATATCACGCGTTCAGGAATTTGGAGGCATTCTCAATGCACAACACAAATATAATCACTTAACACGTGACACGATGTGTCGCACCTCAACGCATATTAAATCATAAACAATAATCAGGCAATAGTGGTATCAACATGGATACATTATTCGAGTCCAATTACTAATTACACATTGGGTCACGAAAGAACTAGAAACATTCAATCAAATAAGCAGGGTCGCATGGGTCTCTAGGCCGAATGGGAAGTCGAGGCCGCATGTGAAGTCAAGCAGCATGACAAATCCTGGCCGCATATGAAGTCAGGCCGCATGATAAATCCTGGCCGCATATGAAGTCAGGCTGCATAAACCACTTGGCCGCATGCTCAGGGTTAAGGTCTACTCATAGGGACAAGTGCTGAAATGATAGGCAATAAATGAAGTGTCATTGATGTGACATACAGTGAATGATGTGACATAAAGTGCCTGATGTGACAAGCCATAAAGTGTGTCAGAGAGAAAAGACAAAACCAAAAAAAATAAGTGCCAACGGTTCAGAGCCATGCGTCCAAGGAAAATAGTGTCCACATGCTCTCCAGACTGCATGAGTGTCGGTGCCGCATGGGTTGTCTCTTGGACTTACCGAATTTCTCCTTCGTTCAGCGAGTGAAAGTACAAGGTGTTCAGGGACACTTGTGTAAATTAGCAGTCATGCATCCAACAAGATGGACGCATGCTATCAGTATGCGGCAAGAGTTTAGGCCGCATGACCCTCTCAGGCTGCATGACACTCTCAGCCGCATAGCTCACTGGCCGCATGACAACTTCGTCTTCTCCAACAGCAGGTTCGGCCATGGCGGAAACTCAAAAAACTGAATCTTGTTTTGCTCATAAAATCCTTATTTTAAGTCCAAATCGGGTGAACCAAAAGCCAAAATGCTCTAGATTGAAAGCTCTATCATCTAGCAAAAACTAATTTTCTAAAATGCAAATTTAATAGATCAAAACCAAGAAAAACTCATGAAACCTTAAGTTTAGAAATGTAGATCTACACTAATCCATCCATCAAAACTGAAAAACTCCAAGAACTAAAAGTGCTTAGAAACACATAACAAACATAATGGAACAATAATATGGAGGATTTTTCTATTTCTCATGCAAGCTGTACTTGCCTATGAAAATGGGAAGAGAAAACTAAAGAGAGGGTGAGAAATGAAGAATGAAGAGAGAGAGAGAGAGAGAGAGAGAGAGAGAGAGAGAGAGAGAAAATGTTGGGTTATATATGGTAGGGTTGAACCAAGGGTTCTCATGACTTGAACCAACCCACAAAATAAACCATGAGCAAGGTTAAACCAAAGAATGGGTCTAGTCTCCATGCACATGCAAGCATGCTAAAATAAAATATGTTCCAAATACGTATATCGAAAACGGGAAGTGACAGTGGTGTTTGTCAGCAACTTCGCATCTGATGGAGTCGTCAAGATGGAGACAGTCAATAGTAGTTTGTTAAATGAGTAGATCTGATGTAAGCGGACAAAATTGTCGTAGGAGTTCGCTCTGGTCACAGTCAAGAACAAGGAGGAGTTCTCGGAGTCTTGCGAATGTAGACCGCAAGGAGGACTGCTATCACTGTAGACAAAAAGGGTCAATTTAAACGAGATTGCATTAAGCTAAAAAAATGAGAAGGCTAAAGTCTAAAGAGAAGGGTGATCAAGAAGATTTTATGGCTATGGGATATCTCATCATCGCAACAACCGACACAAAGGAATCTCGTGACATGTGTCATGACAATGATTGAGTCTTGGACATGGGAACGTCGTATCATGTCACTCCACAGAGAGATCCAGAAAAACTCATTCTCAAGGGTGTTCGCCATGTTCCGAATTTGTGCTACAACTTGGTATCGGTAAGAAAGCTGGCAGATGATGGTTGCCATAATATGTTTGGGGACAAATATTGGAAGCTTACGAAGGGTTTCCAACTGGTAGCTCGAGAAAAGTTCGGCAGGAGTTTGTAGATTGTCGAAAACTTGCCAAGGGGTGTCTTCGAGATAATTTGATGGATACAGAGGATTTGGTTTGTCAAGACAATGCAACAAATGGAGGCACATCAAAGATTGAGTGTCTGTATGTCGGTTCCATGACAGTTGGCCAGTCTCCAGGTGGGGGTTGTTCCACCGATCAGATTTTGGTGATAGGTGGTTTGCTAAAGTTTAACGGAGCAACATCGGTATCAGCAGCTTAAAATTAGGGAGGAGATCAATGAGTACAACAAACTCAAGATGAGATGGATACATCTTCATTTGCACATTTTAGATGAGATGTGGGTCATCTAATACGTGCACAATGCATAATGTTATGCTCACAGATGCATGTGTACAAGGGAGCTTTAGTATCGGACACGAAGGTTGGCATGTTCAGGACTCTCGAGGGAATCGTACCGTCCGCTTGGTTGGGCCAGCCAAGGATGAAGAAGCTCGACGGAACGGGAGCATGCTCCGATGGAAGACATAAGTCGGGAACATGCAACCAAAATTTACGGTGAAGCTGATAGTTAGGAATTTCGGTCTTAGACGAGTTATTGATGTCTGTGAAATCTCAGTTATCGAGGAGGTGTTACATATGGCAGCTAGCATCGACGTAACTGTAGAGGAGTTGGTACACTTTATTCTCTTATATATATATATATATATATGTGTGTGTGTGTGTGTGTGTGTGGTCCGTATGCCGAACTGGCAGTAGAGGAGTTGGTACTCTTTATTATTAAGGCTGTGGAAGTTCGGGGTCCGCGCAATCGAACTTGTTGTAAAATTTGAATTTGGTCTCGATCCGAATTGTGGTCCGCATGCCATATATACAAAGAAGTCATGAGAAGTGCATGGTGAAAGAGAAATCAAGCATTTTCTTACACCATGCACTTTTCACACTTCTTTGTATAGCATGTGGATCGGATCGAGATCAAGTTCAGATTTTACAAGAAGTTCGGTTTCTCGTACCTCGAACTTCCACAGCCGGAACTCGTACATCTAGCAAGAACTAAGAGAAGTGTATGAAGACATCACAGGCATGCATGACAACAGCTTAGCCTACATATCCATTATGCCGATAAATAGAAAACATGTTGTTCAGTATAGCTTTCGAAAGAAAGAATATAGACCATATCCAAATTAATTATCCCCCTCTAAACAAATATAAAGTGCATTTCTAAGAACCTCATGCCAGAATTTCTAGGGAGTTGAGAAAGGAAAACAGTGCATGAAGAAGAACTCCCAAGGGCAAGGGGGACCAGAAAGAATAAAATCTAATTCCTTCTCTCTGATCAAAGAAAGGAATAAGAGGAGCCCAATGAAGTAAGTGTCCTCCATTACTATAAACCCCACACGAAAAGGAGTGAAAAGAAGTGTGCACAGAGAGAGAGAGAGAGAGAACGTTGTTGCCCCTGTAATTTTTGCTATTTGGTCCTTGAAATTGTGTAATGTTTTGCATGCCAACGCCATCTGTTGGAATAACATAAATATTTTACTGTATCCAGATTCAAATCTTCTTGCACACATTTTTAGCGAAATTTTAGAATACATTATACATCAGCTTAAATTTTGCTCTCTGCCCAAAATTAATCTCGAGCCTGTGAAGATATATGACAGAATAAAATAATATAAATATTTAATCTTCAACCATCATCGCAACCTCTAGAATTTTGTTGCAGTCGAGGACTCTAATACCATCTAACAAAATTGTTGCCTATAGCAATAAATAGCTCAGCCAACATGCTACAAACATTCTCCAGTGTGCAAATATTTATGTTTCTGAGAAAAAAAACCAATTTATGTCAAAAAATAATAATCATATTGTTGTTTCTAGGGACCCTCAATCAAAGTTCAAGACAAAGCATGGAGGTGGCAACTCATGAGTAGTCCTTCATGTTACTATAACTTCCATGAAAGAGCAAAAATGTATGTTTCAGTTAACATCGGGGAATATCTTGGCTCTACTTGAGTTCATATGATTACTGAGGAGGAAGAAGAAGACGATCAGCATAAGTTCATATGATGACAGAGAAAGAAGAAGACATATATGCATGCATACATAGACATGCATAACTTTTTGAGTACAAGTCCAAGAATGGCAGCACCTGGCAAATTCATCAGCTTCACTCTTTGGTTCCTTCTCCTCACTTCTCTGAGCTCTCCCATCTCTGCTTCACCAGCCAACACCACCACATTCAGGCCAAGCAGAGAGATGCTCTGCAAGTACCGAAGAATGAAGGCTCACTTGAAAAGGATCAACAAACCTCCTGTCAAGACGATACAGAGTCCCGATGGCGATATCATCGACTGTGTCCACTCTCACCTGCAGCCGGCATTCGATCATCCGAGGCTCATAGGCCAGAAGCCAATGGTACTGATTCGACAATAATTCCAGTGTCAGGTTCATAGAGGCTCTCTGTTAACCGTCTTGTGATAAGATGGTTTCTTGAAATTTTTTTTTTTTTTCGATTGCAGGAGCCACCGGAGAGGCCTAAGGGGCATAGGACGAGTAGTCGGGTGCCAGAGAGTTTTCAACTGTGGTCGAGTTCAGGCGAGGCGTGCCCCGAAGGGACGGTGGCGATAAGGAGGACCAATGAAGAGGACTTGCTGAGAGCCAGCTCTATTAAGAGGTTTGGAAGGAAACCAGGAAGAGTTCAGAGGGATTCAGAAAGCGGTGGACATGAGGTTAGAGATAGTTATGGTTTCTTCAACATCTGTTCTCAGAGGCCATACATTACTCTGTCAATTACATATAGATCACATAAAGAAACTTGGAGATTTTTCATTGAATTATTTTTCAAAAAATTATAATTTTTCATATTTTTCTCCAAAACGATAGAAAATAAAACTGATCCGACCCATGGTAAAATATTAATTTTCTATGGAAAATAATGACAATCAAACACTAGTAAGTTTTCCATAAAAAAGTTTCAAATTTACACAAATATTTTTTTTTTTTGGGTAGTAAAATAACTATTTTCACCTTGCAATCAAACACGCTCGTAGAAAAAGATTCATATACATGTTTTCCAACTATACTATACGTTTCTTAGTTACAAGAAAAATATTACCTATAGATGTAATTTCTTCAAACTGGGTTACTTCTTACGAGTAACAACTCTTCTTCAACAGCTTCATTTTTTTCTTTTTCTGAGAGAGGATTGTTCAGTTGGCTTCATACTGATATGTTTATATCGATGACAGCATGCAGTTGGTTATGTTGTTGGTGATCAATTTTACGGAGCAAAAGCTAGCTTAAATGTCTGGGCACCAAAAGTGACTAATCCTTCAGAGTTCAGCCTGTCGCAGATATGGGTTATATCCGGTTCATTCGGAGATGATCTCAACACCATTGAAGCAGGATGGCAGGTGCCGAGTTATTTATGTTTCAAGTTACTAGAATTCCAAGAAATTTAAGTTCTTAGGACAAGATATTTTAAACCACATCATATATAAGAACATTTTGATGGATACTGAAACATAAAAGGTTCTGATATATATGTACCTAATCTTTGGTTTAATATCAACCTTAATTTGGATTACCTTTAATTTAACTTTCTGAACACATCGAAATACTTCTATACTTTATAGTTTAATGGCATTATTTTCCGTCTTCATTTTTCTTAATTCAGGTTAGTCCACAGCTATATGGAGATAATTTTCCGAGGTTCTTCACTTATTGGACAGTAAGTACACACAAGCTAATCTTAATCTAAAATTTTGAATCTTATTAATAACTATATGTATAGTCAATTATTTACATTTCTAAGAATGCATCGCATAATGATTTCGTTTCTGATATTGTAGACCGATGCATATCAAGCCACCGGATGCTACAACCTATTGTGCTCAGGCTTTGTCCAGACCGACAACAAGATTGCCATTGGAGCCGCCATCTCCCCATCTTCAATGTACAACGGTGGCCAATTCGACATTAGTCTACTAGTTTGGAAGGTAACATACATAAATCGAAAAGGTGAAATAAAAATAAATGAACTCTTGTCGAAAGCCACCTTCTCTTCTCTTTTCTAGCTATTCCATATTATTGGAAAAATATCATATGTTGATATGCGAAGAGTACTCAGACTGATGGGAAAATGGTGTCCGTATCCAAGGGGGAGCTAGGATTTTAGTTTACCTCGGACTAAACTTAAAACATCATTTTTTTTTTCTAAATGAATGTTGTGTCAGCATCGTCATGTCTATATTTCATCGTGTCCATACCATACCATGTCTGACCAGCGTAGAATTGTGTCCAATATACTAAAAAAATATGAGAAAAAATATTTAGTTTACCGGGTAGACTCTTTTAGGCATTAATTCGAACACTATGAACCTTTTGTACCTTCTTTCACCATCAACAGAGGATCCACGATGTGGCAGAACTCGTCGAGGATGCGGAGGTTCGAACGACATGGAAAGTGCCGGTGGTGGAACTTGATGCCGTTGCTGCTGTAGCTCCTCATTCAGTTGTCGTTGTAATCCAACGATGATGACGCAGTCTCGATTATGATGGAGGTTCTCGATTGAAGATGAAACAAAAGAGAGAGAAGGTGAGTTATATATATATATATATATATATATATATATATATATATAGAGAGAGAGAGAGAGAGAGAGAGAGAGAGAGAAGTTGAGTGAGGTAGGAGTGTTTCTACGGAAAGAGATGATGAGGGGGGAGGGGGACGCTTGATAGCAGGATTCTGAAAAATGGAATATACGCTTGATAGTGAGAGAGAGGGAGGACCTAAGGATTTAAAAAAAGAGCTGGACTGCGGGAGTGTGTGATGATATGGACTTGTGTGGGTTGGAGATTAAAAAAAAAAAAAAATTAAATGTGAGCTGACATATTAAAAAAAAAAATTGGGTGGACTGAAGCCCACCCCAGCCCACCAATAGCTCCGCTTGTGTGTTTATCCATATCGGTCGGTTCCTGTCAATGTTTGTGCAACATAAGGGACTAACTAGCACCTAAGGTATATGTATCTTATATTTGTATGACGTCCTTATCAGTATTCATGCAACATTGCAAGTATTCACCCTAAACCTGGAGCCTCATAGTGAGAGAAAAATGGATTTTTGTGCTCATCATGCATTCGTTAAGGAGTAAATTCGGAGTTCTAGTTTCAGAACACTAGATCTAAATTTCGTTTAAAGTTAGTTCCCAAAGTTTTTTTGTCTCATTTTGTAATTTACTGATCATTTGATGAATGTGTTGCATATATATGTGATCGATCAACAGGACCCCAAGCACGGGAACTGGTGGCTAGAGTTCGGATCAGGCCTACTCGTCGGCTACTGGCCATCAATCTTGTTCAGTCACTTGACCGACCACGCCAGCATGGTGCAGTTTGGAGGGGAGGTAGTGAACACAGACTCTACAGGCGGCTCCCACACGTCGACCCAGATGGGGAGCGGCCATTTTGCCCGGGAAGGCTTCGGCCGAGCATCCTACTTCCGCAACTTACAGGTCGTCGACTGGGATAACAGCTTGCTGCCCGTGTCGAACCTCCGTGTCCTTGCTGATCATCCCAACTGCTACGACGTACAGGGAGGGATCAATAGTGTATGGGGGAACTATTTCTACTATGGAGGTCCAGGAAGAAACGTAAAATGTCCTTAAGCAAAAGTTCTACAAGAGCTTTACTGGGTTTAGTTTTTCTGAAGAGGTTACTATCAGATTATATTCCAAAGAGTGTCATTTTCAAATCTTTTATACAACTTCTGAATGCCTATGTAAATTTTGGGGGAAATAGTGCAAATATATATATATATATATATATATATATATATATATATATATATATATATATATATATATATGATAGCTTGTGTTCTTTAATCTTTCTTTCTTTATTTCCGTCAGTTTGACTAATTGGGTATTTTTATAAGAATGCGGACACATATACGGATAAGGATACGATTATGACACGAGATAAACACATTTGGGAATAGGTACATTTGTAGTCCCTTATGTTTGACGAATGCGGTTATGGACATGAAATGGTTATGGACACCATTTTTTTATGTCCATGCAACATAGCTAATGGGTGATAGTCATATCCTAGATAAAGAAAAGAAGTATTGATCATTTTCCTCTGTATTCCATAACATCCAATTATGATCATAACTTAAGCAATTTAACATGCTTGGATGAAAAAAGAAGAAGAACATATGCATAAAATATACTTGTTTTCAAGAAAGTGCATAGAAACAAAATTCTCTCTCTATTTTGATCATTAAGAAAAGAAACCCTGTTTCTCTCTCTCATACCATATATCTGATACCAGAAATTGACAGGGGATGACGGCATAAAAGAGGTAAGGAAACAACATGGGAGGAGAATTGTGATAAATCATAAACATAAATTTGTTTATTTTTGTGCTGGTCAAAGTCAAGATATATAATATCAAATGAAGAAAAAAAAATTGTCCCATGTTAGATGCGTGTAACAGGAAAAAAGAGGGTGAAGGGATATACAAACAAGACAGCACTATACTGGTATAATCTATATCACACAAATGTGGATGCAAATACGAACAAAAGACACAACACAAATACAAGATACGGACATTTTCAAATAGGTACAATAGCAGCCACCTAGGTTGTATGAATAAGAACACAAATACGGATATAGACACTGTAGGGATACCAACACACTAGGAGTGATATTGGAATAGCTTCAAACATATTAAACAAACTACTAGTACTAGTTATTCATTCATAAACCAAGTAGCACTGTTAATCCTTCTTAAATATACCGAGGCTGCATAGATCAAAGGCTCAAGTCTTCTGATACTTGTAAGATACAGTTATTGCGGATACATTGATCCTGCCATTACATCTGAATGCTTCAGACATGTAGGTACATAGAAAGAGAATGCTAATGTTAAAGAGGAAATGCCCCTTAAAATAGCATGGAAGAATATGATTCAAATAAAGGACAACAAAATTTTGGAATATAGGATTTGTTGTTGTGACCATTGTCGTAGATACATACATATGTTGCATGAATATGTACAAAAGTACGGACAAGCACACGATACAAATAAGGGATACATATATTTTCAAATAGACACAAGGTAGTCATTTACGTTGCACGAATTCAGACACGAATATGGGTATAAACATAATACATATACCATTTTTCCATGTCCGTGCAACATAGGTACCAAGGCAAAACAAGTTATTGGTGTCATAATAAGAGGTACACTAAAACATTTCTATAGTCACAATGTTGGGACCAAAGTAAGTTTATTACTATGAGGAGGTTATAACTTAATAGATGTGCAGTTACAAAAATTATTATTTTGACTTAGTTATCCTTACTGCAAATGGTATAGAGGTAAAGTATGCACTGCCTTAATAATTAATTAATGGAGAATTTCAACTACAGTGTATAAACATTGATAAAAGAGAGAGAGATAGTTTCCAAAAACTAATACGTGTATCTATAATTTTTCCAGTACATGTATCTATATAGTATTGAGAATATACATATTATTATTACAATGTGGATACAAGTTCCTTAAAATGGGATCTAAATTTTTTACATAGCTAGAAATTTTTTTATTACTATATGAAGGTTATTCCTAAATAGAGTACCACCGTAGAGAGATTCTATTGTACATAGCTTCTCAAATATTGGCAAACTCCTATTCAAGGGAAAGATTTTTTTAATTTTTTTTTTTAAGATTTGGTAAAACATGAGACAATGATCTAAGAATCTTGGAACAGAAATGCATCGAATATTGCATAGGGAATTTTGTCCCGCATATTTCCCTTTTTTGTTGCTCTTTTTTCTTAATTCCTTATCTCAGTCCCTAAGACTTTGTCCATTAAATTTCTACTCAGAAATTCAGTATGAGACTTACAACACAACTATGAACTATCCAGGCCGATCTAAGAATTCTCGGGGTCTAGGACAGGGTTTGAAAGTGAAACCTCTTGAATGGGTAAATAAAAGAAACCTGTTTTTTCTAAACAAAATTTATGCATTTTTTCTCGGATACCAGTTTTATCCATCAATTTAACAAATAAAATCTTATCGAATAATAATAATTACAACAAATAAAAAGATGATGAAAAAGTAACTAGTTGAGTAATCATAGTAAAACAAGATCATTTGGAGACAAAAAGGACAAAGTAACGGTTAGAATAATAAAGGATATTAAAAAAACTAGTGAATTAGTTGGCCTTGTGGTAATGAATCTTTCAATGTATTTCTTGTTGGGAATCAAGTTTGCTGAAGGGGGCCGAGTTCGGTCCGAACTCGGTCCCTGGCCGAGTTCGGGCCGAACTCGGTGTGGTATTCCAGAACCTTTGAACCGAACTCGGTCCGAGTTCGGTGTCGGCGGCGGCCGCTCGAGTTTTGGAGTTTTTATGTTATATTTTGGACCGCTGGATGCTAGTGAACTGCTGGATCTTATGGTTGGCTATTTTTAGGGTTACCTAACCCTAAAATAGGTTTCTCATCCTATAAATAGGGAGAAGGGTGGAGGCACAAAAAAAGCACAAGTTGGAGATTCGGGGTGTTCGTCCACAGAAAATCTAAGAGAAAGCCCGCGCTTTACTCTTAGGACTTCGCCATCCAAGACAGAAGGAAGAAAGAGATCTAATTGAGGAGTCGTCAACTTCGATTAGGGAGATTGCTACGGGTTGGTGAGTGATTTCAATTGTAATCTTCTGCTTTTCTTCTTGAGTGTGGTAAAGAGATTGAACCTATTAGGACAAAGGATTTCAACATTAGTTTTTGCAATTTTGTAATTTTATCTGAGTTATAAAGATTGGGATTTGTCCAGGTGACGCAGTCACCGCCATATACTTGTCTTCATCTGTGCTTTGTGTTCGTAGATTGGTTTGGTCATCTCAGGTGGGTTGGCAAAGCGCTTCTTCCGTTGCGCGACCAACACGTGGTATCAGAGTCAGGTTCTTCTCGAGAGGGAATGTGCAACTATGTATACGGAGCAGATGAACACTCGTATGATCACCCTCAAAGGAAAAAATTGGACGATTTAGAAGCCAAGGATGGAGGATCTACTCTGGTGCAAGGACTTGCATGGTCCGTTGGAGGGCGACAGCGCAAAGCCGACGGACAAAGGTGCTGATGACTGGAAACGACTGGATCGAAAGGCTGTTGGATTCATCCGCCAATGGCTGGACGACTCGGTGTTTCACCACGTGTCCATGGAGAATTCTGCAAAAGCATTGTGGGAGAAGCTGCATTCGTTATACAAAAGGAAGGTGGCTGGCAACAAGGCGTTTCTGATTCGCCAACTCGTTAACTCGAAATACACGAAGGGTGCACCGGTGGCACAACATCTGAACGAGGTTCAGGGCATCATCAATCAGCTGTCTGCGAAGAAGATGGTGATTGAGGATAAGCTTCAGGCCCTTCTGCTTTTGAGTTCTCTGTCGGAAAGCTGGGAGAGATTGGTGGTGTCGGTGAGCAACTCAGCTCCTGATGGAGTTGTTACGATGGAGGCAGTCAAAAGCAGCTTGTTGAACGAGGAGATCTGGCGTAAGCAAGTGGAATCGTCGCAGGAGTCCGCTCTAGTGGCTTCCTACCGGAAGGGAAGACCCAAGTCACAGGCAAGGACAGAAGGGAGTTCTCGGGATCTTCCGACTGTGGACCGCAAGGAGGGCTGCTATCACTGTGGCGAAAGGGGTCATATCAAGAGAAACTGCATGAAGCTCAAAGCTGAGAAGGCCAAAGGTAAGGATGATCAGGAGGATCTCACGGCTATGGGAGATCTCATCATCGCAACAACCGACGCAGAGGAACCTTGTGACATGTGTCATGATGACGACTAGGTCATGGACACGGGGGCGTCGTATCACGCCACTCCATATAGGAGGATCTTCACGTCATACCGCGGTGGCAGGTTTGGACGTGTGAAGATGGGCAACAAGGGGACGGCTGTAGTTTAGACATCGGTGATGTGCACTTGACAACGGAACTTGGTGAGAAGCTCGTTTTCAAGGATGTGCGACATCTACCGAGTTTGCGCTACAACTTGGTTTCGGTAGGAAGGCTGACGGATGATGGTTGTCGCAGTTTGTTTGGAGACAGATTGGATGCTTATGAAGGGTTCCTAGCAGCTGGCTCGAGGAGATTTGTGTTGTGGCATGTACAGGCTCAAGCCGCTGAGGTGTACAGACAGGCCACAGACACCGAATGGAGGCTCGAGGGGTATTCGACAGGAGGTGGATCGTCGAAAACTTGTCTTGGTGGGGCTTCGAGATACTTTGAGGGATACAGAGAATTCGGTTCGTCGAGACAAAGCGACGAATGGTGATGAGTCAAAGATTGAGGGTCAGTATGTCGGTCCCATGACAGCTGGTCGGTCTCCAGGTGGGGATTGTTCCACGGATCCGGTTTTGGCAACTGGTGGTTTGCCAAAGCTTCACGGAGCGACATTGGTTTCAACAGTTCGAGGCCAAGGAGGAGATCAAGGTTTGCAGCAAACTCAATCTTAGGTAGGAACATCATCATTCACACAGTTCAAGGGAAGCTGTGAGTCATCGACGACATACACAATGTGTGATGTTCTGCTCGAGGACACATGTGTATGGGGGAGCTTCAGGTTCGGACATGAAGGTGGGAAGATTTAAGAGTTCGAATCTCGGAAGAATCGCACTGTCCGCTTGGTTGGGCCAGCCAAGGGTGAAGAAGCTCGTCGGAATGTTAACACGTTTCGGTGGAAGACGGAAGTCGGGGACATGCAGCCAAGACTAACGGTGAGGATGATCGTCAAGGACTTCGGTCTTGGCCGTGTCATCGATATCGACAGGATCTCAGTAGTGCAGGAGGTGCTATGCATGACAGCTAATGTTGACGTGACAATCGAGGAGCTGGAGATGACGGAAGATGCAAAGCAACTCGGGGGATCGGAAATCAGTGGCATGAGGGAGCAGAATTTCTGTCGCGGGGCGACATGCATGGAGTCCAGTTGAGGAGCCATGGAGCCAACACCTCTCATCAGACTAGAGGGGGAGATTGTTGGGAATCAAATCTGTTGAAGGGGAGCATAGTTCGGTCCGAAATCGGTCCCCAGCCAAGTTCGGGCCGAACTCGGTGTGGTGTTCCAGAGCCTTTGAACCGAACTTGATCCGAGTTCGGTGTCAGCGGCGGCTGCTTGGATTTTGGAATTTTTATGTTATATTTTGGACCGTTGGATGCTAGTGGATAGCTGGATCTTATGATTGGCTATTTTTAGGGTTTCCTAACCCTAAAATAGGTTTCTCATCCTATAAATAGGGAGGGTGGAGGCACAAAAAAGCACAAGTTGGAGATTCGGGGTGCTCGTCCACAGAAAATCTAAGAGAAAGTCCATGGTTTGCTCTTAGGACTTCGCCATCAAAGACAGAAGGAAGCAGGAGATCTAATCGAGGAGTCATCAACTTCGGTTAGGGAGATTGTTACAGGTTGGTGAGTGATTTCAATTGTAATCTTCCGCTTTTCTTCTTGAGTGTGGTGAAAGGGTTAAACCTATTAGGGTAAAGGGTTTCAACATTAGTTTTTGCAATCTTGTAATTTCATTTCAGTTATAAAGATTGGGATTTGTCCAGGTGACGTAGTCACCGCCATATACTTGTCTTCTTCTGTGCTTGGTGTTCGTAGATTGGTTTGGTCATCTCAGGTGGGTTGACAAAGTGTTTCTTCCGCTGCGCGACCAACACGTGGTATCAGAGCGCACATATTTTCAACATTTCTTGATTTATGATTCGAACTATGTTATTTTCATTTTGGTTACTAAACCTTACTATGTATAAGTGGGGTGTAGGTCCTCTTTGGACCGCCTTTCTACTAAAGTCATTACTACGAAGTACTACTTAGGTGGGTCTAGAGCTTATTTGGACCAAATTATTGTAAGGGCTGGCTGGGCTAGTAAGTAACCATGGACCATGTTTAAGAGCCTTGCTTTTTGAGGAGTCTTGGGCAATTGCTCAGCTCATCTGCCCTCTGGGCCCGCCTTCTATCCCCATTCATACCATTTTATTAAGGAATAATATGCTCCCATTTCGGCTCAAATCTGTCACGTCCCGACTCCGTAGAGTCGATAATCTGTCATGTCCCGGCTCCCATCTAGGCAGATGTCAGAGAGAAATTGAAGGATCGTCAATATTCTTAATTCATAGAAGGATTGTCAAAATTTTGATAGTTCTTTACATTTGTTTTGTCAAAATTTTGACAATCTTTCTATGAATTAGGACAGCCAGAAATACGATACTTTAACACTTTTTGTATGCTATTTTTTTTTTTGAAATGTCCGACGATATGCATCGAACTTTGTGCATGCTGCGTTGTATGCCATTTGAGTCCCCTTCCCACACCTCCCTCGCAGTTTGATCCCGAGACCGTCCGTCTAGCTAGGGAGGTTATACACTTTCTCACTGACCACAAGTGCCACTTGAGTTCAGTTGTATGCTATTTTTTTTTATTTTTTTTTGGTAGATGTATTCTACTTTTTATATTATGGATTTTTAGGAAAGATGACCTATTCTATCCAAGTATCCGGATATTCAGCAAACTTTCTTGGTGGTTTTTCCAATCAGTTAACTAACTGTTGGTTCATGAAGAACCTTTTTATTTTCCGGCTGCAAATCTTAATTACATAAGGAAAGAAGCTATGAAGCAAACACCCAAGCTCTTTAATAAACAAAACAAACTCCTTCGGCATTGTATACAATGCTTAGCCGAGTAAGACCCTATTACTCCGAACAAGAAACCAGTACATGACATCCTCTACAATTCCAAATTATTATTATTATTATTTTTTGATGTGGTCCGATATTTCGTACTGGACTTTACGCATGCTGCGTTGCACGTCTTGTGGGCCCAATGCCCCCCCTCCCCCAACTTCCACCATTAATAAATGGAAGAAATAATATGTCCCGTAGCTCGATCCACTGATCTTCCACCACTCAGCCGGAATCTTATACCTCTCATCGGTAACCAGTCACTCGAGTTCGGTAATTCCAAATTCTTTTAAGCTTAGTATCTAACTATGGCTCTTATATAATCCTAACGAATTAATTATCAACTAACTATGACATAATAACTAATCTAATCATATGAGGATTGGTTTACATTTTCAACATTTCTAATCTGGTTCTATTCTTTTAGAAAAAAAAACAAAGATTTCTCTTTTCAGACTACATAAACTCTCTTCTTCTTTTTTCTTCTAACCATCTCTTGTTTTCTAGTATATACAAACATACGCGAGAGAAAAGGAAATATGTTGAAAATTCAGCTTCGATTCCAGAAAATGGAACAGTCTGAAATCTCGACAAAAATTGCAACAAAAACAAAGTATCAATATTGCTTGAATGGAACTCGTATCCGGATACCAACAACAGGCCTAACCAACTATTTATTTCATACACTCCTGTGGAATTTTTTTTTTTTTTTAAGGAAAACCTCTCTATGAACCAACAATTGGGTAGAGGAAGTTTACTTTTTAGACCAAATGATTGGAACGCCGTCTCTGTATATTTATCTCACACAATGCTCAACAAACTATTGCCAGCAATGCATTAAATATAGAAATTAATGCATCAATCCCCATATGTTTTATGGGTATTAAAGGAGGAAAATGATCGCCGGCCCGAAAACAGTTGCGCTCTTGAGACCGACGGAGCTACATGGCGGCTTCTGATTGGTCCGGACCGCTCTCCAAAAAACTTAGACCCCTGCTAGCTTGGTAACTCGAGTCCGACCAATGGGAGGGACACTAACCCTCGACCTGGCGTGCGATTACCTCCTCGGTTTGTGTAGCAGCATTGATTACAGGAACTATTTTATTTTGGAACTAATCACGTGGACAACCCCTCTCCTTTATAAAAAAATATAAAACATCAACTATTCTACTTTTTGAATTTGATATCCTAAACTTTGATATGCACCAACTTGATACCCTAAAAGAAGACAAAATTATTCCACTCCATCCCACCACCCCACCGCCCCGGCCAGGCAAGCTGTACCACCCTGCCCCCTATCCGCGCGGTCCACCGTCGCCGCCGCTACTGCTACGCATGGAGAGGGGGGGGGGGGGGTACAGCCGACGGAGGGGGGAGTGGCATGGGGGGGTGTTCGCAAGGGAGGGGTAGTTTTGTCTTATTTTTATTTTTGGGTATTAAGTGCTAGTCCCGAAGTCAGATCAAAGTAGAGAAGATCCACAAAGTAGAGACTCACACAAGAGTTCCTCTACAAAAGTTGGTGAACTGAGATTAACACAAGAGTTCATCTTCAGTAACACAACTCCACAGAAGCACTGAACCTGAAACAGGTTACAAACTGGCAACCCAAAGAAAATGCAAATACAACAAGAATCAGAAAACCGTTCTTCTCTTTGCGTTCGCAGACGCTATACCGAGAAGAACGAAAACAAGAACAGAAATACAAAGAAGAAAACTCCTGCTGGAGTGATCAAAACCACCAGAACTCAAGGCAAGATTCGCGCTATACAACGAACTGTCCCCAGGATCTGGAACGCTCTTGGTCACATTCAGATCACTCGGAAGACTCTTTGGAAGGATGCTAACTGCTGCCGCAGGTCTGCTGGTGCTCTCGGTTTTCCTGCCTCTCTTAATTTTTCCAATTACCTCAAATGAAAGAGGAGAGCCTCTATTTAAAGAGAATTTCAGCTCTTATGCGGCCTGAGAAAAAAAAATCAGGCTACATGCGCCGTTGTACTGCACATAGCAGACAGTGCCGTCAGGCGCCGAAAGCTGCAGCCACGTGGCACAGAGAGCCACGAGCCGCCTGTGCCGCCTGCGCGCTGACTGCACAGAGCAGACAGCGCCGCCAGGTGCCGAAAGCTGTAGTCGCGTGGCACAGAGAACCACGCGGCGCCTGCGCCGCACTGAGCCGCCAACAACAGTCTCTGTCCCCTCCACACTCAACTCGCTCAAGCTAACTTCCTAGCCGCATAGCGCCTGGCCACATAGCTCCAGATCGCAAGGCCCCTGACCGCATGGGCACAGGGCCGCATGGGCTTCTGGCCGCATGCGTACTGGGCCGCATGGGCACCTGGCCGCATGGGTACCGCGCCGCATGGCCCTTGGCCGCATGCGCTCCTAGCTGTATGGGCTCCAGGCCGCATAGCTCCACGAAGCATGCGCCTAAGCAAGCATTTCGTGCATAAAAGAAGCGCACGAGCGCCATACTACGATGCTGACGTGCTAAGTGCAAAGTGCGCCAACAAATCGCCACTTTGCGTCCTTGAGCCCGAGCCCGAGTCCGAGTTGGGGCTTAGCTCCTAAGAAAAACTTTCCAAAGGTGGCGACAAAATAAAAATTGTCATAATGGGGTTCACACTTAATCCCTCTAGGAAAATCAACCCACATGGGCCACCACCCCATGTGCATATACCAATAATAAGCATATACCAATACGAAGCAAAGCTATATATTGAGATATACACATTGATGGTTTTTCAATATGGGACTAAAACTCCCAAAGCAAAGTGAAAAGCACCAACATTAAGTTGAAAATATTCAATAGTTGATGGCATCAAGTTGTCAAGTAAAAAAAATTAAGGAATACAGTTCAAAAAGAGAAATAGTTGAGTGTATCAAGTTGCAATTCAGCCTCGAAAATATAAACCATATGGGTGGTCGGTGTAATTGGTTTCAAAATAGGGAATGGCTAGTGTAATAAACATGAAACATAGGGGTAGTTAACGTAAAATACCTCATACACCGTTCAAAGAACAACGTTCATCCAACTATATCTTAAATTTAGGCCTACAAAAGTATTGTTCATAATTTTTACACTCCTAATATGAACTGCGAAAATTTTAACGATCACGATTTTATATGAATTGTCAAAATTTTAACGATCACGATTTTATATGAACTGTCAAAATTTTGATAGTCTTGGACATACAGAGGTCTGTCAAAATTTTGACAATAATTTGTTTATCACTATCAAAATTTTGATAGTCCTGAATATAAGTATAAAACTGTCAGAATTTTGAGAGTTTAGGACGGTAAAAAACTGTGGTATCTCATAATAAATATCGTAGTCCCTTTTATCACTGATCTTGGAGGTTGTTTGGTTCGTGGATTTGGAGCACACAAGTGGCCAAAATTCGAATTTTGGATCACTTTACATTTTGGTTGGATGATTTTCAGACAAGATTTACTGTGATTTGAAATGAACAATAAATCTTGTCTGCCACAAAATCAAAATTTTGATATCGAAGTTTCTTCCTCCAAAGTGAAGCATGGAAATGTGAAATTCTCTTCCCACTTAGTGTGCCTAGTTGGAGAACTATTTCCTCTCTACTTCAACAAAAAGAACTATTTATGTCACTTCAAATTTTTTTATATTTTCTCACTCACTTCAACAACCCACCAAATACCAAATTTTAGGATTTTTTTTATTTTAACCTCTATTTTTTTAAAGCATCCCAACGAAGAATTATCTACCCCACTTTACTTTGTTCTATTTCACAGTAAAGAATACGCAAAATATTGATTTTCGAATTTTTTTACTTCGCTGCACCTCACCGAACCAAACAATCCCTAAATTTATGGAGTATTTATAAGGACACTACATAAATTACTCGGGGCTAGTCCAGTTTTGTGGAACTTTTACTCATGAGAGCACATTACTTACTAGGGGCTACCCACCCTTCTCTCCCAACCCCTCTTAAACTCAAACATTCTAACTTTTATTCTCTCTCTCTCTCTCTTCAAAATCATTTTCCTCCTTTCACTCCAAAAGCCTAAATTTCTTCCCAATTCTCGTTAATGCCCAAATATTATAGTGTAGTAACATAAAATAGATTTAGGTTGAACATTAAACGGATTTATAAAGTTTCGAACCCATTTTAGAATTTCGAACCCATTGTAGGGTTTCAAACTTCTAATTTATGTCGACAGTCGCTAATGGGAAGACTCGGGACTGTAGAAATTTTGTACAGTCCTGACAACATTGTCACGCCCCAGTCCCAAAATACCGAGGGACCGGATGCGTGATAATGGCCAGCAGCACACACCGAAGGACAAACCCAATTTAATGGATCCATCGGGGCATACTTAAGCTGTAATATAACAATAAGTAGGTCCAAATGATATATGTCACAGTCTATACTAATCTCATCCACAACAGATAATCACAGATCAAATGCCAGAATAAAGCAAGTAACTATAAACTGATCAATCTCAATAAAAGTGTCTCGGAGAACAATCCAAGAACAAGTCTGATACATCAATGAAATAGACTGGAAATAAAAGTACTAGAACAGAAATAAATGAGTATCTCACGCCAATACTCAGGAGAAGTCCTCTGGTACGATCTCGTCCTCTGATCCTGGTACTGCTCCAATGTAGGCACCTGCTCCTGCTAATGCTAATGCTCCAGTCCCGTATACCTCAGGATAGATCTCGTCTGCAATATCTGGGGACAGAATCCGGATCCAGGTCCTCAGGGGACATAGCAAGGTACAAAATAACTCAAGCCAAATAATGCAGTACAGGGAATAAATGAATGAATATAAGTAAAATATGTAACCATCTGTGTGAAATGCAAAAGAGAACATCACTGGTACTCAGGCTGAAACTACTACAAGCTTTGTGTCGGGGAGCCGGTAGCAGGGATATCATGTGGGTTGTCAAGCTCAACGGGAGACTGCGACAACGGCATAATATAATCAACCTGTAGCATGTGTGTCTCTCCAGCAATAGATGAAACAATAGGGTAAATATATAACCAGCTAAGGAATATGCAAGATGAGAGCAGCACTAGAACTCAGGCTGAACCCACCACTAGCTCTGTGTCGGGGAGCCGGTAGCAGGGATATCATGTGGGTTGTCAAGCTCAACGGGAGACTGCGACAACGGCATAATATAATCAACCTGTAGTATGTGTGTCTCTCCCCACCCAATGTAATCATATGTCTCATGTCCATGATGCCTCATGTCCATGTCACGCACAATCATATCTAATGCACAAGTCATATAATGTCTATAGATACAATGTCTAAGTCATAACCTGTATCCTATACAGAATCACCATGAATATCTCAGGAAGATCCTATCTCATGAATAGTGTCAAGTGTCCTGGGTCTATGTACTTGATAAGACAAGTACGAGAAGATAAAGGGGTCACGAATGTCCATCTCTAGATGACAATACCCAACACCGCGTACGGTGTTGGCACCCGACTGATAATCGGACGCTAAGTACGTCACACGGTCCTAGGTTAAGCATGCACAGCAATATAATGGAACAAGAAAAATATGTAACAATACTGCAGAGTTTGGCAAGGTACACTTGCCTGGGATCCTGGCTCTAACTGCAGCTCTGGTCTCAGTGGGATCTGCAGGTACTACTCCGGTTGCTGAAATAAACATCACCATTAGATTCAGAAAATATCAAATAGCTAGAAACGCCTGTCCTTGAGTCCAATTTGGACACAAGGGCAAAAACAACATTTCCGGGTCAAAGCGGGGTCCACATGTGGGCCACTTTGCACCGAAAAGCGTGTCAGGGTCAAAGGTCTCCAAATCGGTCAAACTTAGTGTCAACAGGTCAGGAACGATGATACGAACCCAACGGAACTTCCAGAATTGGATTCCGATGAGCCGGTCACAAAATCGCCCGTCGGGTGGAACCTGTGGGGCCCACGACACACGATTTTGTCAACGTTCTCAGAATCGAACCAAACTTGGCTCACAGGACCAGCGTATTGCTACGAGTCCGATGGCGCCAGTTTCGTCTCGATCCGACGGGTGTACACAAAGTTACAGCGTGTTCCAGAATCGACGGATACGGGGCGGTGTCGGCGGATACGCGTTGATTCCGGTGTGCACTCACATCCGAATCGACTTCTGCGAAATCCCACACGTCCGTATCAACGTCACGCACGATTCGGTAAAGACCGCGTGCAACCAAGTCGTCCCGTTTGGCGGGGCGTACCCAGTTCCGGGGTGAATCGGGTCGTCGTTTTTCCTGTTTTTGGATCGCGGTATGCGATCACCACAGGACGCGATGCCCCGAGCGGGTTGCACGGGCACCGAGAGGGTCATACAGTCTACGCAACGCAACTGACGGAATCAAAAATGGAATTACGAGGTGAGAGGAAACGTTACCTAAACAGGGCTCCGGAAGATGAGGATTCGCGTGTCCGAGTCGTCTCCTTCGTGTCCTGCTTCCTGTGTCCTATGTCCGGCTACTGTAGCCGTGTCCGAGCTAGGGCACCAGTGCTCGGCCGCTGGGAGTGGGGGTCGGGTCGGCGGAGGTCGGCGAGGGCTCGGGGAGGCTCAGGGCGGCCGGCGGCGCTCGGCTAGGGTTCCGGGGCCGACTGGGAGCTGCAGGGAGAGGAGGAAGGAGGAGGAGAGAGCGGCTGCTGCCCGGAGGAGGCAGGCGGGGCGAGGGTGACGTCGGCGTCGGCGGAGGAGATCGCCAGGGGGAGAGGGCGGTGGAGACGAGGCTGCTGGGGGCTTGTGGGGACGGCGGTGGAGAGCAGGAGGAGGCGGCTGCGTTTGGGGAGCGGAGGAGGGTGGTTGACGGGGAGTGGCTCGTCGGCTGAGCTGAGAGGGGAGTCGTCGGCAAGGCGGAGCGGAGGGGTCAGCGGCGTGGAGACGTCGAAAGGTCGTGCAGAGTGAGACGGCGGCCGCGGGTCGCTGGGGTGATGGCGAAGTCGAGGGAGACGGTGGCTGCTGGGGGAGGGGAGGTCGGCTGCTCCGGCGGGGGGGGGGGGTAGTCGGCGGCTAGGTTAGGGTTAGGGTTAGGGTTTTAGGGAAAAATTAGGATTTGGGGAATTTTGGGGAATTTGTTTTCTTTTTCTTTTGTGGAGAAAAAATCTATGGAATCATGTATTTATACATACAGGAATTTGGAATAGGGTTTGACCTGGGATTGGGCTGGGTCAATGCTCCTTGGGCTTGGCTTCGGCTCTCATGGGGATGTCGGGCGTTGGCACGGGTTTAATTCGGTTTAAATCTTTATGGGTCTACAGGGCTTTAAACGGGTTTCCGGAGTCCAATAAATTCGCAGAAAATTACCCTATGTCCGGTTTTCCATTTTACACCATAAAATATTATTTCCATAATATTTTAATATGAATTAACTGAAATTAAAAATCCTTTAATTACCAACGCCTAGGTTTTAATCATCAGAAAAAATCCTAAAAATTTCCAGAAAAAAAATCCCCAATTAATAATTCTGAAATTTAGGGGGCTTACAATCTACCCAACTTATAAAAATTTCGTCCTCGAAATTAAAATATGGTAGGGTGCTCTCTATCCAATCTCACTTGACTACAGTCTATAGGATTCTTCTCAAGTGACTTTGCGGTCTCTACCCAACTTAGAATTTACCCATCTATCATCTAAGACTATCCATCTAATAAAGCTATGCCCCAACTTATTTAATCATGTTATTGAATCCTCAAGTCTTTAACACCAACATATCACCTATGATATGCCCTTAATCATATATAAAAGGGTCATCAACAATGCGACCGGCCTGTGGGGTATATCTAGTACTGTCTACATATCAACTTATACCAAGCACGAGGTTTCGTCTTTCCGAAATATGGGAAGACGGAGATCAATAATAAAGAGTTCAAGGGTGAGGTATAATAGAAGTATCGGGGTCAAGGCGTTTAACGAATTCAAATAGGATTTGTCAAGACAATTATGGATTGAAATCCTATTCTGGTAATCCTTTATTCGCATGCTCGTATTAGTACAGTTATGTAACTTATACGATATGCTCAGACATATTTAGAGGGCAAGTATACTAGTCAACTATATCTCAATCCACGTGAAGTAGTCATGCGAAGAGCGAACCAAAATGCACTAAGGTTGATCAGACCGTAATACACTGATTCTGAATAGACAATTGTATTAGTGTACGCGTCCAATAATACAGATGTCATGATCAAGCTCGATAAAAGGATAAGCTTGCAAAACTAGGCTATATTAGCAGCATAAGTCAAGGTAGTTCAACAATTAGAAGTACGCTAGATGATGATGAAAGGAGGTTCAACTTAATTCAAGTTCACAAAACAACACAAAGTAAGCAATTAACAAAAGACTCTACAATCTCTACAGTTATCAATTATAAGCAAGTTCAAAATTACACAGGTTAAGGCTGAGGTCACGAACCAATAGGCACGAGATAAAAATCTATAAATAGATAACTACGAAAAATTACGTGCATCAGCTACTCCATGGGTCTGTGCGTCTTCTAAAGTTATAGCCAGGGCTTGTCCGCGTCTTCGTAGTCGATTCCTCTGCTGCTGCTGGGCTTGCTGGAAAAGTGCTGCTTGTGGTATCAAAGGTGGCCTCGGCTGATACCCTCCTGGAGCTGGTGGTAGGACTTCTTCAACTTCCGTTGGCGGTGCTCCCAATGCTGGATGGGCTGGCCTTGGTACTGGTAACGCTTGTTGGTTAACCACTGGTGCTCTTTCTCGACGCTCAGGGCATTCTCTTAATAAATGTTGATTGGATCCGCAAGCTAAACATAATCTTCTTTTTCGTCTGCACTCGTTCTCTATATGGCCTCGCCTGTGACAATATGGACAGACAGGTATTGCCTGTGGAGATGCTTCTTCCTGTGGTGCTCCGGCTGGTGCTGATGTGGACGACCGCTTTAGACTGGTCTCTCTCCTGATGACACGCTCCATGCATCGGGCTGCAGCAAGAACGTCTGAGTAAGAAGTAGGTGCGACGGATCCGATCAGTTTCTGTAGCTCAATGTTTAGTCCGTCGAAGAACTTCTCGGCCTTCTCTTCTTCTGTCGGGATCAGGGTTGGGGCAAAGCGACTTAGACGAATAAATTCTGCGTTGTATTCTTCCACTGTCAGATTATCTTGAGTGAGGCGATTAAACTTGTCGCGAAGTTCGGATCGAGCGATGGCTGGTATGTACATCTCTTGAAAGAGTCTGGAGAACTCTTCCCAAGTGACTCGGTCTGGTCCGAGCCGTGTCTCCTCAGATAGCCACCAGTGATGGGCATTGTCCGTCAACTGCATTCTGACGGCAGTCATCCAACGTTCCTTTGGAAGCTCAGCTGCTTCTAATTGATGTTGAGTATTGGTGAGCCACTCATGAACTCCTGTGGGCTCTTCCTTGCCTGAGAAGGTACGGGGCTTCAGCTGGCGGAAATCAGAAATAGAGCCCGTCGTTGGCCGTCGTGCTGGTAAATCTGCCTGCTCTAGTGCGATTGCTAGGCTGCGACTCAAAGATTCTTGTTGAGCTTGCATTATTGCATAGATCATTTGAAACATCTGTTGTCCGTCTATGGCCTGCCCTTGTGGAATTACAGGCGTTGGTGAAATGTTCTCTTGGTGGATTTCCGAGGCATGTTGATTCTCTTGATTGCGCTGTTGAGCTGGTTGACCTTCTTCTACTGGTGTTACTTCCTCTTCATTGGTTACCAAAACATCCCGTGGTGATCTTGCAGGTGTCTCGTCGCTTGCTCGCGAATCCATAACTCTGCAACCAAAATAAACAATAAGAGGCGCACAAGAATCAAGTCAGGATGCGAGTCAAGAATTTAAATTCGAATCTGATATAGATATCAAGAACGTTTCAAGCAAGTGGATGAGATCCTAAAAACTTATCCTATTCTTATTGCAGGCTTGCTCGGTCCCTAAGTTGAAACCGAACAATTTAGTCGTAGACCTGCATGGGCCACCACAAAAACCATGTCACGCCCCAGTCCCAAAATACCGAGGGACCGGATGCGTGATAATGGCCAGCAGCACACACCGAAGGACAAACCCAATTTAATGGATCCATCGGGGCATACTTAAGCTGTAATATAACAATAAGTAGGTCCAAATGATATATGTCACAGTCTATACTAATCTCATCCACAACAGATAATCACAGATCAAATGCCAGAATAAAGCAAGTAACTATAAACTGACCAATCTCAATAAAAGTGTCTCGGAGAACAATCCGAGAACAAGTCTGATACATCAATGAAATAGACTGGAAATAAAAGTACTAGAACAGAAATAAATGAGTATCTCACGCCAATACTCAGGAGAAGTCCTCTGGTACGATCTCGTCCTCTGATCCTGGTACTGCTCCAATGTAGGCACCTGCTCCTGCTAATGCTAATGCTCCGGTCCCGTATACCTCAGGATAGATCTCGTCTGCAATATCTGGGGACAAAATCCGGATCCAGGTCCTCAGGGGACATAGCAAGGTACAAAATAACTCAAGCCAAATAATGCAGTACAGGGAATAAATGAATGAATATAAGTAAAATATGTAACTATCTGTGTGAAATGCAAGAGAGAACATCACTGGTACTCAGGCTGAAACTACTACAAGCTTTGTGTCGAGGAGCCGGTAGCAGGGATATCATGTGGGTTGTCAAGCTCAACGGGAGACTGCGACAACGGCATAATATAATCAACCTGTAGCATGTGTGTCTCTCCAGCAATAGATGAAACAATAGGGTAAATATATAACCAGCTAAGGAATATGCAAGATGAGAGCAGCACTAGAACTCAGGCTGAACCCACCACTAGCTCTGTGTCGGGGAGCCGGTAGCAGGGATATCATGTGGGTTGTCAAGCTCAACGGGAGACTGCGACAACGGCATAATATAATCAACCTGTAGTATGTCTCTCTCCCCACCCAATGTAATCATACGTCTCATGTCCATGATGCCTCATGTCCATGTCACGCACAATCATATCTAATGCACAAGTCATATAATGTCTATAGATACAATGTCTAAGTCATAACCTGTATCCTATACAGAATCACCATGAATATCTCAGGAAGATCCTATCTCATGAATAGTGTCAAGTGTCCTGGGTCTATGTACTTGATAAGACAAGTACGAGAAGATAAAGGGGTCACGAATGTCCATCTCTAGATGACAATACCCAACACCGCGTACGGTGTTGGCACCCGACTGATAATCGGACGCTAAGTACGTCACACGGTCCTAGGTTAAGCATGCACCGCAATATAATGGAACAAGAAAAATATGTAACAATACTGCAGAGTTTGGCAAGGTACACTTGCCTGGGATCCTGGCTCCAACTGCAGCTCTGGTCTCAGTGGGATCTGCAGGTACTACTCCGGTTGCTGAAATAAACATCACCATTAGATTCAGAAAATATCAAATAGCTAGAAACGCCTGTCCTTGAGTCCAATTTGGACACAAGGGCAAAAACGACATTTCCGGGTCAAAGCGGGGTCCACATGTGGGCCACTTTGCACCGAAAAGCGTGCCAGGGTCAAAGGTCTCCAAATCGGTCAAACTTAGTGTCAACAGGTCAGGAACGATGATACGAACCCAACGGAACTTCCAGAATTGGATTCCGATGAGCCGGTCACAAAATCGCCCGTCGGATGGAACCTGTGGGGCCCACGACACACGATTTTGTCAACGTTCTCAGAATCGAACCAAACTTGGCTCACAAGACCAGCGTATTGCTACGAGTCCGATGGCGCCAGTTTCGTCTCGATCCGACGAGTGTACACAAAGTTACAGCGTGTTCCAGAATCGACGGATACGGGGCGGTGTCGGCGGATACGCGTTGATTCCGGTGTGCACGCACATCCGAATCGACTTCTGCGAAATCCCACACGTCCGTATCAACGTCACGTACGATTCGGTAAAGACCGCGTGCAACCAAGTCGTCCCGTTTGGCGGGGCGTACCCAGTTCCGGGGTGAATCGGGTCGTCGTTTTTCCTGTTTTTGGATCGCGGTGTGCGATCACCACAGGACGCGATGCCCCGAGCGGGTTGCACGGGCACCGAGAGGGTCATACAGTCTACGCAACGCAACTGACGGAATCAAAAATGGAATTACGAGGTGAGAGGAAACGTTACCTAAACAGGGCTCCGGAAGATGAGGATTCGCGTGTCCGAGTCTTCTCCTTCGTGTCCTGCTTCCTGTGTCCTGTGTCCGGCTACTGTAGCCGTGTCCGAGCTAGGGCATCAGTGCTCGGCCGCTGGGAGTGGGGGTCGGGTCGGCGGAGGTCGGCGAGGGCTCGGGGAGGCTCAGGGCGGCCGGCGGCGCTCGGCTAGGGTTCCGGGGCCGACTGGGAGCTGCGGGGAGAGGAGGAAGGAGGAGGAGAGAGCGGCTGCTGCCCGGAGGAGGCAGGCGGGGCGAGGGTGACGTCGGCGTCGGCGGAGGAGATCGCCAGGGGGAGAGGGCGGTGGAGACGAGGCTGCTGGGGGCTTGTGGGGACGGCGGTGGAGAGCAGGAGGAGGCGGCTGCGTTTGGGGAGCGGAGGAGGGTGGTTGACGGGGAGTGGCTCGTCGGCTGAGCTGAGAGGGGAGTCGTCGGCAAGGCGGAGCGGAGGGGTCAGCGGCGTGGAGACGTCGAAAGGTCGTGCAGAGGGAGACGGCGGCCGCGGGTCGCTGGGGTGATGGCGAAGTCGAGGGAGACGGTGGCTGCTGGGGGAGGGGAGGTCGGCTGCTCCGGCGGGGGGGGGGGGTAGTCGGCAGCTAGGTTAGGGTTAGGGTTAGGGTTTTAGGGAAAAATTAGGATTTGGGGAATTTTGGGGAATTTGTTTTCTTTTTCTTTTGTGGAGAAAAAACCTATGGAATCATGTATTTATACATACATGAATTTGGAATAGGGTTTGACCTGGGATTGGGCTGGGTCAATGCTCCTTGGGCTTGGCTTCGGCTCTCATGGGGATGTCGGGCGTTGGCACGGGTTTAATTCGGTTTAAATCTTTATGGGTCTACAGGGCTTTAAACGGGTTTCCGGAGTCCAATAAATTCGCAGAAAATTACCCTATGTCCGGTTTTCCATTTTACACCATAAAATATTATTTCCATAATATTTTAATATGAATTAACTGAAATTAAAAATCCTTTAATTACCAACGCCTAGGTTTTAATCATCAGAAAAAATCCTAAAAATTTCCAAAAAAAATCCCCAATTAATAATTCTGAAATTTAGGGGGCTTACAAACATAATTGACTATAGACAAATTTTACAGTCCTGACAACATACTTGATTATAGATAAATTTTACAGTCCTGACTGGATCCAGAATTTATGAAAATTTCTACCTATTGGAAGGGCTATCAAAAATTTTAACAGTCTTAACTATTGAAAGGATTGTTAAAAATTGTGACAGTCCTAAAAGAACAACATATTATTTTTAGGACTGTCAAAAATTATGACAGTCCGAAAAAAAAAATTTGGGTAGTCCCGAGTAAATTTTTCAGTGGCAAACTTGTAAATAAAAAATATTGATTTCCCCTCCAATTATTTTACCATAATTCAAAATACACCTTACCGAATTACCATAATGCATGACCCCCCCTTTTAACGAAAACCGGCAAGGACTAATAGTCAACTCCTTTGACCCTCCATTTATGATCAAAATACCCTCAAATAAGTGGGGTACACATTGAATTATAACCAAATTATCATCAAATAAGTGGGGTGCACCTTGAATTATGGTAAAATAAGAAGGGTTCAACTCAAAATTTCTCTTTTTATTTATGTAGGTCAAATGAGTTGACCGTTAGTGATTGACGATCTTGGTTAAAAGTGGAGAATTCCATGCACTATGGTAATTCCGTAGGGTACACCTTGAATTATAGTAAATCAAGTGGATGACTACTCAAAAAATTTAAAAAAAATTTGAGTCCCGAATAACTTTTATAGTACTGTATAAATATTCTTTTTGTAGTGATACTCTAAATTTAGGCAAATGATATTTGGTTCAGGGTTCGTAACCGCAGTCCGTAACCGCGAGCCACATGTCAACATCTAATTTGTCCCTCCTATTTGCTTGGGGTCCACAACAAAAAATCCTGCAAATGGTAAATCTACGATCCCGATTACTTATATCCTTATGTTTTTGTTGTATGAAAATGTATACCTATATTTATAATATGTAATATTCGTTCTTTGTTATTTTGTATTAATGTATACTTCTATTAATACTTTGCATGTTTTTGTTGGATTAATATTCTCTTTTTGTGTATTGTGTCATTTTTTCTATCTAGTAGTATATTTATTTTATGAAAACCATTATATATATATATATATATATATATATATATATATATATATATATATTGAATGAAAAAAGTTTTTAAGCATATAATATAAAAAATTATTAATATGGCAGGGGACGGAGATGGGGATAAAAAATTGAACCCGAACAGGGACGAGGAGTGCATTGTTTAATGGAAACGAAAATAGGGATAAAAAATTAAACCCGAACAGAAACGAAGACAGGGATGAAAATTCGAATATTATTCAGAAATAGAGATGGAAGGTATGTTGTCCAGTCCTAACCTGTCCCGTTGCCATCCCTTCTGGTACCATTCCAAAATATTGGTAAATCATGGTAAATCATCGTCGCAAACATCAATAGATTTTGTGACCTGCACGACGTATGGGATCCAATATTTGTATGTGAGACACAGATACCACAAACAGTATAGGAAGAGAGAGAGATGGTGGAGGTAGTAGAGTCAAGCTTGGTATCACCATGAAACAAATCAAGGAGAAGAAATAATAATTTTATTAATGGATGATGTAAAAAGTCTTACAACTATGAATATATATAGTGGAAGAACGGATCCATGTCCATATAGGATTAGGAGAAGATATATGTATCCAAATAGGAGAAGAATCTAATCCTAAATCTAATTAATATCTAATTCTAACTATAATTAATCTTAACACCCCCATTCAAACTCATGGTGGGTCAAACAACATGAGTTTGACCAATAGAAACTGAAATCGCGGTGTAGGGTGTGACTTTGTAAAGAAATCTGCCAGCTGATTAACTAAAGTCACATGTGGTAGAGAAATAGTGCCTTTCAAAAAATACTGAAGAACGAAGTGACAATCAATCTCAATATGCTTTGTCCTTTCATGAAAAATCAGATTGTTTGCAATATGTATAGCGCTATTGTTGTCACAATGAAGAGGTGTAGGTCGTGTAGGAGCAATGCCCATATCAGAGAGCAATCTACGTACATGGAGGATAACCGTGGTGGTGGCAGCCATAGCTCTATACTCTGCCTTAGTAGAAGAATATGCAACAACTTCTTGTTTCTTGCTTTGCCATGAGATCAATGAATCACCAAGAAACAAACAGAATCTTGTAGTATATCGTCTGGTGGTCGGATCTCATGCCTAATCTGTATCAGAAAATGTTCGAAGCTCCAGAGTAGATGTAGATGTAGAAGCATGAAAAAGCTGGATCCATGCGTCCAAAAACCATGTGTCCCAAGATCGACTCAGAAGAACAGGCCGCAGAATGACCATGCAGGCAAGAAAAAGCAGCATCCATGCGTCCCAATATTGGCCACATAAAGGCCTGACATAGATTATGTCTGACACAGAATCCTGACAAAAAGGATTTTCTGAATGCATCAAAAAATATGAGCACACTAAGCGACAAGAAGCTCTCGTCAGACTAATAATGACTCTTGACTGGCGTGTAGTGACACGTGTACAATACGGCAAAGGCTCCATGCGTCCAAGACCCTATGTGTCCCAGACTCCATGCGTTTCATGCGTCTCTGACCTCATGCGTCCCAGACTGCATGTGTCCCATGCGTCTTTGGCCCCATGCATTTCAGACTCCATGCGTCCCATGCGTCTCTGGCCTAATGCGTTCCGGACTTCGTGCGTCCAACATGGCAGGGTTCCCTGAAACGAAATCTTTCTGTTACAACTGAAGTGATTCTTTCTAACTAAATGCAGGCCATGTGTCAAGCTGACCAAGTCACGCAAACAAAAGGCGATAACTGCCTAGATCTTCAGCAACAGCAAATCGCAACAAACGTCCACATGGCAGCTCGGCCTGGACTCAACTGCATCCTGTTAAGGATGTACACGTGGCAATCTGTCCATCGTATGCACCTACAGTTGCAACCGCATCCTGTTGAAGGAGGCCCCTTGCGGCCACCAAACAAAAGCATATGTGGCACCTATAGCCCATCAACATGATGGCTATAAATAGGAGCAACTTGGACGTTCCAAAGGCTGCCTGGCTTTTTCTGCTTCAGAGACTATATCCCTCCAGGCGAGCTATGTACGTGCACACAAGCTCAAGAGAGAGAGAGAGAGAGAAGAGAAGAGAAGAGAGAATCCCTCATTCACTCATCGGACCTTCAAGGGAGTAAAAGAGTCGATGCAGTACTCGATCTCCATCGTCACATTACCCAGATTAAATATATTGTACTTAGATTTTTTGTCTAGGATCTCTTTATATTTTTTTTTTGTTGTTAAACGAAAGTTTTTCCAAACCAACTTCAATGGCAAACAAGGTGGCGACTCTGCTGGGGACCTCCCTCTTCTGTGATGAGATGGTCGTGACGCAGTCCGACACGTCGAAGCTGGGTTCGACCCAGAGGATGCTGGTTGTACGCTTCGACCAACAAATCTTTGAGGAAATGCCCTCTGAGGGCGGCGCTTCTCCAAGGCTGCCAATGTCACGCCCCGATTCAGTGGAATCGATAGTCGTCCCCCGGGTGTGACGCCGTGCGTTCCTAGGTTGCGCAACGCACAAGGCTAAGATATTTTATATAACAAGCACATATTCAGAGTAAGCAGATAATTGAACAAAATATTGAAACATGAAAAAGTTCTCTTTATTGATAATGAACAACTTTTACAAACTCTTGAACGAGTCAGATAATTGACGCACGGGCTTACAAAAGTTGACTCAAAATGAGATAGCCGTCATGTACATTACATCATTTTACTAAAAGTTTAAAATGTATAGACACCTTCAGGCGAAGCTATCACCTTTCCTCGGAGCTGCATAAGATGTGCGCATGAGCTCCTGGGACTTCAAAACGTCTCTTCAAAGGCACGATCAGGGTGTGCCGGTTGGTGGGCTAGAATGGGAAGTAGCTTTAGCTCCTCGCAGGATCTCCTTGGTGCGGGAAACCTGTTTCAACAAGGGTCAGTACATCGAAATGCACTGGTGAAGGCGAGCTAACCCAACTATACCAATCAACACGTTGTTTATATGGAGCATGCAAGTTATTTGTGGTCTTTCTATCTTGCTTTAGTTCATTTTACAAGCAAGCATTGATGTGGAAATTTACTGAAATAAATATGCCACCATTCGGTGACTTTTATCTGCCCGTCTGAACCACCTGCACAATACTTACCATAATGGACGAGTTATAGTCATAGACGAGGATGCTGTGCAACGCAAAGGAACATGAAGCGCTACATGCCATCCCGTCTTGTACATGAGACTTATCGTGAAGTTCCGTTCGGATCGGATCGGATCGGATCGGTGTCAGGGCCCCAGCGACCGTCCGCAGAAACCATTGACCTTGTGCACAAGTTATCCGTGATCAACGCCGTTCATACTAAGTTATCAATTGATGCAGTTTAAGGCAACACGAGTACGAGACAAGTAGCATGGCATGATTCATTTTGTATAGTCTCCCTGATCAGTTTATTGCATAGCAAGGTGTGTTATATACATAGCACAATATAGAATAAGTATATATTCTAACTTGAATTGAAATGCTATGAAGGAACATTTTTAAGTGAACAAGCATGCAATAAGGTAACCATTTCTAAGTTGATTGATGAGCACAATTTAATCCAAGTCTATTTCTTTTTATCTTGACATCTTTTAGTTATTTTTGGTATCGTTTGATCGGAACAAGCAAGAATGCAAGATTTTTGATGTGAAGACTTGGAAAAAGGGTCAACTGAATCGAATATAGCCACTCACGAGTTGGTTGGAGAAAGAAAAGAAAAAAGGTGCTTCAAGACTCCGCTTGCACGATGTCTACTGCACGATCACCTGCATTGCCACGAACATCTGATCAATATCTCTTCTACTCTTTCCAAGCTCGAAATGGAATGCAATTCAACGAACGAAAGCAATGAAATCCATCGAAACCGTTCAAGAAAACGCAAATCCAAAAACCAACTCAAAAGCACGAAAGCAACAAGGCGACAGCAAAAACTAGGCAAGAAAACTTGCAGCGGAGAGGTCCCTCTTGACTCTGCCCTTAAGTCCATCCACGGTCCACTGAATATGGGAATCGATTCCGAAGAAGCAAAACCATAACAAGGATAAGATCTTGATTCAATCTATCCCGATCGAACGATACCGTTTTGTATTTCTTAGCCGCGTTCCCCGAATAGGGGAAACGGGACACCACAGCCAAAGCCTAAGAAGACTCGCAGGACATGGGTTGCAAAGGCTATTGTGCCTCACCCAACTGTGGAGCATGTGCTCCTCGTCTCTCTTCCTGCCGCAGAGGACGCACATTATGCGTCCCCACGAGCTGACGTCCTTCATGCGCCAGCCTCTTCGGACAAGGAAAGCGCTCAGCACTTGAGCTCCGGCAGAGAAAAATACTACGATGCCAGAAATCCGAGTGCTAAGACACGTTCCATGAGGCCACGTCAAAAGTCGCATAAGGAGGACTATGCGACACCGGTCGGTAGCCGCAGCCAGATGGCCACATGCGGCCAAGACATCCACAGAATTTCCGTCTTCAACCAAATCTCACGCAGCGCTGACTCCATGCGTCATTATGAGAAACGCGAAGATGTAAACTTGGACTCTTCATACTACGCACCGGCGCGTGCTAGGACGAAGAAGTCTAGGACAATGCGAGCTCGCCAAGCTTAAGAAATTGCTCATTCGACCGACCATCAGCAGGCGCCGATAACTGTAATGTGTGCCTCTGACGAAAAGTTGTACAAAACCGGCCCATGCGTCTTGCCCGCAGTGGCAATCAGACGTGGTCAGTCTAAAGAGTCTTCCATTAGCAACCTGGGACAAGTTCTTATAGGAACCCCAGGTCAGGAAGCAAAGTCAACACCTACGCACCCATGTGCTCGGTCTACCCGTGCTCATAAGAAGGGTGCAAAGGTGAATCAGCTCTCGCTTGACTTGCGCAACGTGATCAATTACAAACGCAAAGCGAGGGAATCAATTACGGCATTTGAAGTGTCCTCCCCAGGGCATCATTGTGCCAATATTATCATCAATTGTTGCTGTAAAGCAAGCAGTATCTACAAACAGACAGTCGGCATTCCAGTGGCTGCAACCAAAGGCACCCACCCGGCGGCAACCCGAAGAACAGGTGCAAGCACTAGAGGTAGAGGAGTTGCCACTTGTCTCATGTTATTCTGCTTGGAAGGCCCTCTCCATGAGGGGAGGTCAGAAGTCCAGCACCTCCAGTCCGTTGATCTCGACTAGTGAGTCAAGAAGACGGATCCAAGAAGGAAAGGCAGCGGAACCCGCGAAAGATATTTTCTGGGACAGCCGCTCAAAGAAGAAGCTGTCCGCCACTGGGGGTAGTTCTTCCTTAGGACCCCAGGTGGCTACGCAAGCTGGGGATTATAATCCTCCGGACCTTTATGACAATTCGGCGTTCCGAGAAGATAATTTTCAAGGAACAGATGCTGAGATCCCTGATGGCTGCCTTCGCCAAGAAGACAGCTTCCTACGCTGGGGGTAGTGTTCCCTCAGAGGCCGAAGAGGATGCGACACTACCAACTTTTCCGGATGACTATTCACGGCAAGAGTCCGAGGCGGAAAGTGCGACGTCCACCGTCCTACCATTTTCCCATGTGAGAACATCATACATGACGGAAGACGATCACGAAGGCCCCAGCGATCGACATCGCCTCGAAAGCCTCGAGGCCATGATGCAAACCATGAGTGCGTCAATGCAGGCCTTAACCCAGACAATGCTGGAAATTAAGGCGAATATAGTCTCACAACCAGCAAGGGCCTCTGGTCAAGCAATCCTGGACCCCGGGACAAACGGGGATTCAAATGCAACAGCTCCACCCGCTGGCGGCAATCATCCCCTGTACGGATTATCTGCCCCTTCCGCAGTGATGAAGCCCAAAAAGCAATATGGGGTGTGCGATAAATTCGGGTCCGCGTAGACTCAATGGGCAATCGGGACTCACTGCGCAAGCTCGGGATCCGACAACTGTATCCCCTCGAGTTGAGAGACATACTGTACCCGCGCAAGTACAAGCCTTTAACTTGACTCTGTTTGATGGAAAGACATCTCTCCGTCAATTCATGAGTTACTTCGAGACGGCGACGGGACGTCTGCCTCGTAACAATGCCCTCTTAACCAAGCTATTTGTCGGGGCATTGTCTGGGATAGCTTTCGATTGGTTCTGCAGCCTCCAAGACAATTAAATTTTGTCGTTTGACGACCTCAAAGGTCTTTTCCTTGCTCGGTTCTACGACGGGAAAATAACATGATGATATCCTCTTTAATGGACATCACGCAAAGGGAGAAAGAATCTGTATAGGAATACATTGAGTGGTACAGGCAAGCGGCGCTAAAGTTACCACCTGGTAACCCTGAGTCCACTTTGATGGACACCTGCCAGAGAAATCTTCTTCCCACGGTCAGACTCTGGATGGGTTACTCTCAGTTTAAAGACTGGACGACGTTCATCATAAACGTTGTCAGGGCGGAGAAGAGAGTAAAGGACGCCCGCCTCTTGGGAATACAGATCCCCGTCGATGATGATAGGGAAAAATGCACTTACAAAAACAACAACAACAACGGCAATAGCGTCCGGGATGGCAAGGATAAGCAGGTTCTTGTCGCCAATATAACCAAGAAATTCGAGCCAAAGTCCACAGAGGCTCCAAAATGGAAGAAAACTGATTCCTTAAAATATGATGACGTCATGACAATCTTTGACGTACTAATGAAGGAAAACAAGCTTCGGCTCCCCGACGTCAAGCGTCTTGTTGAGTCAGTCGAGGTAAATAATCCGAGGTACTGCCACTACCATCGATACGTCTACCATGCGACGCGAGATTGCTACACACTAAAGCGGTACATCCAGCGTCTGCTCGACACCAAGGCCCTCACCTTGGATTTCAATGACAAAACAGTTGCCGCTAACATGGTAACTCTCCAGTTCGGTAACTTTTCGGCAACGGAAGCCTAATATGGAGTAGTCCTGATCCCCGGGACAACAATGGAGGTTGTCAATCTCCCGCCAGCTCGTGACCAAACAGTCGGGCTGATACCTCTCACCACATCACGTGGGGATGTCATGTGGGTCCATCCAGATCTTGCTCCAAACTTGATGCAGGTCTGATGCACAAAGAAAATAGTATTACTAACTAATTTGTCTCTTGCTATTCTAGTTTATGACGTTTAGATATCATATAACAAAAAAAACTTTTTACATGGACTAAAGGATTATAATGAGTGTGCTGGACTTTTGTTTATAACTGAATTTACATACATTAAATAGTATAAAACAAAAATTGGGTGCCCTCTAAAATTTTGGACGTGAGACATCTGCCTCATGAACCTCATTCAAGTTCTGACGGACATAATTTTTTTGACAATCTTCTGCTTATCTAACATTTTAACAATCCTCCAATGAATTAAGACTACCAAAAATGTAATCTCGTTAATAGTTTTTGTAGTCCCTTTATCAATGACTTTTTTATGGGTTATTTACACTAACTACCCTAAGTTTTAGATTTATTACACAGGGTACCCCTATGTTTTATGTTTATTACACGGAGTACCCCTACTTTAAGATAAAAATGAAAATTTATAACACTAACTACCCATATTTTTCTAAAGAGAAGGGTGGTCAGTGTAATTAGTTTAAAAGTATGGGTACCCGTGTAATAAGTCCAAAACTTATGAATAGTTAGTGTAAATAATCCCTTTTTTTATTATAGATTTTATGAAAAGATGACCTATTCTATTCAGCAAACTTTTCGGCGGGTTTTCCCATCAATTAACTAACTGTAGGTTCATGAAGAACATTTTATAATCTTTATATAAGGCCATCTTCAATTGGGGATTTTCTAAAATTGAATTTATATCCTACTGTACTCTAAGAAAATTTCTATTCTAGTTGACAGTTTCTACATAAAAATTATATCATAGAAAAAAAATATCCAATTGTTCTTAATTTGTATCCTACGTGGAAAAAAAAAGATAAATTTAATGATCTCGTTTGAAGGTAGAGCCCATTATTAATAGAGTTGAGAAATTGAGAATTTTCTATGAATATAAATTCTTCATCCTACATTAGAGTCACATATAGATATAAATTGAAATCGAAATCGAGACAAAAATTATTATTGGAAGATTTTTTTTCTTCTAAAAGAAGTCTCTTCTATAGAAATATGGGAGATAAAAATTTCCATTGAATATGGCCTAAGAAAACAAGCTCTTTAATAAACAAAACAAACTCCTCCGACATTTTATAGAATGCTTTAACCAAGTAAGACCTATTATTCCGAACAAGAAACCACATGACATCCTCTACAATTCCAAATTCTTCTAAGCTTAGTATCTAACTATGGCTCTTATATAATCCTAACTAATTAATTATCAACTAAATATGACATAAAAAACTAATCTAATCATATGAAGTTTGGTTTATATTTTCAACATTTCTAATGTATTTTTAGTGTTTCAGAATTGGGTTCTATTCTTTTAGAGAAAAAAATATTGGAATTAAATTGTATCATTAAATTGTATTTATGATGATTAACTATATATGGTGATAGGCTGACTATATATGGTGATTGGGATATTGGGATTAAATTGTATTAAATTATATTTGTGGTGATTGGCCATGTGACTTAGGCCAAGTTGATATGTGGATGTATACATATGTAATATCATGATGAATGAAATACCAAGAATATTATCTCCTATCACTTCTTCACATGGTATCAGAGCCTGACGGCTAGAGCACGTTTTCTTCGAGCGGCGGCGGTGGCGATATGTCGAGCTACGATGGTGACATGACGAGCGACAGCGGCGGCGGGACTTCTACGCCGACGGCATCGCGGATCGATCCCACATCTCCGTATTACCTTGGTTCTAATGACAATCCTGGTAATACAATTACGAAAATGGTATTTCGTGGGAAAAATTATGAGGAATGGTCGAGATCTATTCGGCTTTCTCTACGGGCTCGACGAAATTTTGGGTTTGTTGATAGGTCTATCAATAAACCTTCGGAGAAGGATCAATTGGAGGATTGGTATTGCGATGCTTGTGCGGTAAATTTTGCATACTATCGACGCTTCGATGAAGAAGTCAATACCCTACTTTGAGGAGGCGAAACCACTGTGAGATTCTCTCAATGTCTGATTTAGCGGATATGCGGTTGATGGTGGACGTGGACGGGGTACGGAAGTGCGTGCGGCGGTGGCAGGACGTGGCTTCGTTGCTGCACAGCCGCGGATGGCAGATGATGGTGCAGGCGTCGGGGGTGTGCCGGGATTGACTTCGGGCAATGGCAACAATTATTTCTATGGTTGGTAATTCTTCGGCCAAATCTCCAGAGGATCGTATGGTGGGTAAGTCCATTGCACCTTGGATTATTGATACAGGCGCTTCGAATCATGTTACGAAAAATTTGAATTTATTGTCGCGGGTAACGACAATGGAGGAGTGTCCGTTTGGACTCCCGGACGGACGGACTGCGGTTGTCTCGTGTTGCGGGCGTGTTGCCCTTGCACCAGGTGTGGTTCTCACGAATGTTCTATTCGTACCTCAATTACATTATAATTTAATTTCTGTGGCCCATCTTATTGATGATATAAATTGTGTTATACAATTCACTAAAAATTTGTGCGTGATACAGGACCCCAGTTTGAGGACCCTGATTGACGTCGGTGAACGGTAGGACAGACTCTACTACTTTCATATTGTACCGAAGACTCAGGCCTTGGCAATTACTGGGACGACTTCTCTAGACATTTTGGCATCAGCGACTTGTACATTCTTCTGATAAAGTAGTAAAGTCACTTCATGTTGTCAGTAGCTCTAGTAGTTCAGTAAATAAGGCATGTGAAGTTTGTCATCAGGCAAAGCAAACTCGAGATATCTTTCCTGTCAGTGACTCTCGGGCTGTTACAATTTTTGATTTGATACATTGTGATCTTTGGAGGCCGTATCCTACGCCTTCTTCGTGTAGAGCTCGATATTTTTTGACGATTGTGGATGATTTTTCTCGTGCTGTTTGGGTATTTTTGTTGATTGATAAGACTGAAGTATACAAGATGTTCTCGTCATTTTTTTCTATGAATGAGCGGCAATTTAATTCTAAAGTTCGCATTGTGCGAAGTGATAATGGTACTGAGTTTAATTGCATGCGCGACTACTTTGCACAGAATGATATTTTGTTTCAGACATCTTGTGTAAGTACACCTCAGCAGAATGGTAGGGTCGAACGAAAACATAGACATATTTTGAATGTGGCACGTGCTTTACGTTTTCAGGAAAATTTGCCATTTTTTTTGGGTGTGTGTATTTTGGCGGCTGATTATTTGATCAATCGAACTCCTTCGAGCCTTCTTGGTTTTAAAACCCCCTATGAAATATTATTTCGTGCTCCTCCTTCTTATGATGAATTACGTGTTTTTGGTTGTCTTTGTTTTGCCCACAACCAAAAAGCTAAGATGGATAAGTTTGCTCCTTGCAGTCGAAAGCGTGTTTTTGTGGGATACCCCCATGGCAAGAAGGGTTGAAAATTATATAATCTAGCTACTGGTGATTTTTTTTTCTCTCAAAATGTCAAATTTTATGAGAATGAGTTTCCCTATTTTGTTGAAGATGGTCGTGGTGATATGGCTCCTTCTGACCTGGCGCCCCATGTCTTGGACTATGATGCTTTGGGGTTTGATCTACCTCATATAGATGGGATGACCGTCGTAGAGGCTGAGACCGCTGTGGAGGACTGCACGGTTGAGGCCGAGGCCGCCGTGGAAGATGCGGCAACGGAGGCCGCCGTGGCGGAGGCAGCTGTGGCAGCAGAGGATGAGGCGGCGGTGCTGGTGTCGAATGGTGAGGGTGCACTGGGGCGTGGCATGCGTACCAAGATTCCGTCTGTGAAGTTCCGTGACTTTGTTACAAATACAATACGAAAGTTGTCTCATAGTCCTCCCTCTCAACGTTCCATCACGTCCAATCACTCATCAGGTACTCCTTATCCTATAGCACATTTTTTGAATTGTGATCGATTTTCTCTGGGACACAGGAATTTTCTTGCAGCTGTAACTGCAGATACAGAACCGAACTCCTTTAAAGAGACAATTAAAGATGCAGGGTGGCGAGAAGCTATGCAGAAGGAGATACGGGCGTTAGAGGATAGTGGTACATGGACTATGGAGACGTTTCCGGCTGAAAAATGTGCTCTGGGGGGCTGGTGGGTATACAAGATAAAGTATAACTCTGATGGGAGTGTTGAGCGGCTTAAAGCCCGTTTGGTGGTTTTTAGAAATCATCAGGTTGAAGAGATTGATTACACTGATACTTTTGCTCCGGTTGCAAAAATGGTTATTGTTCGTGTCTTTCTAGCTGTAGTCGCAGCAAAGAATTGGAAAGTACATCAGATGGATGTTCACAATGCCTTCCTACATAGAGACCTTACCGAAGAAGTGTATATGAAACTACCACATGGTTTCCAAACCAAACATCCTGATCAGGTATGTTGGCTTCGAAAATCTCTTTATGGACTTAAACAGGCGTCTTGTTGTTGGTTTGCGAAGTTGGCATATTCTTTACGGGAGTACGGATTTTGCCAATCGTACTCTGACTATTCACTTTTTACTTTGCATAAGGACGATGTTCAGATAAATGTTCTTGTGTATGTCGACGATTTGATTCTCTGGCAATAATTCTGCTGCTCTTACTGCCTTTTAAGAATTATTTGAGTACATGCTTTCACATGAAGGACCATGGGGTGTTGAAGTTTATTCTTGATGATGAGGTAGCTCGAAGTGTGGAAGGTAATTTTTTGTGTCAACGAAAATATACACTTGACATTATCTCTAAGACAGGATTATTGGAGGCAAAACCCGCAAGCTTTCCAATGGAACAACATCATCAACTGACACGCTCTACAACTCCACTTTTGTCTGATGGAGAAGCATATCGACGGCTTGTGGGACGGCTGATTTATCTTTCGTTTACTCGGCCGAATCTGGCTTATACTGTTCACATCTTGTCGCAGTTTATGCATGAGCCCCGACATGATCATTGGGATGCGGCATAAAGGGTTGTTAGATATCTGAAGGGTTGTCCCGGTCAAGACATTCTTCTTCGCTCTGACTGTGATTTGCGGCTCTGGGGATGGTGTGATTCCGATTGGGCGAGTTGTCTCATCACACGACGCTCTTTGTCTAGTTGGTTGATTTTTTTTTATGATTCGCCCATTTCTTGGAAGACGAAGAAACAGGTGATGGTATCTCGTTCTTCGGCCGAAGCGGAGTACCGTGCGATGGCGGCGGTCACGTGTGAGCTTAAGTGGCTCAAGGGGTTGCTTGGCAGTTTGGGGGTGCAACATTCGTGTGCTATGGATTTGTTTTGTGATAGTCAATCTGTTTTACATCTTGCGCATAATCCAGTTTTTTATGAGCGCATAAAACACATTGAGTTGGATTGTCATTTTTTGAGGGATGATGTTCTTGCTGGAGTTATTCGTTCATCTCATGTGCCAATGGATAGGCAACTGGCGGATGTTTTCACCAAAGCTTTGAAAAAACGGCAATTTGAGTTTCTTTTGCGCAAATTGGACATTTGTGACTTGCATGCTCCAACTTGAGGGAGGATATTGGGATTAAATTGTATCATTAAATTGCATTTATGGTGATTAGCTATATATAGTGATTGGCTGGCTATATATGGTGATTGGGGTCTTGGAATTAAATTATATTAAATTATATTTATGGTGATTGGCCATGTGACTTAGGTCCCAAGTTGATATGTGGATGTATATATATGTAATATCATGATGAATGAAATACCAAAAATATTATCTCCTATCACTTCTTAAAAAAAAAAAAGATTTTTTTCGACTTCAAAGATGATTTGATTAATGGAATTACCTTACGGGACCCCTTGCAAACGTCTTTTATTTTTTCGTGGAGACGAACACACTTGAGAGGAACGGTAATATATTGAAAATTTAGTGAACAATCGACAAAACTTACAACAAAAACAAAGCATCAATATTGTGTGAATGGAACTCGTAGAGACGAGTGAGAACATATCTTAAGAATAAAAATAAAATAAAATATATACAAATATATAGAACACATTGGAATTGATTGTGGGGACGGTAGACCCAATGTGTTGTGTTCTATGTAGCTCTGCCCTCTCATGATACCAACAACAACAACTACAACAACGCCTAACCAATTATTTATTGGAAAAAGCTATTTTGACCGTTCTTTGGAGGACCGCGTTTGCCCGCACCCACATGACCGCCAATCATTGGCCCCCCTGCTAGCACGGGTCCATCCGGACAGAGGGAGTCAATGCTAGACTCCACGTGGGCGTGGGCCAGCACGATCCCCCAAGGGGCGGTTCAAATAACAGTTTTCTATAGGGAACAACAATTGGATAGAGGACGTCTCTATAATCGAGTAGGGGATATTTATTTTTTTGGACCAATTAATTGAAAGTTGTCACTATAGAAGATGTATATTTTGCACACGGTTAAATTTTAATTTGATACCCACAGCTATTCAAGTTGTTCAACTTAATACCCTAAATTCAAAAAAAAATTTAAAGTTTAGAATATTAAATTGTCAAATACGAGTAATTGAGGGTATCAAGTTGAAATTTAGCCTTTTGCACAACTTTTACCAACTATGCATATAAATATAATGTTCATATTTCCTTCGTACACAGTTCAAACAACCACAACCGGCACAACCAAAGTATCTTAAATTTAGGCCATTCACAAAGTCACGACAAAAAAAATTGTCACGTACGAGAAAAATTATTATAATATTATTAAAAATAAATAAACATTTAAATTATATTAAAATATTTTAAATATAATTTGAATATATATTTTTTGTTTGTCATATATATGTTCTTAAAAAATTTATATACATAGATATTGAATATATTTTAGAATTTATTATATATTAAAATAGTTAGAAGGATTTAGATTTTTTTTTTTTTTTAACTATGTGAGGATGTACATACGCTGTTACAAATATATATATATTTTTAAAATAAACATACGTTTGGACGGCTCATTTTTGCGTCGTTTCCAAGCTTCATTATAATAGTAGAAATAAAGAATATTTTAGAAAAAATTATTTCAAATATAAAAACTAGCATATATCTCCACTATTTATAAAAAACTATAAAAACATTTTTTTTATTACAAAATTCGGTTAAAATAGTGAAAAATATATCTTATTTTTGTAACTGTTCCATACAATAAATAAAAATATTTGCTACTTTTTCTTAAATAGCGGAGGTATATACTCGTTTTTATATTTTGAATAATTAAAAAAAATAGTGCATTTATTACTGTGATTTGAATATAGACAGAGAGACCAAAAACACTGTCGAAAATTATGTCGAAAGTTACTGATGATTAGTCGTACGTTGAAGGGTTGGTACCATCGGTAAATCATTATGGGACGGTCGCAATCATCAATAGATTTTGTGACCTCCACTACGTATGGGCTCCAATATGTGTATGTGAGACACATAGGCACCACAAACAGTAGAGAGAGAGAAAAAAGTATCAATATTGCGTGAATGGAACACGTATCCGGATACCAACAACATGCCTAAGTAACTATTTATTTCATACAACAGAGTAAAAAAAAAAAAAAAATTTGGGTCGAGCATATTTATTTTTTTGACCACGGTCACTGAAAAATTGGGTCGAGAATATTTATTTTTTGGACCAACTTCACTGCATAATTGGGTGGAGGACATTTATTTTTGGGACCAAATTATTGCATGGTTGTGTATGGGGAGAGGATATTTATTTTCACACAATGCTCGACAAACTTTTGCCAGCTATGCATTAAATATAGGGCTAATTAGAGTTTAGATCCTAGATTTTATACCAGCTTAGACTTTAAGTTCTAACATGTCCACATAGAAAGTTTGGACCCAAAAAAAAAAAATTCTTTTCCCATTATATCCTTCTTTTCAACATGGTTTAGTTGGTACCCTTTAATAATGTTAAGGGTATAGTAGGAAAAAAAGAAAACAAAAAATAAAAATTCAAGGTCAAAACATTTCAATTGGACATGTCAGAACTTAAACTTTAAGCTGATATAAAATTCAGGGTCTAAACGCTAAGTAGTCCTTAAATATAGTAGATATAGTAGTACATTCATGTATGTTACACGTAAAATAATTTTTCTCTTTCTGATATTATTGAAAAATATTTAAATATATTTGAATTAAGTTTATATATATATATATATATATATATATATATATATATATATATATATATAAAGATTTGTTAAATATTTAGTTATATTTTAATTATAATTTTTTACGTATATATGTAAATAAAAGAGAGTATTCGGTTATACGAAAGAAAAGAGAAAAAAGTTTAAAATTATAATATTCCGTAAAAAAAAATTAATTAGATGATTGATGATTTACAAACGGCTTGAATGGTTCAATTTTGAACCGTTTTCAAGCTTCATTATAATAGTAGAGATAGATATGAGCATATTTACTTCATATACCGCTCGAACAACAACGCACAATCAACATTATCTTAAATTTAGGCCAATGATAAAGGAGACTACAAAATAGAAATAATGCACTTTTGGCTGATCAAATTTATTTATTAGAGAACTATTAAAATATTGACAGTCTTTATTGTTTTAGTACTTTTAAAATTTTGACCGTTTTAATTTTATATGGACTATAAAAAAATTGTCAGTCCTAATTTTACGTAGACTGTCAAAATTTTGACAATTCTAGACATACAAAGAACAATTTCAAATTTTTGGCAAATCTTTTTTTTTTAAGAACTGTCAACCTAGATATATGCACAAAACTTGTGAGAATTTTGATAGTCTCGTGACTACAAAAAAACTGTGATATCCCATAACAAAGTTTATAGCGCCTTTATCACTAATTTAAATTTATAAGAATATTTGTTTTATACAAACCAAAAACTTTGTCAATAGATATCGGTGATTAGCACATGTTGGAGGGTTGGTGCCATATCCAAAATATTGATAATCATGTTGGATTGTATCTCATTTCCGGTTGAGTGCTCAAAGGAAGGTGACAATGGAATTAGTAATTTAGTCCAACGTCGGATAGGAGGTAGAATCATCAGGTATAGATAATTGGAATTGGTTCAGATCTTACATGGGAATTCTCTTTTAAGGCATATGGACCCAATCCAATATCGCATCTCATGGGCCAACTCTGGTTCGGATCACACCTAGTTCCCAACAAAGTGGTATCAGAGCCCAATGTTACGGGGCTGATTTGAGCGACTCTAATTGGTTCGAGACAAATGGTGCTGAACGTTCATGGATTATATGGACTCTTCTCAAGGTGGAATAGGAGCATCAACTACACGAATTGGCTTTAAAGATGGATCTAACGAGTCCAAGGTGGAGCAAGACGTTGTACTTGGCACACAATGGTGGTATGGATGAACGTGTCAGGTTTGGTTCTGTGGTCGAACGGATCGAAATGACAATATGTTGGATCTGCTGGGTGCTTGATTAACGGAAACGAACAAAGGTAGCCGGAGTGTGCTAATGTTGTTCGGTTAGCGAAAACGAACAAAAATAGCCAGAGTGTGCTAAGGGTGCTCGGCTAGCGGAAACGAGCAAAGGTAGTCGAGATGTGCTAAGGTTGTTCGGCTAGCAAAAACAAGCTAAGATGGAGATTGTTGGATTGTCTCTCGTTTCCGGTTGAGCGCTCAAAGGAGGGTGACAATGGAGTTGGTAATTTAGTCTCACATCGGATAGGAGATGGGATCATCAGGTATAGATAATTGGGATTGGTTCAGGGCTTACATAAAAATTCTCTTTTAAGGCATATGGACCCAATCCAATATCGTACCTCATGGGCTAACTCTGGTTCAGGTCACACCTCGTTCCCAACAAATTCGTAATTGTACATCAATTCATTCTAGCGATTCATTGTGTTCTGATTGGCGACCCATGGGTCCCAAACCATTATGACTACTCCGTGGAACCATACCACAACTGTTCCGCTTCTCATACGAAGCTTACTGAATAAATTTCGTGCATAGATGCAAGCAACAGTTACAGTTATTCAGTGTTCCAATTTAGTATTACATAACATTTATATGGCTTTCATTTATTTGTTATATTCTATTAGGCATCATCAATCTATTTCCGCCCAAAGGCACAAATTTGTGAGGTATTTAGTGCTTTCTTCTCGAATACCTTATGGTAAAGACATTGCAAGGATACAAATTAAGTTGTGAATGAATAGAAAAGAATGACCAAAATCACCCACTGGTTCGAGAATACGTCGAGAGAAGAAGAATCGCTTCGCAACAATCAAACTTCAGTTACGCTTTCTCCTGTAATGGTACCAACATCGAATCAGTACACTTTTATATCCTTCCATTCTCTCCGAATTCTCAAATTGAATGCAGAAATCGATGAAAGTGAACAATATAAACAATCATCGAAAACAACACGAAAACTCATTTATCAAAACCAAAACAGCAAAAACGTCTAACGAAAATTCAAATTGAAATATACAGAAAAAAATTCTTATATAGAGTTCGTTCACCAAGACACAATCTATTGTATTTAGAACTTATTCCAACATAAGTCAATTCATAAGCATTCGTCCCGATCGAGTAGATGTCGAAAAAATATTCTAATACTTATTTTCGACTGAATCAACTAGTCAAAAAATCTACGCATAGTAACATCAGCCGGAACGGGGAACTATAGAATAGTGAGTCAATTTAGTGAATTGGCATAATTCGGAGATCCATTGATCAATAAAAAAAGAAGAGAAACCATGTGTTAAATTAGAATATTTATTTCATATAACCCCATGGGAGAAACCAAAAACTGTTGGAACCAACAATAGAGTGGAGGACATTTGTTCTGTTGATTGAGACTAAAGAAGGACGTCGCTGTTATAAGTGATGTTATAATTATAGGTGTGTAAGAGGACATTTATACTGAATGGTTGTTACTATATAAGAGCATCTCCAGCCCTATTGCAATGGGTTGTGATTTGAGTGTGACATAAGACACAAGACTATCTTTTTTATATGACAAGTCCATATTCACCACACAAAAAATGATCTATAAAATCTTTTCCAACGTAAAAGTATTGAAATATACTTTTTTCAACTTCTACTATTCTTTTTTTTTAATATTTTTTTATTCATAATTGATGATTTGGAGGTAAAAATATTATCAAGTGCATCGTCTAGAACTAAATAACCATCTTCACATTGTCTTCTATAATTTTTGTCACATAAATTTTATAATTTACTTGACAATTACAATAGAGAATATTTTTTTTAAATAAAAGGGCTAATTAGAGTTTAAACCCTGAATTTTATACCAACATAGAATTTAAGTCCTGACTTGTCCAATTAAAAAGTTTAGATTGATTTTTTTTGTTACATTTTTTCCTTTATACCTTCCTGGTATATATATATATATATATATATATATATATATATATATATATATATATATATATAGGAAGATTTCGATCTTAAGGAGGGAGGATATAACGGAAAAAATATAACAAAAAATAAAAAATCAGGATCTAAGCTTTACAATTAGACAAATCATAACTTAAACTCTAAGCTGGCCCAGGGTCTAAACTCTACTTAGCCCTAAATAAAATAAAATGTTGCCATTCCTGTGTGGCAACAGGTTTTTTCCTAAGTCACAATAGGGTTGGAGATGCCCTAATTAGGTAGAGGATATTTATTTCATACACTACTCAACCAACTATTGCAAGCCATGCATTAAATATATATGAGCATATTTAGTTCATACAAATCGCGTGCAGATTCATATAAGAAGGTCTAGCATAACTACGGAAACATTCAGCAAGCAATCGAGGGAGAGAGAGATGGTGGTGGTAGTCGAGTCGAGCTTGGTAGCACAGAATGGGGAGACCCCAAAGCACGAGAGCATATGGCTTTCCAATCTTGATTTTAACGTCACCAGCTACCACATCCCAGTCGTCTACATCTACAGGAATTGTAACGGAGTTCAGTCGGTGGTGGCCGAGGCCCTCAAGGCGGCCCTCGCCGACGCCTTAGTTCCCTTCTACCCGCTTGCAGGTCGACTCGGCGTTGACCCAGATGGCCGGAACGAGATCAAGTGCACCGGGGAAGGAGCCATCTTTGTGGTGGCTCGTTCCGACCGCAACATCTGCGAGCTCGGAGATTTCGCACCGTCTCCGGAGATGATGCAGCTAGTTCCCTTGCCCGGGCCATCTTACTCTCCAGCTTTGTTGTTGGCACAGGTGACAACTTTTTCCCATATCGATGGGAAGAAGCCATGCCGCCCTTGCAGCTTGGGACATAACCATCATAGGAGTTTCAACCGAACCGAAATAGTTACGGTTAACTAGTGTTTAGATCTTAGATCCTGAATTTTATATCAGCTTAGAGTTTAAGTCCTAATATGTCCAATTGAAAATTTTGGACCCTAGAATTTAATTTTTGATTTCGTTTTTTTTTTTCGTTATACTCTCATTTTTAGCTTGGGTTGACTTTTTGTCCTTTTATTCATGTTGAGAGTATAACCGAAAAAAACAAACAAAAATTTAAAATCCAGAATCCAAACTTTTCAATTGAAAATGTTAGAACTTAAACTCTAAGCCAGTATAAAATCTAGGATCTAAAGGCTAATTAGTCCAAATAGTTAAAATCAAATAGCCCCACATTCTAAATGTTCAAGCCAAAATCGAACTGAAATGGGTCATAATTGAAATCAAACCGATATAATCAATTCAGTTTGTTTGGTTTTAACATACAATTATTATATTTAAAAGTTGGACCCAAAATTGCAACAAAATTAGACTTTTATATATATATATATATATATATATATATATATATATATATAATTATTATTTTTAAATTATATCATTTTAATCATAAAATATTCATATGATGCAATAGTTTATAAGTTTTTGTTGGTCCGGTTGTCGGTCCGAAACCGACTAAAAAAAAAAATTCAAATAAAATTGAATATCTTATTTTTATTTGGCCCGGTTGTCGGTCCGAAACCGAATAATACCTACTCCTCCTCACTGATTTATGCTACACTAATGCTGCATTGGATTCGTAAGCAGATAACATTCTTCAAGTGCAACGGGATGACATTAGGCATCGCCACGCACCACCTCACCATGGATGGACACAGCGCAATGCATTTCACCACCCACTGGTGCAAGATCGCAAGGGGCATCGTAGAACTCGATGTCCCTCCCTTCCTCGACCGCACCGTCCTCCGCTCTCGGTCTCCCCCGAACCCCGACCTCTTCTACGCTATCGGTTACAACCCTAACTCCACTTCCACCACAGCTGCTGCCACCAGGGCTCCTGTCACCACCACTATCCTCAAACTTTCACGCAACCAAGTGGCTCTGCTCAAGAACAGAAGCGAGCAGCAGTCCACATTCCAGGCCATCACCGCCCACGCATGGCGGGGCGCTTGCCTCGCACGAAAGCTAGCGCCGAACCGGATGACGAGGGTCTATTTGGTAGCCGACGTCCGCACCCGACTGAAACCTGCTCTCCCGCGAGGCTACTTTGGCAATGCTATCTGCCGAATAGCAGCAGCCGCTACGTCCGAGGAGATCGTGTCGAAACCGATAACTTTCGGTGCCCACAAGCTACAGGATGCGATCGATCTAATGACCGACGAGTACGCTAGGTCGGTCATCGACTACATAGAGCTGGCAGGGAAGAATGAGAGGAGGACCGACTGGCTCGGATTCTCGGATGCTGATCTGCTTGCCATCAGCTGGCTCGGGATGCGGTTTCAGCAAGCCGATTTTGGGTGGGGAAGGCCTGAATTCATGGGGAAGGCAATCTCGTTGGGGGCGGGCAAAGTTTATGTGGTATCGGGTACGGACGGAGGGGTGTCTGTTTCCGTATCTTTGGAGACAGAGAACATGGAGAGGTTCAAGAAGGTGTTCTATCAAGGATTGGAAGAATGAAGGTTTAGATATATGGCCACACCCCCGACCCTTGTGGGAGATATAATTCTACTTATTATCCCTATTTTACTTTCATCATTTAAACTTACAAGTATTTGCGAATTCGGGACTTCCACCAGCTCCATTGTTTCTTTGGCGCCAGCTGAGTTATTCTTTGTTCACTATAATTTTCTTTATTTACCACTGCATAGAAGGGGTTTCAAAATCAAGGAACAGGATTAAATCTTTGGTTAACATTAAGATAGATTGAAGTGACAAAAAAAAAACCATCCTCTTAAAAATGTGAGCGAATAAAAAAAATTCAATTAGTAGGTAAAATACGATAACATACAGTGGTGTACTTTGCCTGCTGCTGCTGCTTCATTATCAAGTCCTTTTTCTGAAAGGGTGTAAGAGAAAAACAAATAGAAGCGTCAAATTAGTAAGTATCAGAAATTAAAGATTTACAAAATTATATAGTCTTAAGAGAAGAACCTTGAATCTTGCAATTTACCAACCTTTTAGTTAAGCAACTTCGGCATGGCTAGAATGGAAGAACTCACTTCAACTGTTGATCATCCTACAAATCCCTCAGATGGCCAGAGTTTCGGCATCTGAGATATCAGACAGAAAACTAGACCCGTAGTTTGAAATAGCTGCATCAATCATCCTGACCAGGTCTTCAGGAGTAGATATCCTAGAACCACAAGATTCAATAAAACCTACATCTCTAAGACATCCATCTTCACGAACTTCTCCCTCCCCCTCACTAATTGTGTCATATGCTTTAGAAACTGCCATGCATAACTCGAGCAAGTTTGGCTGCTCCAAAAAATTTCTGATATCTTCCACTGAGCAGCTCCTTTGATTCTTACTAGCAAAGGCCTCGGCTGATTTCATTCTCGAGGCAACATTTCGTGTCGACACAAGGTTAGTAATAAAGTGCTGAGCTTTGCTTGGCGAGCGAAATCCATCTATACCATTTCTAAGATTGTTGAGAAGCATCAAATTGGCCAAAGAAAATCTTGTGAGAAAGATGAAGAAAGTGTAGTAGTTCATGCCTGCAATGAGATTTGCAGAGGAGAAGGGGAAGGTGCATAAATTATTTTAAGAAAAAATGTGATATATAACTAGGAGGGCCAAAAAAGTGACTTTCAAATATGTATGTCAATGGTTCTGTTCCTAGAATTAGGAATTTCACATTACACATACTCATTTAGTTACTCAAGAAAAGAAATTTATTTTCACTCACAAAATGGGTTCGGATAGATCCCTTGAACCCATAAAATCATGGACTGGAATTATATAGTTTTGCTTGATTTGCAATTTAAAAATAGCTTTATAAGGAAAATAACTTTACTTAAGAATTTACCTTGTATTCATATGTAAAACGTTTAATCGCGTAATTTTTAAAAAAAAGGAATACAATTTAAGAATGGAGACAAACGTTTAATCGCGTAATTTTTAAAAAAAAGGAATACAATTTAAGAATGGAGACAAAAATCGATTCCCTGGTACAACAAAAAAAAAACCATGACATTCTAAAATTCTCTAGTTGGTTTCAAAATTCATTATTTATTCTTTCTAATCTATACTACCATATAATAAGAAAAGTTGATGCTTTACCGTGAAAGTTTTTATTAAAAAAATGTCCTTATCTATGTTTACTAATCAAATTTTTGTATTAAATTAGTAAAGTTTGGAGATGGAGAGTAGAAGAAAAAAAAGTAGGAGAAGAGAGAATATGAGAAAGGAGATTGCAAGGGCCTTGAACCCTAGGTTGCATCTCATGTCTATTTATATTGATATGCAATACACCCACAATTACTATTATACCCTCATATGATAAATAACAAAATAAAATAACTCTAACAAAATAAAATAACTCTAACACCCTCCCTAAAGCAGGAGCATATAGATCAGACATGCCCAGCTTGCTACATAAATCAGAAAATGGACCATGAGCAAGTGGTTTGGTGAGGATATCACCTAATTGATCCTCTGACCGAACATAAGGAGTGACAAATCTGTTTCTTCAGCAACAAATCACGAACAAAATGATAATCCACCTCGATATGCTTCGTGCGCTCATGAAACACCAGATTACTTGCAATAAACATTGCCGACTGATTATCACAATACATCTCCATCGGAATAGGAATCATAATCCCCATTTCATGAAGAAGAGTGCACCCACATCATCTCAGAAGCTGTACGAGCCATCGCACGGTACTCGGCCTCTGCACTAGAACGAGCCACAACATTCTGCTTCTTACTATGCCACGTGCAAATATGAACCTGAAAGTATCCGGGACCGTTAGGTCACCAAGGCAGTCCCTGAACCAGGGAAAATGCTTCCAAGGCAAGTGGATCACTGATCGATGATTATGTCAAGTTTGCATCTGAATGATAATCATATCAAGTTTACCTCTGAACAAGAATCCTGTCAAGCAAGTCAAGAATCCCAGCTCGTGGAGCAAATGCTCGGTTCAGAATAAGAATCATGGATTATCATATCAAGTTATGGATTTGGAAGACCAAGATCTGCATGTCACAGGACAACTTGTTTATACAAGGGGGATTACAGCATCCCGTTCCGCGGACGGTCGCCAGGGCACTGGGGCCGATCCGGTCTAGACGGAACCTTTGGTAGTCGTTTGGCGTCGAGCGGAATGTGTGTGCAATGCCCCTTGTTCTTGCTTGCACACCATTCCGACATGAGACTACACCGTCCAACTATGGCGGCGTGCTAGTGACCTCTTATTCATATAGATAAGTCATCCTCGCTTAGCGGCTATCCGCGTGCGAGTCATTGCATCGGATCAAAAATATCGGAAATGCCTGAACGATCATAGATATAAGATACTTGTACACCAATTGAACACTTCAACATCTTATGCAACACACCTGATATTTCGTGTAACTCGTGCACCCAAAGCGTAACCTCGCTCACAACATAGTGTGTGCATATGCTATTGCCCCAAAATATTTATACATGCTTATGCTTGAATTAACTTGGTTTGCCTTGGACAGGGAAGGACAAATGGTAAGTTGGTAAGTCTCGTCGTGTTTTCTCTTATGTGGCATGGCGCACTGCCACACGAGTTAGGCTATTCAATCTTTGCCATGAAACTAATCCTAAGGCAACTAGAAAGACAACAAAATAGTTGGTGCATGGAACCTATATTACATGTTTGGATTTGTCGAGCGGGCGAGTAGCCTCCCATCAGTACATTCATGTACTGATAACCCACCAGATTGCTTGCAGGGTGCGGGAGAAGCTCGTTCGGTGCAGACGCCTCCTTCGTACGTGCTAAGGTGTGGAGTTCACTTTGGAGCCTTGGAACGTTGCGTCCGGAACTGAAACACATATACAAGACATAATGTTGGAACATCGCCTATACATCATTCCACAAATGTAGCCACTTGGCACGCTTTTACTGTTTCAGAGAGAGAGGCTTGAACGACTTGTAATCTCGGCTATACGCCGCCTGTAACTCTTGTTCAACATCAATAAAGAGTTTGTTTTACTTCAACATGTGTTATTCAATGCTTCCGCTATTGACGACTCAGTGAACTTGTTACCAATCGCCTATGCGTTTATAATTCCGCTGCACTCGGACAATCTGTGCGACTATGTGGCTTAGACTTCTTACCGCCAGCCAATGAACCACGGCCTTGCACTGGCGCGGCTCACGCTCGTGCTGCATCACGCCCAGATGGACCGAAACGATTATCCCGCGGGAGCGCTGGCATGGTCATTCTCGCCTAGCGGGGACGGCCGATTAGCCTGCGGGAGATCGGGGCGTGACAGATTGGTATCAGAGCCTGGCTATACGCCTTTGAACTTCGTTTCGATTTTTTCAGTTTCGAAAGCTCGTTCGTGGGTTATGTGCACACACTCTCTCTCAATGTCCCAACGAAATATTCCAACAATAAGTCTAAATACTTTCAAAAGTTGCATGCGAATGATGTGATTGCTTGTACGAAATTGTATTGTGATTGGCCTTTGTGCCGACCTGTGCTAGACCCTTTTGGATTAGACTCGTGCTAGAAACGCGACTTATGTGCAAACCCGAAATGCCTATACATGTTTGCCCAACTGGTTAGTGTAGGGAATCGAATATTGTCCCGAACGGTTAGCTTTGCACACAGCCCTTCGGCTAAGTTTGTAGAGTATCGCGCGCCAAGACCCTTTGGTGCGAGCTAAGTTGCAACGAGATTTGGATATCGTTCAGGAATAAGACAAGTTAGACTTAGAATGCTAACCGATAGAACATTCTCGGATTTATCGCTCAGACGAATATTGAGAATCGTGTTTGGATTTTGGAAAATAGCCCGAACGGTATTTTGTGTTGGAAGATACAAATCGATTGAGGATTTAATTGGATGACTCAATTCCGAGTGGTGTATGGATCATTGCAAATGTCCAAACGAATTCATAGGTCTCGTGCAATAGTCGGATTGAACGGATTTGAGATTGACTTGAACTAAGTGATAAGGCTTATATCGAATTGAGATTCACAGAAATGGAAATCGATATCTCGGTGAAGGAAACTTGTTGGAAACCTGAGGATTGTGCAAGCGATTTCGGATTGAAACAAATGGATTGAACTTGAATACAATATCGCTCGAATGGAAGTTAGCCCGAAAATAAATATCTGATTCGATGAAAGAGATGAACGAAAATAGATTTGGCTTGGAATTTGGAAGAACGATCTTGAATTCTAGTTCGAAACGATAACTCTCGAAATCAGCCCCAACGAGAACGGTTATCCTTCGGGAGCGCCGGCGTGGTGACTTCACGTACGGCGGGGATGATCAAACGCACGGGAACATGTTCGGTAATTATTCCAAACGAACTCGATGAATGGAACGTATCAAAATGGAATAGACTTGGGCTTGAATATTTGAAACATAGTTGCTTGAAGAATGCTATAGGTAGACTATGGAATTACCGAACGGTAACATTGAAGTTGGATGATTTTGTTAGACGAATTATAATTACTGCATGAACGGATATAACTTGGATGTAGCAAGGTGAAATGATAAGAAGTCTTGATCGTTTTGATGAAAAACCATAATATTCAAACGTTCTTGTCTTGTGCGAGCGTGACTTTATGCTCGTACATGCGTCACGTCCGGATTAGGACGATTATCCAGCAGGAGCATTGACGTGGTGATCTCACGTCCAACGAGGGTGATCGAACTTGCGGGAGACCCGAGCGTGACAAACTAATGGATCGTCTTGACTTTTGGTTCGACACGATAAGACGAATTTGGAAATGCAAGTGAATCGAAAATGTTTTGAGGATAAGTTAGCATAGAACCTAAATTAAATCACGCTTGATGGTTTCGTGAACGGATACGTGAATCAGGTTGGACGAATTGAAGTTATAAATAAAGGTTTAGAATCGAATCTTAGCTTTGTGGTCTAGACTTGGAATGGATATATGGATTCTATCCAAACATGTTTTGAGGAGATAGACTATGCAAATCACTAGGCTTGTCCTGCATCTTGAATATTGTGGATTTTACTGAACAGACTTGAACCCCCGTACAAACGAACGTGTTATTGAGAGTAGGAAAAATATGTGCTCGATATTTAGAAATCTGAGTGAAACGAGCTTGGGTAGAATACCCCGTGTAAATGAACAATGGTTTGATCCTAGGAATTGGGACGAGCATCGTGCGACGAATTGCACGATGAATCGTGTGCTTGAACTTGTACCTATGACCTTGTGAGCTGACCTAGAAATTAGGCAGACGACCCTGTGCCGAGTGAATGAACCTGTGTTACCGACTTTAGCATATTGCTTGAACAAGCTATACAACTGGCAGCAAGATTTAGGGTTAGACTTGGAACGATAACGTGTGTTGTGTTTGACCCGAACGGATGAACGCTACTCGGTTGATCGGATTGATCGTGCTTGACGGTGATGCAAATATTGGGTTGGAATTGGAATGACTTGAAATTGGATTTGATTGACCCTATCAGAAGTATCCTTGTGATTCATGAAAACAAAAACCCTTGAGATTTTTCGCAAAGTAGCTTGTCCGATTTCACTATCTTTAAGTTTAGTTGAATGCATATGCTTGAGGGACGCCTTGAACGTGTGCACGATCCAAGACTCAATGATATGTGAAACTCGAGTGCTAAGAGTTTGTTATCCCTAAGTTGGTTGACATGCATATGTTTGAAGGATGCTTTGAATATATGCACGATCCAGACTCGCGATATGCTGATCTCAATGCTTGTGCAAGTGAATATCCACCTGAACAAGTATAACGACTTGTATAAGTTTGCCTCAGCCTTAGATCGTCAATTCACGATGGATCGAAATGTACCCTACGTTAAGCAACATGTCCTGCGCTAAGGCGCAAATGAGACTAACTCAGCATACACGCGACACGGCGTAAGGAACGAGTAGGAGATTGTGTTCAAATGGATCTAGTGGTACCGATTGCTACGCTTGGTATAGATTCGGTAATGCGATAGAACGGTCTGCGCTCAGGAAGTCTCGAGGACGAGACTTTTTCTGAGTAGTGTATAATATAACACCCCGTTCCGCTCAAGCGGACTACCGATTCAAACGGCAAAAGTGCAACGTCCCGACCCGCTTTGCTCAGGCGAGAATACTCGTTTGAGGCAAAATAATTTTCATACTTGGCCCTTCAGGAGTCCCCGCTTAGGCTTTCAGAGGCTCGCTCGGAGTATCCCTCGACCGAGGCGAATCATCGCTAAGGTGGGTGGCTACGATGAACTTGTCTTTGCTTAGCCAGCACACTTAAAATATGGACGTTTCATGCTAGTCGCTAGGTGAATCACCCCCTGCATGCTAATAAGAATCCAACGCACCTAGCTAAGGGAATAATCCCAACTTGTATTGCTTGTGCTAGAACATGAAAATAAAACTTTGCTTATATACAGACCCTTGCATGCTACCTTTGCCTTGTGCAACTAGACCCGCTATGCCTCGAGTATGACGATATGTATATGCTCTTCTTAGTGCACTCCTTTACTTGCTACACTGCACGACCCTAGATCATGTCGCTCGGCAAGTCCCTTTACGGTTTCACTCCTCGGCTTACCTTCGGGCCCGAGCTAATGAGAATGCTTAAGTTTTCTTATAAATGCATGCTTGCCTGCTTATATGTTAACTTGCCTTGTTGCCTCGTTTCGAAGCTGTCGCATAAACTATGCCTCAACCGTGTAACACTGTGCATGTCATGCATTCATCAAGTTCTCCTCGAAAAACTATCTAATAGTCATTCCGTGCAAATATGAACCTGAAAGTATCCGGGACCGTTAGGTCACCAAGGCAGTCCCCGAACCAGGGGAAATGCTTCCAAGGCAAGTGGATCACTGATCGAGGATTATGTCAAGTTTGCATCTGAATGATAATCATATCAAGTTTACCTCTGAACGAGAATCCTGTCAAGCAAGTCAAGAATTCCAGCTCGTGGAGCAAATGTTCGGTTCAGAATAAAAATTATAGATTACCATATCAAGTTATGGATTTGGAAGACCAAGACCTGCATGTCACAGGACTTGTTTATACAAGGGGGATTACTGTAACACCCCGTTCCGCTCAAGCGGACTGCCGACTCAAACGGCAAAAGTGCAACTGTCCCGACCCGCTTTGCCTCAAACAAGAAGCAAAGGATATCCCGACTTGTCCCTACAAGAATCCAGCTCAGGCTTTCAGAGGCTCGCTTGACGTATCGCTCTACCGAGGCGAATCATCGCTAAGGTGGGTGGCTACGGTGAACTTGTCTTTGCTTAGCCAGCACACATAAAATCTGGAATATTCATGTTAGTCGCTAGGTGAATCACCCCTGCATGCTAATGAATCCAACGCACCTAGCTAAGGGAATAATCCCAACTTGTATTTGCTCGTGCTAGAACATGGAAATTGAAATACTGCTTATATTCAGACCCTCGCATGCTAAGTCCCCTAACGATCTAACTCTCGGCTTACCTTCGGGTCCGAGCAACGTGCCTGCTTACGTTCCTTAGAAACGCATGCTTGTCTGCTTGAATGTTGCCTTGTTTTCATACAAACCCGGAAGACTACTACGTAGTCGTTCCGTGCCTGAATAAACCCGCAAGTATACGGGACCGCTAGGTCACCAAGGCAATCTCCGCCCCAGGAGAATTGCATCAAGGCAAAAGACATTCACTGAACAAAATGAATCGTGTAATACTCTTGTCTTGTACTCACGTAGCCTTCGGGCGAATGATTGTTAACGTAGCCTCCGGGCGTATATAATCAGGCAATGCATCTTGTCTTGTACTATTGTTGCCTCAACAGCATGCATCTTGTCTTGTACTCTTGTCTTGTACTCTTGTCGCCCCAAATCATGTAAATGGATAACTTACCCGAGACGCCGTTCGATCATGGACAACTTGTGCACAGGGGCGGTCTAGCGGGCGATGCTGGGGCACTGGCATCGTCTCGGTCCGGGCAAGACCAATTGTTTAGTCTCTTGTTCTTGGCGGAATGGTTTGCAGCGCCTCTTGTACTTTCGTTGCACACCATTCTCGTCAAAGACTATACCGTCCATTATGGCATACGCCAGTGATCGCCTTGTACTTAACTTGTTGCATGCTTGCTGGTAAAAATGAAAGATAACAAGTCATCCTCGCTTAGCGGCTATCCGCGTGCGAGATATTGTATTGCATGAAACAAATAAACTCAACACCTGAACGATCTTGAAACAACTGTACTCGTGTTTGCATATGTTATGCCCTGAATGCTTATACTTGCCCGTGCTTGAATTAACAATGTTTGCCTTGGACAGGGAAGGTAAAATGGTAAGTTGGTAAGTCTCGCCGTGTTTCCTCTCATGTTGCACGGCACACTGCCACACGAACTAGGCTATTCAAATATTGCATGAAACTGATCCTAAGGCAACTAGAAAGACAACTTGATAGTTGGTGCACGGAACCTGTATTACGTGTTTGGATTTGTCGAGCGGGCGAGTAGCTTCCCCACCAGTGCATTCAATGTACTGATAATCCACCAGTTTGTCTGCAGGGTGCGGGAGAACCTCGTTCGGTGCGGATGCCTCCTTCGTGCGTGCTAAGGCCAGGAGTTTCCTCTAAAGCCTTGCAACGGTGCGTCCGGAACTGAAGCACATATACAAGACATAATGTTGTGAACATCGTCTGATCATCGCCTGGACAATCGTTCCACAAATGTAGCCACTTGGCACGCTTTATGTTTCAGAGAGAGGCTTGAGCGACTTGTAATCTCGGCCAAGCGCCGCCTGTAACACTTGTTTATATCAATAAAGAGTTGCTTTACTTCAACTTGTGTTTCAATGCTTCCGCTATATTTGTCAACTCAGTGAACCTGTTACCGATCGCTTATGCGTTCATGACTCCGCTGCACTCGGACAATCTGTGCGACTCTGTGGCTTAGAACTCTTACCGCCAGTCAATGGACCATGGCCTTGCACGGGCGTGGTTCACGCTCGTGCGGCATCACGCCCGGATGGGTCGAAGCGATCGTCCCGCGGGAGCGCTGGCGAGGGTGATTCCCGCCTAGCGGGGACGGCCGATTAGCCTGCGGGAGATCGGGGCGTGACGATTACAGCATCCCGTTCCGCGGACGGTCGCCAGGGCACTGGGGCCGATCCGGTCTAGACGAAACTTTTGGTAGTCGTTTGGCGTCGAGCGGAATGTGTGTGCAATGCCCCTTGTTCTTGCTTGCACACCATTCCGACATGAGACTACACCGTCCAACTATGGCGCCGTGCCAGTGACCTCTTGTTCATATAGATAAGTCATCCTCGCTTAGCGGCTATCCGCATGCGAGTCATTGCATCGGATCAAGAATATCGGAAATGCCTGAACGATCATAGATATAAGATACTTGTACACAAATTGAACACTTCAACATCTTATGCAACACACCTGATATTTCGTGTAACTCGTGCACCCGAAGCGTAATCTCGCTCACAACATAGTGTTTGTATATGCTATTGCCCCAAAATGTTTATACATGCTCGTGCTTGAATTAACTTGGTTTGCCTTGGACAGGGAAGGACAAATAGTAAGTTGGTAAGTCTCGCCGTATTTTCTCTTATGTCGCACGGCGCACTGCCACACGAGTTAGGCTATTCAATCTTTGCCATGAAACTGATCCTAAGGCAACTAGAAAGACAACAAAATAGTTGGTGCACGAAACCTATATTACGTGTTTGGATTTGTCGAGCGGGCGAGTAGCCTCCCCACCAGTGCATTCATGTACTGATAACCCACCAGATTGCTTGCAGGGTGCGGGAGAACCTCGTTCGGTGCAGACGCCTCCTTCATGAGTGCTAAGGCGTGGAGTTCACTCTGGAGCCTTGGAGCGTTGCGTCCGAAACTGAAGCACATATACAAGACATAATGTTGGAACATCGCCTATACATCATTCCACAAATGTAGCCACTTGGCACGCTTTTACTGTTTCACAGAGAGGCTTGAGCGACTTGTAATCTCGGCTATACGTCGCCCGTAACTCTTGTTCAACATCAATAAAGAGTTTGTTTTACTTCAACTTGTGTTATTCAATGCTTCCGCTATCGACGACTCAGTAAACTTGTTACCAATCGTCTATGCGTTTATAATTCCGCTGCACTCGGACAATCTGTGCGACTCTGTGGCTTAGACCTCTTACAGCCAGCCAATGAACCACGGCCTTGCACGGGCGCGGCTTACGCTCGTGCGGCATCACGACCAGATGGGCCAAAGCGATGATCCCGCGGGAGCGCTGGCGCGGTCATTCTCGCCTAGCGGGGACGGCCGATTAGCCTGCGGGAGATCGGGACGTGACGATATCGAAGAAGACCCAAATCCTTAGTATGAAACTGACGACTAAGGTAGGCCTTCAAGTCCACAATCCCAGCATGATCACTCCCAGATATAATGATATCATCAACATAAACAATCAATACGATAATACCTGCTGAGGAAGAATGGCAAAATACTGAATGATCTGATGTGGTACGCCGAAAGCCATAGTGAATGAGAACTGAACTGAACTTGTCAAACCAAGCACGAGGTGACTGTTCAGTCCATATAATGCTTTCTTCAATCGACATACGAGTTTTTTATTTCCTGCTACAACATATTCCGGTGGTTGATCCATATAAACCTCCTCATGTAAGTCACCATGCAAGAAAGCATTCTTTATGTCCAGCTGATATATAGGCCATTGGTGATTAACCGCCACAGAAATAAGAATTCGAACTGAATTCAGCCGAGCCACTGGAGAGAAAGTCTCCATATAATCCACACCATATGTCTGAGTATACCCTTTGGCAACCAACCGTGCCTTTAGGCACTCAACAGAACCATCGGGGTGATACTTAACCGTGTACACCCATCTACAACCCACTGTCTATTTTCCAACAGGAAGTGATGTAAGCTCCCAAGTCTAATTTTGATGTAAAGCATACATCTTCTCATCCATTGCACTTTTTCAACCAGAAGATGACATAGCCTGCTTGTAAGTTTTGGGAATGGAAATAGAAGACAATGAAACAGCAAATGCATGAAAAGATGATGAAGCACGGTGTAATAAAACATAGTTAGAAATGGGATGCATATTCTTTGTGGTACAAAGGCGTTTTCTTTTTCTGAGAGCAATAGGAAGATCATCTGGATCTGTGGTGATGGGAGCAGAAACCTCAGGCACGAAAGATAATTGGTTGAGGGCTGAATTCTGCAGAACTACTGGCCTGTCCTTGGATCTCTGATAAACCTGTAAATGAGGAATGGAGACAGAAATTGATTCAGGAATGACCAGAAGTGGTATGGAAGATATCAAATCTGTTGTAAAAGGAATATAACGGTCTCCTGAAGGAAAGAAAGGGGTAGACTCAAAGAATGTAACATCTGCACTGACATAATATTTGCGTGACTGTGGACTGTAACAACGATAACCTTTTTGAGTACGGGGATAACCAAGAAAGACACACTTCAGAGATCTAGGAGCCAACTTATATCGATTAGGTTCCAAGTTATTAATAAAAGCGACATACCCAAACATTCGAGGAGATAAGGAAAAAGGTGAAGCATCTGTATGTAATATGGTAAATGGAACTTTGTTATTTAATACAGATGATGGCATGCGATTAATTAGATAACATTCAGTAAGAACGACATTTGTCCAATACTGTTTAGGGACATGCATATTGAACATGAGAGTTCGAGCCACATCTAAAATGTGTCGTTGTTTGCGTTCGGCTATACCATTTTGTTGAGAGGTATGGACACAACTGGTTTGATGAATCATACCACAATCAACACAGAAACCGTTCACAGAAGATTGAGTATACTCCAAAGTATTATCAGAACGCAGAATTTTGATACGTTTATCAAGCTGAACATAGACTTCATTATAAAAGGCAGATAACACAACGCAGATCTCTCTCATTAAATAACACCAAGTCATTCTGGAATAATCATCAATAAAAATAACAAAATACTGAAATCCTTTCGGACTTTTGACTCTAGATGGACCCAAAATATCAGAATGAACAAGATCAAAAGACTCTAATTGACGACTCTCACTACGACGAGAAAAGGAACTACGGTGATGCTTGCCTAACTGACAAGCCTCACATTCAGGACTAGAAACATGACTCAAACTAGGAACAACTTGACACAACTTAGCCAAAGACGGATGTCCCAAACGATAATGCCACTGCAATGGAGAAGTAGAAACAGAAGTGAAGGCCTTTCCAGGTAGATCCAAGTAGTACTTTCCAGGTAGATCCAAGTAGTACAGTCCATCATTTTCATGCCCCGAACCAATTCTTCTTGAGGTCCTGAAAAACACGAATTGGGAGAAAATGTCAAAGAACATTGAAGAGATTTGGTTAACTGGCTCACAGATAACAAATTAAATAAAAAATTAGGCACATATAATGAATCAAACAATGATAGTGATTGAGTAGGATGAATGACACATTTTCCAAGCACAGGGCGAGTAGACCCATCAGCCAAGATAATATTATATTTCATGGAACTACGATTATGAAAGAGAGATGTTATACCAGACATATGAGAGCTTGCTCCTGAGTCGATGACCCAAGAGGTGGATGGTGACTGGGTTGCCACAAAAGCAGTATTACCTATATGTGCAATGGTTGCAGTAGGTTGGGAGGTGGTACTAGCAAGCGCGTTCAACTTTTGGAGGATCTGTTCAAATGGAGATGAGATATCGGACGTTGAAGTCTGATTGAAATTCGAAGTATCATCTCTGGAAGCAGAAGCGGTGACCTGGGACTGCATATTTTCATCATGCAATTGATGTGCATATTCTGGTTTGCCCCACTTGTCCCAACAATAGTCTTCCACATGACCGAGCATTCCACAATAGTTACACTTCCGTGGTTGACCACGCCACCACCACCACCACCACCACCGCGGCCACAACCACAACCATTGTCTCTACCATCACGACCTCCTCCTCGACCAAACCTACGACCACCATCTCTACCACCACGTCCACTACCACGTCCACCACCACGACCAACAACACTAGAAACTAGGGCAGAAGAGTCAGTACTCGGCACCACAGAACTCTGTCCCAGAAAGGAACGATTGAGACGGGAGAAACTATCTCCTACCATAGGTAACTGCTCTCCAGCAAGGATTTGAGCTTTATAAGGTTCGAGCGCAAGATCCAAGCCGGCTAGGATAAGTGAAACATGAAACTCTTCCTTCTCTCTCCGAGCTTCCTTCAAATCAGTAGTAACAGGATGATATTGAAACAGTTCCTTCCACAAAGCCTTCTTTGAAGCCAGATATTCATTCACAGGCTTCCCATTTTGCTTTATATTAAACAATAACTCGTACAACTCATAGATACGGGCAACGTTTCGCTTCTGCGAATATGATTCTTCCAGAGATGCCCAAATCTGTTTGCTTGATGCACACCACTGAACATTAGCAGCGATATGCGGCTCCATACTATGCCACAACCACAACATAACGTATGCATATGCACTCATCCAATCTTCATACTCAGCGGAAGTTTCAGGTGGGAGTTCTTCCCGTCAAAAACTTCAACTTCTTCTTCGCCCTTAACACCACTTTGATAGACTTGGACCATGCAAGGTAGTTCGCACCATTGAGTTTCACCATTGTAATCGACTTTTCCAAATCATCATTATGAATAATAGTAAAAGGAGAACCACCTTCGTTACCACTACCACTATTAACCTCGCTAGAAGATTCGGTCCCCACCATACTTGCAGATGCGACAGAAAGACGAGGTCTTTGAAACCCTAGTGGATGGGATGTACAGTACTTTCAAATATATATGCTCTGATACCAAGTGAAGTTTGGAGATGGAGAGGAGAAGGAAAAAAAGTAGGAGAAGAGAGAATATGAGAAAGGAGATTGCAAGGACCTTGAACCCTAGGTTGCATCTCATGTCTATTTATATTGATATGCAATACACCCACAATTACTATTATACTCTCATATGATAAATAACAAAATAAAATAACTCTAACAAAATAAAATAACTCTAACAAAATTTAACATAGATAATTAGGTAATTACATATAGAAAGAAAAAATTAAAGGAGTGGTTGTATGCTATTCCCAAGTAGTAAAAAAATGAAGAGGCTTTGCTCTTCTCACTTAGTAAAATTAAACGACTATTGTTTGGTCTTTCCAAGTAGTATGAAATACGTGCATTGCACGTGCAAATATACTAGTTATAGAGTGTTTGTGAAGCATCCAAGCAAGAAGTGAAAAAAAATTGTTCCATTACAGACGACCATTACCAAGACTAGTATATCTTATCAGAGACTAAAGAGATGGGGAAAAAAAAGGATTCTGTTTTAGGCCTTTGTCTATAGACCAAAAAGAGACCCTAAGTTCCAGCCAACTTTTATTTCCTTATTAGCAAGCCATTCAACATATGTTTTACCTGTGTTGGCTGCAAGATTCCGCTGACAAAGGCCCTCGAAATCATCAGCTATCTCCCGAATATCTTCTATATATTCTTTTGCCTCGTTATAGTCTTTGACAAGTAAATTCCACTGAAAGTGGTAAAATTGGTGATCATAAAACTAACCTTAGCAGAAGATTGTACCATACAGAAGAATCTTATGAAGATGAAGTAGATGAACACTTAGAGCTACTCACCACCCAAGAAAGGTTACAACCATTGAACCAGTTGTGGTTTATAGATATCGTGTCTTCCTGTGACATAAGACACTAAGAGATCAGCACAACTTGACAATCATTTAACCAAGTGCACAACTGTTGGGAAAAAATCAGAAACAAGATGTGTATGTAAAGTTCGCCTAAAAAAATGTATATGCAAATGTACAAGTACAATAAATGTAAATGTGTTTATTAAAACAAAGCAAAAATGTTTTTCCTAAAGTAAATGCACATTGATGAATATACATGAAATATATTATTCTTTGACCATGAAGAATAGCTTTCTTTTAAGAATAAACCATGAAATTAGAGTTGAATTCATGAATTGATTCCTCAAGTTGGCTTTTAAATCCAAATTTTGAAGATAAATTTCCTTTTTATTATTTGTTGACAACATATAGATATCCATGAATCTCATATTACCAAATTGAATTAACATCTTTCCAGATGCCATCTTAAGGTAAGTCATCTGAAGAGTAACATTATGAGCAGAAAATCATTTATCCGGACAACATATTTAAAGTATAGCATTATCCACATACTTAGTAGAAGACTAGATAAGTATGTGAAAGATTTACCAAATTATGAACTTGATGATACCATCCACTTGGCACAAAAATGATCTCGTTCTGTTCTTGAATACACTCGAACCAAACTGCCTGTATATGTGAACTGTGAATAAACATTTTCACAACAAAGATCAAAAGATGATGGCAATCAGTGATATACAGGGACTAACCTCACGAAAGCTTGGAAACCTTGTTTCTGAAACATCACTATGAACATCATAAACTGAGCTTTTGAAGTTCCTATGAGGAGTTAGTGTAAACAATGTCATTTTTTGTCAATCTTAGCAAGTTCATTGGTTGCTTTTCTGAAAGGTTGTGATTGACTAATTTGCACATTGTTGCAGGTTGCTAAAGGAAATGGAGCAAAATGATGAGAATACTTGTGCAAATGGAAGACACAAACTACAAAATATCTTTATATATAAAACTGTCAAATCAAATTTATTTAACAAGATAAATTTCTCCGAGTATATATACTTCAACAACTTTTAGAAGCATAGCTACTTAATTTTCACTTTCTGAAATGAAAATTAATTCAACACTGCCAGTGGGACCATGTGGGTTCACCGTGTATTACGATGTGACTGATAAGAGATTAGTGTCCTTATGCAACATGGCAGAGTTATAGCTTATGCATTCGGCAGCTTTTAGACCATGAGAGGAGTTATTCAATGCACGACTTGGAGCTAGCAGCAATGGTCTTCTCTGTTAAGCTCCGGAGGCACTACTTGTATGGTGATCACGTGGAGATATCATACCACAGTGTTCAGTTCTATCAGATTCATAAATGTTCTAGAGTCTAGATGTAATTGAGTAAATCAATATTGTACAACTCTCAGACATTAGCAAGACAAATTTAAGGAATGGATCATGAATTTACTTAACTTTAATACTGCTATTGGAAATATTAAATTCCGGAAGAACTGAGTATATTTTATCAGATCTCCATCGGTTAAAATGTATCTCATAATATTTAGTATCTCCAGTTCTATTCTTGAGTATACCACATTTCCGAAGGCCCCCAACAAGTGCGTTGATGAACCCAAATGTGAAATGGACTACATAGCATTAACCCTTTCCAAGGAACATTGCAGATGAACACAGTAGCAGTTTTCGCAAGGCTTCTAATATTTCTTTCTTGAGTATGATCAAGTCATAAACACGTCTATGCTCATAATTAACAACTCCTCTCAGTAATCATCCACAGTTCTGTTCTTGAGTATACCACATTTCCGATGGCCCCCAACAAGTGCGTTGATGAACCCAAATGTGAAATGGACTACATAGCATTAACCCTTTCCAAGGAACATTGCAGATGAACAAGGTTCAAAGTATCGGTATCGGAATCGGTATCGGGCCATTCCAATGAGTATCGGGATCGGCGGTATCGGTAGTATCGGCGGTTTCGGATCGGAGTATCGGATTTTTTGGTATCGGAAAGCAAACAACTATTAGTAAATTATTAACATTTTAGATAATATATTTTATACATTTATGCATAATTTAAAGTATTTTTAGTGTTGTTTCTTAGTATTTTTGAAATTGAATGAAATAGTAGTCACCATTGTCGATTGATTTATATACGATAGATAAGTTTTCCTCATTTATATGCTTTTACAGCCTTACTATGCTTTTACGCCCTTGCTAATTGCTCTTTTTTAATTCAATTTTCTTTGCCGAATTGATCGAAAAAGAGACTCTAATGTCGGTATCGGTCAGTATCGGGTATCGGTCGGTATCGGATCGGGACATGCCAAACTGTATCGGTATCGGTCGTATCGGATCGGTATCGGCCGATACTTCAAACTATGAGATGAACACAGTAGCAGTTTTCGCAAGGCTTCTAATATTTCTTTCTTGAGTATGATCAAGTCATAAACACGTCTATGCTCATAATTAACAACTCCTCTCAGTAATCATCCACATGTATCAGAATTGTAGGAAATAACGACACTGTTGCCTGTTTACTACTCTCAGATCAAATTTACAATTGCAAATTTATTATTTATCTCCAACTATATGTCACGCCAACAAAGTTAAACGTCCAAAGTTTAAAATATACGTCTACACATCATCTTAAATAACAACGGATACCTGTCAAAGATATGGTGACATTTTGATGGAGGTAAGAAAAGCCAACGTTTTCTACCGCACACATTTGCTGACCAGCTGTATGACCTGAAAACATCAGCATGAAGAGGAGTCCAAGTACCTAAATAGCGAACATGTTAGCACAATTCAAATAAAAAATTTTAAATCACAAAGGCAAGCAATTAGAAGCCAGAGAGCACTTATTACTTATCAAAGATGGTAATCGGCACTACAATCAGAACTTAGGCTGTCTCAGGGTGATGAGTACCGGGTATATAAGATTCTAGTGCCTTTGCTCTCACACATACCTTTAGCTCCCATGTAAACAAAACGGTAATCCGAGCACTTTATTTCGTTATTATCATGATGAACATCTGAGTCTTGATGCATATGATGACTGTCAAGATATAAATTAAGCCAATCATCCACAAAGAAGGGGGGTGTTGTATAAGCCACATATTCAGGGTATTCCTGAAAAGAACACAGAAATTAATAAGAACGAACCAGAATGCATCACAGTGTGTGTAAAAATGTTAATCTAAAAGGAACGTGTGACCTTTTTTGGCACGTATTCTTTACATATATGATATACCCCCTTTTGTTGTACTAATTATTTCTTCTCTTTATGTATATAAAAAATAATTAGTATGCAAAAAAAAAAAAAAAAACACATCCACAAAATTTAAGTAAATTCAAGACTTTCTATATTATTGATGTTAACAAAATCGTCCACCATGACTACTTGATGAACAAGTAAATAAACTGGAAAATTATTTTTCTATTTTTTTTACAGACCAGACTATTTAGATAAGAAGATAATGCTAGATAGTAATAGACTTCCCATTTGAAGTGCAGGACAAGTAATTAGCATAATTCATTTCAGAAGCTTCTTTATAAAAGCGAAACTCCTCAGGAAATGGCAACTCTGAAATACCCCCTTTTGCTTAATTGTGAGATATGACCTTATGTTAAGGAATACCATCTACCATTGTGTGCCTTCCTTTTTGGTACATCCAATCTATTTCAATCATCAAAAATTCCTCACAAGCAAAATTCAAATTTAGGAGCAACATTCTCAAGGTATATGAACCTTATTTTTGTCATTACGTCATTATATACTAATCATTCACAAATTATGGTATATAACAAAACAACAAACGTCAGAACTTAGAAACAGATACTCCATGAATGCAATATATCTGCCTGAAGACCATACTACTCCGTTATAAAAAAAAATAGAAAATATTCACCAAGTTAAAGTTAAGCGACTGAGAGAACAGCAACAAATTCCTTAATACCTTAACAAAATGCCAGTCCTTCAGATATAATAAGGATAGGGTGCTGCAAGTGAAACCATTGCTACCTTTTCCCTCAGAAAGTTCAAGCCAATGATTTACAAACTCCAAGACAGACATCTCAAGTTTCCTCTGGTCTGTGAACTCTCTCGTATTACAGTCTGCCACCTGCAAGGGGGACAGAAGTCACAATGGGCAGAACACAAAGGTGAGTTCATGGCTTCATCTAATTATATAAGCATGTACGCTGAAATAATATGTAACTATGTCAAAAGAACATAGGATACAAGGCAAATACCAGTACAGCAATATGCAAACCCTGCACCAAGAGAAATACACTTTTACATTATTGTACCCTATACAAACTTATATCACTAATTGTGCATCACGGGTTAAGAAAACCTCTATCGACGCATATTCCATTGATACAAATAAATCAAGTTGGGTATCATCATAGTATCATCAATATGTATTAAAGTAAGTGGCATTGCAGAAGAGTTGTCTATTATAAGGTTTCAGCTTTGAGCCTTTGACATCTTCAAATACAAGGGCAAATGGAATAATGAATCCTTATAATGTATTTTAACATCATCTGTTTAACAAAACATTCTTCATAAACAGATAGGTAATGAACATGAATAAAACATCAAACCATTATGACAAGATATCAGTGTTCAGTTTGACAAGTAAAACACGTCACCAAGACTACTACTGCTGGGATAAATCTCAGCTAAGACTCTTCTTATCCTTTTCGTTTCCTTCTTGTATCCATGCACACCATTTGTAGTCAAACCCTACTCTCTGCCTCCACCCAACCCCTTGTGGAGTATAATTCAAGGTTTGCAGTAACGGTTTCAGACCCTTAGTGTCGGCTTTGGCAATTTGGGAAGGGAGGGGAATTCGTCGGTGGGTTTGAGTGGGTCGTTTTCAGTAGTTCCAATGATTTGCGGTATTGACAAAAACCACAAACCTCGTTGCTCTAATTGGATTCAAGTAAGACAATGGAGGACAAACCCATCAACGTAAATTCCTTGTTACTCTAATTAGAACTGGAATTCTAGGAAGACAATGAGTTCCTAACGTGAGATTAAGATATGTTTTCGTCTCAAAAAGCGTTGAGGCCCGATAAGGAATAAACTCCAATTCCAATAACTTTAATGGAGGAGTGTCAGACTAGATTGAACTTCTTTTACTCTCTCCTTCCTTCATGAGAAGATTCTTCATAGATCTAGAAGTTAGTTTCCACAAAATCCATACATTACCTTACAACTCTATACGCGGCTCCAAATCCAGTCATTTTAATCGGGGTGTATCATGCTAGATTGAACTTCTTTTAGTCTCTTGTTGCTTCATCAGAAGTTTGTCCTAAATCAAGTCACTACTTGCAACATACAGTAGCTACTTACTTTCTAGCCACTTTTGATTAGTTATCTTTCATACAAGTAATCATTCAAGAAACACATTACTAATTTTTTCCTTAGGAAAGTTCTTGTGTATCTCGGCCAAAAGAAGGGGAAAAAAAGGATTGGGTTAGAATTGAAACTGGTAGACTATAGAAAGGATCGATTGAAACTTCAATGTATTTCAATATGTTTATCTTTAAAAATAATCCTTTAGGTGTAGACCTATATTTCCTAACATTCAGACAATCAGTGTCCAGAAATGAGCGCAGCTTAAATGGGAATGCCAAATCGGGTGAGCAGCAATACGTTAAAAGATGGCAACGGATGGGTAGAATACGTTAAAAGATCGGATAACAATGAGTGTACTCATGGAAAGTTGGACCTAGAGAAAATCGTGGCGAGTGACTTGGATATGTGCATTCAGATAAGCAATTAGGGTACTCATGGAATGTTTCAGGCGCTTTGCCGTGCTTCCTTTCCCAATCCACATCTATGTTAGGAATCTCACTCCTTATGATTGAACTCCTTATGATTGAATGTAGTCAAGCCCAATTATGAGCATTGGAAGACGAATGGCCTTCTTGGAAGATGAAAAGCCTTCTACAAAGAAGAATAGTCAATATAATATTTAATGAACCTTGGGAAGATTAATGGACAGTTGAGCCTACATAAGGGGCTCGTTGGCTCGCCCTCAAGGTATCACTCTAAGCACTCATATCCACTTGAAGTTCATCCAAGTGAAGCTATCCACTCAAGACGACAGATAAAGGACCGGAATTACGAAGTAATTCTATCGGCAGTACATCAACCAAAGTCGATCGGTTGAGTTGGTGAGTTTGTTCATATTGTAATCCACTCCTACTATATGTTGGTGATCACCTAGTGTCCTAAAGAAGAAAACTCATGTAATCTCATTATTCTTATAGTGGATGATAAATTCCATGGACTAGGTCCTATGGTTTGGTTTTTCTTTTTTTCACATTGAGGGGATTTTATTTCTTATCAAGTCTAACAATTATAACAAGTGTTATCATAGCTAAAGGTTGTAGAAGTGGTGGTACATAGAGCCAAGCACCACAGGATGATTAGTCTTAATGCCATCAACTGGATGATATGGAAACTTTGAATAGAGGACTTGTTATTCTGCAAGGAACTAGTTGCACTCTTGATAGGCGACCCTGCCAAGACTGGTGAGATATCTGAAAGCAATTGCAAGAAGTTTGACAGAAAAGTGGTCGGTACTATCTGGCAATGGTTGGATGGCAGTGTGAAAAGTTCAGCCCTCTCTCTGGCAAAAGTTGGAAGGTCTTTGCGAAAGAAAGAAAGAAAGACAAGTAACAAGGCTTTCTTGATTCAAAAGCTGGTTAATCTCAAGTATAAAGAAGGAAGTTCTACTATAGAGCACTTGAACGAATTGCAAGGTACTATTAATCAACTCTCCTCTATGAAAATGATTATTGATAATGAGTTGCATGTCTTGTTATTGCTTAGCTCTTTATCGGACAGTTGGGAGACATTGGTGGTGTCTCTAAGCAACTCACGCCCGACGGTGTGGTTAGCATAGAACCTCGTAATTGGGAGTTTGTTGAATGTTGAAGAAATGCTTATCGTCATCAAGGATGCTAACAGGATTGGCACGTTGAAGACCGAGCTTAACAAGTGCTTTACAGTGAAGGACTTGGGTCCAGCGAAGCAAATATTAGGGATGAAGATCTCTCGTGATACGGGTGCAAAGATGTTGTGGCTATCACAAGAAATCTATTTTCAGAAGAAGCTCGCAAGGTTCGGCATGGATAAAGCAAAACTATTTCCCCCCCCCCCCCCCCCCCCCCACCAAGCTCGGTTTAAAACAAAGCCCTTCTACCAAGGAGAAGGAAGAAATGAAAGAAAGTCTCATATTCATCTATTGTTGGAAGTTTGATGTCTGTCATAGTGTGCACGAGATCTAAAAGTTGCGTTATTAGTCGGTTCCTTGCGGATGTGGAGCATTATGCGGTTGTCAGATGGATACTTCGCTATCTTCGAGGCACTTCGAAGTCTTGCTTGTGTTAGGAAGGATATATCGATGCTGATATGACGGGGACATCGACTCTAGAAAGTCTACTTCAGGATTTGTTCACTTTTTCTTAGGAGAGTTGCGTCATGATAATCCAGGTTGCAGAAGTGTGTCGCCTTTTCCACTGAGGCCGAGTACATTGCAATGGTCGAGGACTGCTAGGAACTGCTATAAATGAAGAAGTTCTCGAAGGAACTGGACTTTGAACAAAAATGAGTTTGTCCTTAACTGTGATAGTCAGTGTCAATCATCTATCAAAGAACATGAGATTCCACTCGAAGTGTAAGCACATTGATGTTTGCTGCCAATGGATTCGTGACGTGCTTGAGAAGAATATGTTAAAGATACAGAAGACTGACAAGAATCGATCAGATATGATGATGAAGCCATCGACCAAGGACAAACATAAGTCATGTAGAGGAGTTTGTTGGGAATCTCACTCCTTATGAGCGAACGTGGTCAAGCCCAATGATGAGCATTGGAATACGAATAGCCTTATTGGAATTTAAAATCCTTCTATGAAGAAGAATAGTCAAGTATTAAATTTAATGAACCTTGGGAAGACTAACGGGCACTTTGAGCCTAAATAAGGGGCCTATTAACTCACCCTTAAGGTATCACTCAAAGAAACCTAACCACTTGAAGTTCATCCAATTGAAGCTATCTACTCAAAACGACGGGTGAAGGACCGGAGTGTCGAAGTAGTTCCATCGGTTGTGCATCAACCGAATTTCAACCGAATTTGGTCGGTTGAGTCTGGTGAATTCGTTCCTATTGTAATCCAGTCTCGAAGTGAAACGAAGAACTATATGCTGATGATCCTCCAGTGTGCTAAAGAAGAAGACTTGTAATTCCATTGTTCTTCTAGTGGATGATAAATTGTCACGTCCCAGTACCAGAATACGGAGATGGACACGGCCAGCTACCCCGTACAAGGTACTATACGTTGTACGGCGATCACGGCCGTAACTAGACAAGGGGGTGCATGCTACAATCAGGTCACTTAGGGTCACACGAACATCTATGTCTCAATCATTAAAACAAGAAACAGTAATCATAGAGCATATATGATAAAGCAATAAGGCGTCCCAAACGTCACATCAGAATGTTCTTTAGAGAATAAGCTTCTACAAAATGATGTGCCAGATGCAAGATCAAAGTATACATGACAGTGAGTCAGCTGCAGTCTGAATATATACAGTCATGTAAGGAACTAATGTCCAGATTTGCCGGCTAACAGGTGCCGGTGGCTAAACGCCCAAAAGATAAAATGTACAATGACGAGCAGGTAAGAAGAAAACCCACTCGTTATCCTCGGCGGCCATGTTCCTGGTACGGGCCATGAGTCGTGAAAAAGTATGATGGATCCTCGGGTGCTGGCTCGAAACCTGACCATGCAAAACCAGTGGGGTTAGACCCCAAATAGCAAGTACCACAAAGGAAGCACGAAAGAAAAACCAAAAACCCAAGCAATAAATATATAAGTTCTGCATCGTAACTTAGGTCCATGGCATATCCTAATACAAAGGCCCAACCCTACAACCAAACAAGGACAAGGGTTGAATTTATCACACTATGATAGTCAATTTCCCTAGGCTACTAACAGAATAATACAATCACAACCAAATACAATTAATAAAATCGGCCAATCACTTGTACGACTTGCTATTTATGGAGTCTAAGCTTATTTCAGAATAAATAGGAATTCCTTTTGTTTGCATAAGCTATTAAGGTGCCGAGAACACTAGTAGATGCCCAGAAGGAGAGGGTCCCTCAGATCACGCCATTGCCGAACACGAGCTAACCGAGTCAAATAGAGAAATATACAGGCACTTCACGAATTGCGTCAGTTCCCCGTAGGGCCACTGCGCTAGATCGCGGTATTAGCGGTTCCAATGTTCCTATAGTGAAACAGTGGCTCGGCATTATTTATAATATGTCAGATATTGCACTCCACTAAGACGGATGATATACAGTATCTGTGGTGGCCAGCCCACAGCGCACTAGAATGAATCTCTGTGGAAAGGTTCCTTGGTATGATCTCGGGATACCGTTTCCTCCCAATGTTACTACCATTTTTAGTTGCCTAATTAACCCTATATTGTTTTGAAATCTCAAGGTATGGCCACATGAGAATTTCTCTTAAGATGTCGTACAAAGTACGGACAAGCTAGATACGAATCCATGGAAGTTCAATCTGGATTCACCCGAGCGTGTATGCAACATTCAATAAATCAATATCCTAGCCACGCTTTGGTACTTGACTCACTTATCATGCCCGTGCTGGAGGAAAAGTATATTTATAGTATCACGCGTTCAAAAATTTGGAGGCATTCTACATGCACAACCCAAATATAAATCACTTAACACGTAACACGATATGTCGTACCTCGGTGCACATTAGATCATGAACAATATCAGGCAATAATGGTATCAGCACGGATACAGTATTCGAGTCAATTACCAATTTATTATTGGGTCACATGAATCTTGATCACATTATAACACGAACTTATGTCATGCACATAGCCAATTAGTCACTATTCACTTAGTCTGGTCCATACAGAACATCTCAATCCAACACATATGCTATGTATGAAGCCAATATTAGCACATGGTCATGTCTAGCATGAGGTATGGTTTCTAAGTCCATTCTTCCTTAGAATCATAACACAAGCAATAACCAGGATCAACCACATAGAGGATGATAAAGTGCGCGAGCTACAAACGGGTGGCGCACTTTGTCAAGTTAACCAACACGACGCACTTGACAAAAGTGCGCGGGTGGCGCACTAGACAAAAGTGAGCGGGCAAGAATAAGGCATGCTTTCAAAGAAAGTGCACGAACAAGCTAGCTAAAAGACAAAACACACAATCCGATGTCAAAGCTCGACAGTCGAGAAACTCGTCAGTCGAGGAGCACACAAATCAATAACACAGAAATCGAGAAACCAACCAAAACTTCGTCCCTAAGGAAACGAAGAGGAAAGAAAGTATGCGAGCTACAAACATAAGAAAAGTGCGTCGGCTAATGAAACATAGGAAAAGTGCGCCAGATTGCCAAACGCGAAGAAAGTGCGCTGAGTAAGTGTGGCGCACTTTCTCTTGGTTTTCCAAGGAGAACTTTGATTGAATACGCACCAGAGTGCGCCAACTGAGTTTTCTCTCGAAAGTGTGCCACTGACTCGAGGAGTGTGACTGGCGCACTTTTGCTAGGAGACAGTGCAGTATGATTAGTACGCACGAAGAGTTGGGACAGCACACCAATGCGCCCAAAGTGAAACATACGTATTTCTACGCCAAATGAGTTCTCTTGCATACTCTTTACAGAGCATTGTTCTTCTTCTCCAATCAGTCATTTGGGTATACGTATGGTATCAAATTTCAGCAAAGTGGTGCTCTACACTATGAGCTAATTAGTTTTGTAAAACACAGTTTTGGGAGATCAAACCCCCGGAAAACAAAAGTGAACCCATAGACCCAAACTCAGGTCCATGCAATTCCAACCAAGAAAATCAAGAACAAGTATTAAAGATGAAGGGGTGCTCCGTCCCAACAATATGAGCTAGAAATAAACATAAAATATTAAGAACTAAAAGTATGCATAAATCCATGGTTCTTCTCTTGTGCAAGATGTACTTGCCTACAGAGGGAGAGGAAACCTAAGAGAGAAATGGAAAGAAAATAATGAGCAGAGAGAGATGGAAATATATAGACTTAGGTTTGAGATGTGGGCCGTTGGATCACTCAAACACATCCAAGCCACACATGCCACCAACCCAACCAAACCCACTCTCTCCATTACTCTATGGTCCGATCTAAACAATGGCCGGACTAGCAAACAATATGCGCCAAAGTGCGCCAAGGACAATATGCACCAAAGTGCGTCGGGAAAGGGGGTTGACATCTGTACCCACCTTAGAAAATTTTCGTCATCGAAATTCAAACTCAAGGCTAGCTAGAGATATCAAGACAAGCAACAAACTAACTACAAGCAATCTACACATGCAAGCAATAACATCACAACACATAGGCGATCGTCTGATCACGGAATCTAAGATACGAAGGCATAAGATAGAATTTACCTTCCGAATCGAACATGTGCGGGTACCGATATTGTATATCGTCCTCGCACTCCCACGTCGATTCTCCAAGGGTGTGATGGCCCAGGCAACTCGGACAAGAAAAATAGTCCGGTTCTTGAGTACCTCCTCCCTTCGGTCCAGAATGGATACGGGTTGCTCCTCGTAAGATAAGTCGGTACCAACGACTAATTCAGAGTGATCGAGGATATGACTCGGATCAGGGACATACCTACGCAACTGAGATACATGAAATACATCGTGCTCCTCAATTAGCCAAGGTGGAAGGGCAAGACGATAAGCCACATCGCCTACCCGATCGAGAATGTTAAACGGCCCAACGTATCGCGGACTAAGCTTCCCGCGGACCCCGAATCTAATAACTCCACTGGTTGGCAAAATCCGCAAGAATACGTGATCGCCGACACGAAACTCTTAAAGGTCTACGATGATGGTCTGCCCAGTGACGATGCCGATCCTGCGTAACCCGAAGTCGCTCTATGATCTGCCTGACAACTTCTACTGTCTGCGTGATCATTTCGGGGCCTAACATCTTCCGCTCACCAATGTCGTCCCATGCAAACGGTGATCTACACTTTGTCGTATAGTGCCTCGAAATGTGTCATCTGAATACTGGTCTGATAACTGTTGTTATACGAGAATTCCACTAAGTGAAGGTGATTCTCCCAAGACCCACTAAAGTCTAGGGTACAGGCTCGTAACATATCTTCCAGGGTCTGGATGGTCCTCTCTGATTGTCCGTCTGTCTGGGGGTGAAATGCAGTAATGAATCTTAACCTGGTACATAATCTCTCGTGGAAGCTTCTCCAGAAATGAGAAGTGAACCTTATATCTCGGTCGGACACTATGCTTACCGGCACGCCATATTGCCTCACAATCCGTCGCATATACAAATCTATCAACTGTTATGTAGACTGTCCCACTCTAAAGGGAAGAAAATGCGTCACTTTTGTGAGTCGATCCACTATCACCCAAACTGCATCTCGACCAGTCGGAGATCTAGGTAAACCGGTCACAAAGTCCATGGTGATGTGTTTCCACTTCCACTCTGGAATGGGAAGCGGCTACAATAACCCTGCCGGTCTATGTTGTTCTTCCTTCACTTGTTGACATATCAGACATCGCGATACGAGACGTGCTATTTTTCTCTTCATTCCGTTCCACCAAAAGTGTTGCTTGATATCTTGGTACATCTTCGTGCCTCCCGGATGAATGGAGTACTGGGAACTATGTGCTTCAGTCATAACTTCTTGTCGAACATCCCTGCTTGGTACACATAGACGGTTCCCAAACCTTAGCGTTCCATCTGCATGAATCGTCAACTTTCCGAAGACCGGACTCATATTATGCTCGTAGCTTCTGAATCTTCGGGTCCTCTGCCTGAGCTATCTTGATTCTATCCACCAAAGTTGACTGGATCTGTAGGCTAGCCAGAACTCCTGCATCCTGTGGAAGTACTATCTTGATTCCCATCTCTCGTAATTCTTCTAGAATGTGCTTCTGAGTGGTCAATATGAATTCTCCAACTCTTCTACTAAGTGCATCAGCTACTACATTTGTCTTGCCTGGATGATATTGAAGTTCTACGTCATAGTCTTTCAACAACTCCAGTCACCTCCTCTGTCTCATGTTTAAGTCCTTCTGCGTGAATACACATTTCAAACTCTTATGATCTGTAAAGATCTCCACCCGATCGCCATATAAGTAGTATCTCCATAGCTTAAGCGCAAACATTACTACTGCTAACTCCAAATCGTGAGTTGGATAGTTCTTCTCGTGATCTCTGAGCTGCCAAGAAGCATACGATATCACTCTCCCCTTGCCAGATACATCAAAACACATCCAAGCCCCTTGCCAGATACATCACAATACACTGTGAATCCTCCGGAGCCTGCTGGGAGAGTAAGGATCGGGGCAGAGATTAACTTCTTCAACTCTTCAAAGGTCATGGTGTGTATTGGGCCGGTCCGGGCCGGCCCGCGGCCCGAGTCAACCTGGTTTGACCGAGTCTAGTCCGGGTCGGGCTCAACCCGAGAGGAGAGACGGGCCGGGCCGAGCCGGCTCGGTCAAAAAAAACTCGACCCAGCCCGAACCCATGATCCGGTCAGGGGAGGACCGGGCCGAACCGGACTGGGTCCGGGCCGGTTCACGGTCGGGCCGGTCCGGCCCGGTTTATTATTTTATTTTTTACTTTTATTTATATATTTTTTATATATAATATATATGATATAACTTATATGTTAATAAATTCAAGTTAAAATTTATAGGTTTTTTGTTACTAAGTTATTTTTGTATAATTTAAAATTTGTTAGAAAAAAAATTTATATAACTTTAAGTATTACTTTAAGTATAAATTTATTTGAAATTTATAAGTTATAACTTAAAATTTAAAGAAATTATTTATATAGACATAAAGAAAAATGTAAACAACTAACAACATTAAGTAAGAAAAGCTGAATTTGTTTTATTAATGGCAATAAAATTATAAATGTACTATAACATTAAGTAACAAAAAAAATAGAAACTTGTAAATGATATTTTATTTGCATAAAGCTTGTAAAAAAATGTACAAGTCTTTTAAAAAAAATTCGTCTTCCGCCTTTCGTTGAAGTTTATTGCTCAGCTCCTCCTTAAGTAGCGTCGTTTATAGTAAGAGATTCAAAGTCCACCTCTGAGATATCGACACTTTCATCTCTTGAGTCTTGAGTTCTTTGTTCAGCACGGGTCCAATCTTGAACGCAGACACAAGCTTCCAAAATATCTGGCAGCAACCGACTCCTCTTCTGGTTTAGCATCCTTGAACCTGCACTAAAACAATATTCCGATGCTACCGAGGACATCGGGACAATTAGAATATCGCATGCTATAGAAGAAAGTACATGATACGTTTTTTCGTATCTCTTCCACCATTCTAAAATTGAATAATAAGATAAAGAGTCATCTTCTTCGTAAGAATTTAGATATAAGGACAATTCTTGTGTAGTTTGGGTCTGTTTTTGTTTCTTCCTTTACAGTACACTTTTAGCATATGATAATTTAGACATAAAACCAGAGCTACTACCTTGAACGGTTGTACCGGATCGGATAGATACAACTATTTCTTCATATAAAACAATTAAACTATCTAAAACATCCATAATTTCTACTTTCAAACTACCTACGTCAACTCTCATACTTTCCTGAAAATCGTCTAATAAAATATATACACCATCTAATTTAATCTTAGGATCAAAAATTAAAGCCAAACAATATAGAAGAGGTATATTACCCCAATATTTTTTAAATTTGGCTTCCATTTTGACAATAACATAATCAAAACCAGGGACATTTCTATATTTACAAAATAAATAAAACATCTTAAGAATTTCTGTTAAAGCTTAAGGAGAAGTTGGATAATAAACTCCAGATAGAATACATTAAGCATTGTAAAATAATTCAAAAAATTCAAAAATAGAAGTAGCAATTAACCAATCATTCTCAGTTACTTGATAATCAAAACTAGGATTAGCATTACAATAATGTGTAATAACATTTTAAACTTAATGGAAGATTGCAACATTAAATAAGTAGAATTACATCTATGTGGTGCATCCTTAACAAATCGCCTAAAAGTAACACCATATTGTGTACATAAAATTTTAAAAGCTTGTTTCTACTTACAGAAGAGTTCAAACTATGTAAACATGATCTAAGATTTTCTAAATTTAGTTGAAAGAATTCGAGACATTCTTGTAGAATCAAATTAATAATATGACAAGCACATCTAACATGAAAAAGTCTACCTTCTAACATAGGCATAAATTGTGTTTTCAAAACATTAATAGAAGATGTGTTATTACTAGCATTATCAAAAGAAATCGAAACTATTTTATTGTGAATATCATATTCACGCACAAATTGTATTATAGCGTCACCGATTACAGCACCGATATGTGAAAATTCTAAAGACCTTAGACAAATGATGCACTTTTGCAACATCCATCTTGGATCTATATAATGTGCCGTGATACAAATATAAACATATTTTTGCTTAGTAGTCCATATATCAGAAGTTAAAACTAATTTACTAACATGCATAAAACTTTCTTTCAAAGCAGTCTTATCTTTTGAAAAAAATTCAGAGCCTCTGCTCTAGCAGTAGATCAAGAAACTTTTGTAAAACAAGGATTAAGGATATTACTAGCATATTTATAATAGAAATCACTCTCACCAAATGTAAAGGGTTGTTCCTCGCATATCATATATCTTGCTAACTCAGTCTTGTTACGAGCATCAGAATAAGTAAAGTTACCTAAAGAAGATCCTTGACCACCGGTACTTAGCTGTGTTTGTGTAGCCTGGAGTGTGTCTTTGCCATAGCAACTTTCGTAGTCTTTTTAAAGTGCACGTGCCATTATTTTTTTTCCATTTGTAAACCCGCTTACATTTCTTACATTCTGCAGCTTTAGGTATTGATTTTTGATCTTTTGGATCTAAAACTAGTGCGCCCTCATTATCAGTGACAAATATTTTTGTATAATATTTCCATAAAAAAGATTGTTTCCTATTGGCAATATTTGTAGCCGTGGTCATACTCCTAACTTCATGAGGTGACATTTGTGTCGGTGGCATAAAATCAGGAATAGGATTATTTTCAAACATATTATTATAATAATTATAATTTTCATAATGTTGGTTTGAACCTTGTCTATCCATATTTTAAAAAAAAAATCAAAAAAATTTAGAGCTAAATTAATTACTTCTCTACCAAAAGAGAGAGAGAGAGGAGGGAAAGAAAAATCTCAAATCAGAAAAAAAAAATTATTCTGTAATATTAAAGTTACTTGTAACGTCTGCTAGAAGCCTCCAAAAGAAATCGCAAGAAAATTTGTTGAGAGGGAAGAAGTTGGACTCCAGTAATTGCTTTGTTTCTAAACTTTGTAATGACCTTGCTTCTAAACTTTGTAAGAGGAAAAAAAAAAATTGTCGTGTTTATTCTTCATGAATTATGGACTATTTATAGAAAAAATTTGGGAGCAAATGATCCCAAATACCCTCAAAAAAGAGTTGTTATAATGGGTATTTTGGTCATTTTTTGCAAAAGGACCAAAATACCCCAAAACGGTCAAAAAACTGCCACTAAATCGGGGGGCCCAACGGTTATATTCTAAAAAAATATTAAATTTCAACCGAACCGGGCCTGAACCGGGCTGGTCCGGTCCGGGCCAACCGAATTAAACTCGGCCCGAACGTGGGCGACAGCGGGCCGGGCTTGCGGGTCGGATCCTCCCGTGGAGGGGAGTGGGCCAGAGCGGGCCGGTCCGTTGACCAGGTCCGGGCCGTCCCGGACCGGGTTTGACCAGGCCGGGCTCAGGTTCCGGACCGCCCGCCCATTTACACACCTTGATTCAAAGGCTATCTGGCACTTTGCTGACCACACAAATGTAACATTTTTGCACATCAACCGAGTCAAAGGTGCAGAGATTTTAGCAAAGTCTGACACAAACCTTCTGTAGTATCCTGCCAAGCTCAGGAAACTACGCACCTCCGCCACTGTCTTCGGAACTGGCCAGTTCTCTACTGCATCTACCTTCTTGGGATCAACTGACACTCCTGCTCCAGAAATAATGTGCCATATAAAGGATATGTGATCCAGCCAAAACTCACACTTACTAAGCTTCGCATATAACTGGTGCTCCCTCAAAATCTGCAGTACAATCCGAAGATGTTCTTCATGCTCCTCCTCATTACGAGAATACACAAGGATGTCATCGATAAATACTACCACAAATTGGTCTAAGTATGGCATGAAAATATGGTTCATCAAATCCATGAATATCGCTGGAACATTAGTCAGTCTGAATGGAATAACTAAGAATTTGTAATGCTCATATCGTGACAAATGATGTCTTTGGTATATCCTGCTCCCGAACTCGCACTTGATGATATCCTGATCGCAGATCTATCTTGGAGAAGACTCTTGCTCCGCTTAATCGGTCAAACAAGTCATCAATCATGGGCAATGGATACTTGTTCTTCACTGTCACCGCATTCAATCGCTTGTAATCCATGCACAACCACGTCGATCCATCCTTCTTCACCAATACCGCTGGTGCTCCCCACGGTGATCCACTGGTCCGAATGAACTTCTTTGCCTTCAGTTCTTCCACATGTCGATATAACTAATCAAGCTCTGATGGTGACATTGGGTATACCTTCTGGGATATTGGTTCTGCTCCTGACATCAACTCTATACAGAATTATACTTCTATAACTGAGGGTAATCCAAGAAGCTCGTCGGGAAAGACGTCCATAAATTCTTCAACTATTTTTGGTATCGGGTCATCTTCCGTTGCTACTGTTGCGATTCCTTCCTTGTGATGGTCTTCTGTTATTCTGCTAAGAACAAACTCTTCTAGACCAGGGACTCTAAACAACACTCTACCCTCATGACAATATATTGTCGCATGACTGTCTCTCAACAAGTCTATACCTAAGATAACGTCAAAGTTACCTATAGGGAACTCGATCAACTTCGCAGGTAATAAATGCCCACATACTACAACTTGACACGCTGGGCACACCCTACTAACTCCTACGATCCCATTGTCAGTGAGTATATTCAGCCTCACTGGTAATGTCTCAAACTTCAATCCAATACGTGTCGCACATTGTGCAGATACAAATAAGTGCGAAGCTCCAGAATCAAATAATGCTATGGCATGAAAGGTTGTAATGGAAATGTTACATGCCACTACGTCGCCTGACGCCATAGCTTCTTCCAAAGATAAGGTGAACGCCTGCCCTTGGCCTTGAACAGCTCCATGCTGCTGCCTTCCCTGGTGTCGTTGTTGTTGCGGTCTCTGTTGCTCCTGATGCTGCTGTTGTCGGTACAATTGAGCCTGCGTCGGCAACGGACGCTGAGCTATAGAGCTACTGCTGGTACTCCTTGCTGCACTGCCCTTGGAGCCGACAATAGAGGAAACTGTTGTACTGGCCCTTCTGGCCTCTGTATCATTGGACAAGTAGCAACCCTGTGATCGGGCTTCCACATCTCAAGCATTGTCCATTCGCTGCCCGGCAAACATCCCGGGTATGACCTCCATTGCTACAATACGTACAACCCGTCGGCACTCCCCGTCGTTGTTGCTGTTGTTACTGCTGCTGCCGAGTAGATGCTATCACTGTTGATGTCACTAGCCTACTCTGTGTTACATCATGGATGCGATTGTCATGGGATGGTGCTGACATTCGCGGTACTGCTCCTCTCTCGCTGCTTTGTCCATGAGGCCTCTTCCGGTCTATTCTTCTTGATGCCATCCTCTGAGAGGTAAGCTCAACCCTCTTGACCGCTATCAATACTGCCTCGAAGGTCTGGTAGTCATGCATCTCTACCATGTGTAAAATCTCCAAGTGAAGTCCCTGTTGGAACCTCATTGCTCTCTCCAACTCTATTGCCACCACGGTCGGAGCAAACCTGCTCAGTCGGTAAAACTCCGTCGTGTAACCATCTACTGTTCTTCCAGCCTGCTTGAGGTTGGTGAACCTCTGTTGTAACTCGCACTGAGCCACAATCCCAAAGTACTTCGTCCTGAACCTGGTTCTGAATTCGTCCCACGAAATAGGACGCCTCAATCCTACCTCCACCGTGGCCCACCAATCTCTTGCAAGATCGTGAAGCTGCAAGTGAACCAGGTCAACCTGTTCCTCAGCCGAAACTTTAGCTGTGCCAGAATCGTCTCAATATCCTGGAGCCAATCATCTGCCGAAATGGCGTCTTCCGTGCCATCAAAATATCTGGGATTCAGTCTACAAAACCTAACAGATACCCCAGAATCTACTCTCCCGCCTCGTTTCAGGGCCGTCTGTAACCCTTGGTTCAACAGGACATTATGTTCTTGCTGTTGAAGCTGTCGACGTTGTTCCTGATGTTGTTGCTGCTGAACCACCATCTGATGTTGTTGGGTAGCCAACATTCCCCGGATAATCTCTAGCAAGGCCGGGGTATCTAGTGCTGCCGGTACTGCAGGAGGTACGGGAACATCTGGAGCTTGCTGCTCTGCCGCATTTATCGTGGGCTCAACTTGGATCCCTGGCTGGGATTCTACAGGACCTCGTTTCATTGGCAACTCTGCCTCTCTTGCTGCTGCAATATCTGGAGGAGGGAAAACCCTAAAGAAGAGCACAAGAAACATCAAGTACAGGACGAGAAGGAACAAGCAACCAGTCTGAGAAATTTCAAGCTGAGTATCGAAGAGGACGAATTCAGAATTTCAAGAAGGATCATTTTTTATTGAGACTCCTATGACCATGACACCCCACAAGTTTGTAAAACAGACCTACATGGGCCACCACTAAAACATTGTCACGTCCCAGTTCCAGAATACGGAGACGGACACGGTCAGCTACCCCGTACAAGGTACTATACGTCGTACGGCGATCACGGCTGTAACTAGACAAGGGGGTGCATGCTACAATCAGGTCACTTAGAGTCACACGAACATCTATGTCTCAATCATTCAAACAAGAAATAGTAATCATAGAGCATATATGATAAAACAATAAACGTTCCAAACGCCACATCAGAATATTAATTAGAGATCTGACTGTACATAATCATGTGCTAGATGCAAGTTCAAAGTATACATGACAGTGAGTCAGCTACAGTCTGAATATATACAGTCATGTAAGGAACTAGTGTCCATATTTGTCGGCTAACAGGTGTCGGTGGCTAAACTCCCAAAAGATAAAATGTCCAATGACGAGCAGGGAAGAAAAAAACCCACTCGTTATCCTTAGTGGCCATGTTCCTGGTACACGCCATGAGTCGTGGGAAAGTATGTTGGATCCTTGGGTGCTGACTCGAAACCTGGCCATGCAAAAACAGTGGAGTTAGACCCCAAATAGCAAGTACCACAAAGGAAGCACGAAAGGAGAACCAAAAACCCAACCAATAAATATATAATAATATATAATGGTTCTGCGTCGTAACTTAGGTTCATGGCATATCCTAGCACAAAGGCCCAACCCTACAACCAAACAAGGACAAGGGTTGAATCCATCACTATGATAGTCCATTTTCCTAGGCTACTAACAGAATACAATCACAACCAAGTCCAACTAATAAAATCGGCCAATCACTTGTACGACTTGTTATTTGTGGAGTCTGAGGTTATCTCAGAATAATGCATAATAGGTATCATCAAATCACGTCATTGCCGAACAAGAGCTAACCGAGCCAAATAGAGGAATATACAGGCACTTCACGAATTGCACAAGTTTCCCGTAGGGCCACTGCTCTAGATCACGGTATTAGCGGTTCCAATGTCCCTGTAGTAAAACAGTGGCTCGACATTATTTATAATAGGTCAAATACTGCACTCCACTAATACGGATGATATACAGTATCTGTGGTGGTCAGCCCACAGCGCACTAGAATGAATCTCTGTGGGAAGGTTTGTTGGCATGATCTCGGAATACCGTTTTCTCCCAATGTTACTACCACTTTTAGTTGCCTAATTAACCCTATATTGTTTTAAAATATCAAGACGTGCCACATGAGAATTTTTCTTAAGATGTCAAACAAAGTACGGGCACGCTAGATGTCATGCCCCGATCTGCCGCGATCCCGATCGTCCCCGTTGGGCGTGAGATCACCACGCCAACGCTCTCACGAGACGGTCGTTCCCCTCGGGACGTGATGTCGTGCGAGCCTGGAGTTGCGCTCGCACAAGGCAACAACGTTAGTTGTCTTGGTTATCATCGAACTGATCGAGTTTGCAGCGGAGGAGCAGTGTTACGAACAATAATCCATCTGAGTATACGAGACTAAGCTCAAGGCACGAGGTTCTCTGAATACAATGACATCGTTCCATACATTATGTCCCTCTATACAAAATCATCTCAAAACATCTCGATACGGCTCAAGGCATCGACTCCAGATTTTCGGGTCCTGGAGATGAGGCTCGACTATCGCTTCTTCGGACGATCCAGTACCTGCGAACAAGCAAACTGGTGGGGGATCAGCACTTTGGAGGGGTCAGCACTTTGGGGAAAGTACTGGTGAGTATAAAATCAACGAACAGAAGCAACACTCTATAAAACAAACACTAAGTAAGCATGTGGCAAAATATTACATTACTAGTGATCTTGCTACTTTTTACCTAGGTTCAATTCATGTAGCACAAGATTTTAGTCAGATTACTTCTTTCGAAAACATATTTTTGAAAACAGTTTGCATATTCAATACATTCAAGCATGCTATAGGGACAGTGTTCTATCGTGCAATGCACAGCATGTATTGTGAGCCATATGCATTTCTTAGGAACATAAACTATCTCTAGTGGACTATTCTTCTCAGTGCAAGACAGAGTGCAACTAGTGGACTTATTCAATTCAAGGCAGCAGTAGCATATTCAAGTTAAAACATGCAAGTCTAGGGGCAGTACAAGATAGCAATCACAATTCAATAATGAGTACATCACTTATTCAATGATTCTTACCCTTCGCCGAATGGTTATCCCTGCAGCAGACATACAAGTTAGCAACAATTTACATATATAAACAAGCTCTATTTTCTGTTCGTCCCTGCATGAAACAGTTAGGTATGCAAGAAGGCTAACATAGCATGCGTCCTAACTATATGATGGCACATGGGAAACCCATGATTAGTAGCGGTGTTATCACGGCCCAGTACTACACAAAAAATACCCTCAAAAATGGCAGCTTTGACACGTGAACCAGCTAACTAATAGACAACACCCGCCTAATAACGAGAACTTCATTGCCTCGGAATGTTTCGTTTAGCCTCAAAGGCCGAACGTTCCAGTGCCCCACGATACCGCTCGAAAGACCCGATACCTTGTGCACAAGTTGTCAGACCGATGCATGGATGCATTCCTATCAGATAATAACATTTATATACGATGCACATGTTCATAAACAAGCAGACTTTCAATCATTTCTCTTCTTTTCAATCGAGCGATAGGTTCAATCTTCTCTTTATGTATCTAATAGCCACACCCTCCAAGATCCCGTAGGACCGATCCTCAGGGTGCACTACACTAGATACGAATCCATAGAAGTTCAATCTGGATTCACCCGAGTGTGTATGCAACATTCAATAAATCAATATCCTAGCCACGCTTTGGTACTTGACTCGCTTATCATGCTCGTGCTGGGGGAAAAGTATATTTATAGTATCACGCGTTCAGAAATTTGGAGGCATTCTCGATGCACAACTCAAATATAAATCACTTAACACGTAACACGATATGGCGCACCTCGGTGCACATTAGATCATGAACAATATCAGACAATAATGGTATCAGCACGAATACAGTATTCGAGTCCAATTACCAATTTATCACTGGGTCACATGAATCTTGATCATATTATAACACGAACTTATGTCATGCACATAGTCGGTTAGTCACTATTCACTTCTTCTGGTCCACACAGAACATCTCAATTCAACACATATTCATGCCATGTATGAAGCCAATCTTAGCACATGGTCATGTCTAGCAAGAGGTCTGATTTCTAAGTCAATTCTTTCTTAGAATCATAACACAAGCAATAACCTGAATCAACCACATAGAGGGTGATAAAGTGCGCGAGCTACAAAGGGGTGGTGCACTTTGTCAAGTTAACCAACACGGCGCACTTGACAAAAGTGCGCGAGCTACAAAGGGGTGGCGCACTTTGTCAAGTTAACCAACACGGCGCACTTGACAAAAGTGCGCAGACAAGAATAAGACGTGCTTTCAAAGAAAGTGCGCGAGCAAGCTAGCTAAAAGACAAAACACACAATCCAAGGTCAAAGCTCAACAGTCGAGAAACTCGTCAGTCGAGGAACACACAAATCAATAACACAAAAATCGAGAAACCAACCAAAGCTTCGTCCCTAAGGAAACGAAGAGGGAAGAAAGTGCACAAGCTACAAACGTAAGAAAAGTGCACCGACTGACGAAACATAGAAGAAGTGCGCCAGATTGTCAAACACGAAGAAAGTGCGCTGACTGACTATGGCGCATTTTCTCTTGGTTTTTCAGGAAGAACTTTGATTGAATACGCACCAAAGTGCGCCAACTGAATTTTCTCTCAAAAGTGCGCCACTGACTCAAGGAGTGAGACTGACACACTTTTGCTAGGAGACTGAGTGCAGTATGATTAGTACGCACGAAGGGTGAGTGCAGTATAATTAGTACGCACGAAGAGTGAGTGCAGCACACCAATGCTTCCAAAGTGAAACATACGTATTTCTACGCTAAAGGAGTTTTCTTGCATACTCTTCACAGAGCATTATTTTCCTTCTCCAGTCGGCAATTTTGGTATACGTATGGTATCAAGTTTCAGCACTGAACTAAGCTGGACTCGAAATCAAGCACGGCCAAAAGCAAAGTTACATAAAATATGGTGCTCTACACTATGAGCTAATTAGTTTTGTAAAACACAATATTTTGGGAGATCAAACCCCAGAAAAACAAAAATGAACCCATAGACCCAAACTCAGGTCCATGCAATTCCAACCAAGAAAATCAAGAACAACAATTATTAAAGATGAAGGGGTGCTCGGTCCCAACAATATAAGCTAGAAATAAACATAAAATATTAAGAACTAAAAGTATGCATAAATCCATGGTTCTTCTCTTGTGCAAGATGTACTTTCCTATGGAGGGAGAGAGAAAACCTAAGAGAGAGAAAACCTACGAGAGAAATGGAAAGAAAATAATGAACAGAGAGAGAAATAGGAATATATAGGCTTAGATTTGAGATGTGGACCGTTGGATCACTCAAACCCATCCAAGCCACACATGCCACCAACCAAACCCACTCTCTCCACTACTCTCGAGTCCGATATAAACAATGGCCGGACTAGCAAACAATATGTGCCAAAGTGAGCCAAGGACAATATGCACCAAAGTGCACCGGAAAAGATGACTGACATAAATTTTCGGGACTAGATACCCTGGTTTTTTTCCTTTTCCCGGGTTTTCTAAAAAAATATTGATCTCCGTGTGCTTGTCTTTGCTCCCATCTCTGCACATCAAATAACTACATCAAAACCCTACTAACGAAAGACTTACGTTTTCCAACTAATTCTTACATTTGTGAGACAACAATAATCTTGAATTGATTTTTTTTTCTTTACCAAAAACTAACCTAAAACCTGCGTTGAAACGGACACAACACAGTACCGGCGCCGTGTCGTGTCCGACATGATGCAACACGGATACTCATGCAAGAGTTACAGGGGAGGGGGGGTGTTGTCGAAGAATCGGTACCTGGACTGTCGATTTTCCGAACCGGTCGGCAAAAAACGGGAGATTCGGCTGCCCGTCGGCCGTGACCCAGTCGGCGCAGGCCCTCCAGTCGTCCATCAAGCCGGTGATAACCACCGGCTGGTTCTTCTTCATGAACCTCTCTACGAAAGTATGGTAAGTGACTTCCTTCCCGTTTATTCTCTCCACTTCCCCTCCGATTTCGAGTCCCATCTCTAGGAAGTGCCCCGAGTTTGGAATGACAAGAACTTGCCACGAAATTTTTAGGGAATTTATAAGGGCACTACACTTATTACTTGGGGCTAGTCTAAAGATATTTTTTTCAAAATTACAAGTTTGTCACTCATAAAATTACTTGGGACTAGCCCACACCAAGGTATATAAGTGAACAAATTTCTATTTTAGGCATTTTTTTTTTACTTGAAGAAACTCTCATTGTCCAAGTGAAAACCTAAATTTGGAAATTGATAATTGTGGTCCCAAGTGGAGGAGAATTTTGCTTTGGTGATTGTCCAACGAATATTCTTCTGGTATGTCTTCGACAACATACGATGAATAAGTTTTGAGATTGTCAGAAAAAAAATTAGTTTTTTTTACTATTGTAGAAAAAATGCATGAAAATATCTTCGATGAGAAAGTCAGATCATCCAATCCATTAAATATGCACTCCGGACGTTCCGAAGAACACGTCGGTTGTTCCGAAGCACGTACGGTACGTAAAACGACAACCCTATTTCGACAGTCATCATGTAAGGACTGTAAAAATTAGACAGTCCTATATAAATATAGTATTGTCAATAATTCTACAGTCCTATATAAATATAGGACTGTCAGAATTTCGACAGTCCTATATAAAAGTAGGACTCATAATTTTGACAGTCCTATATACTAATAGGACTATCAAAACAGTGACAGTCCTGGATCTTAAAGACTAAATTATTTGAAGTGCCAATTATATGAAGGTATTAATTTTTATATTATTTTATATTGGTTATAGGACCAACCTTGTACAGATGTTGTGGTATATCCTGCTATTGGGGTTGATGTGGATGATATATTCTCAACGGATATTCAATTTGCAACCCAGGAAGAAGCATTAGATTGGTGCAGAGAAGTTGGAAGACGACATAACATAGTAATTGTCATTGCAAGATCCATCAGATCTCGGTCGGGCCGAAAATATGTAGAGCTGGGGTGCGAAAGAGGAGGTGTGTTTAGGGAGCATCATAAAAAAAGGTGGTGTTGAAAAAAAAAATCTCTAAGAAAAACGTTGGGACGAGAAAATATGGTTGTCCATTTAAGGTGTTGATTGTAAAAGTAGAAGATGTGAAGTGGATAATCGAAGTTAAGAATGGAAGACACAATCATCCTATTCCAGGGACACTTACGGGTCATGCCTACGTGGCACGGTTGAAGGAGGATGAGAGAAAGTTGGTTGAAGAATTGTTCCTTTCCGGAGTTGCACCGAAACAAATTTATTCTGCCGTGCGACAAAAATAAGATGGAAACAAGTCTACCATGAGGAAGATCTATAATAGTTTGGCCAGAGCAAAATATAATAGTATGAAAGGAAGAATGGCGATGCAGCAAGTATTGAAGTTGCTTGGGGAGCATCACTACGTGGAGTACCATAGAAGACATCCACAAACTGATGAACTCCTTTCGTTGTTTTGGGCTCATCCTGATTGCACACACTTGGCTCGGTCCTTCGCAGACGTGTTAATCCTTGATTGTACATATAAGACCAACAAGTTCAAGATGCCTCTTTTTTACGTTGTTGGGTTTACGTCTACGGGAAAAATATTTACAGTCGCTTTTTGTTTTATGAAGAGTGAGACAGTAGAGGATTACACATGGGCGTTGAGGAAACTATAATCCCTTTACACAGGATACAAATAGCCCTCTGTTTTTGTTACCGACAGAGAAATGCGCTGATAAATGCTATAGATATTATATTTTCTCATGCGCATAGACTACTATGCACTTGGCATATAAATCAAAATATCCAAGCTCAATGCAAGAGAAAATTTGAAAATGTGGACGATAAAATCGACATGCTTCGCTTCGAAGAATTCTACAGCGATTGGAGTCTTGTATGGCGAGCAAGTACTACAGACAGCTACGACACAGCATGGTACATGTTCCAACAAAAGTGGGAGACGAGTAACCCGACATGCATATCTTATATTAAAGATACTTGGCTAGAACCACATAAAGAGCAATTCGTCTTAGCATGGATGAATATGGTGAAGCATTATGGCACAATCACTACAAACCGGGTCGAAGGATCACACTCAAGTTTAAAAAGATATCTACGGTCATCGGTCGGTAATTTTGTCTCCGTTTGGCAATCGATTCATTTGATGATTATTTCCACGGTGAACGAGATTGTAGCATCATTTGAGATGAGCCTCAATATTGCAAAGCATGAATACAAGCATGAACACCTCTTGGAAGGTTTAATCCATGTAGTATCTCACAAGGCCTTGGGCTTATTGTTTGAGAAGATTGGTAGGTCGAAGTCGGTTGGTTATGATCCCGAGGTTTGCGGTTGTTCATATCGACATTCACTCGGACTTCCTTGTGCACATGAGATTAACGAATATCGTCGTGAATCTATATATATTCCAATAGATGTTGTTGATCAACGTTGGAGACAGCTGTCGATAATGCCGACGGTGGAAGTTCAAGATGATTTCTTTTATTTGCCATAAGTGAAACTCCTGCACGCAAGGTGGTGTGTCGTATCAGAACCGGAGAGAAGATCCATTGAGGTTAAAATCCAAGAAATTGCAGTCCAGGCAACAACTCGATTGCAAGAGCCATCTGTTGTTCGAACTCCTAAGGGAAGACCACACTCAAGAATGAGTAGAGCAAAAAAGAAGGAGAATGAGTCAATTAAAAGAGATCCATCCTTGTTTGAACATATTGAACGCAGTTTGGAGGCAAAGTCCGTAATCGAAATGGTGGTATTTCTGCAAAAAAAAAGTAAGCTTACTATTCGAAGGGGGAAGAAACAGAAAACGAACGATGCAGTCACGGCGGAGGGTTTAGTTAACTTTTCTGATTCATATAGTCTATACATTGAAATTTTTTTACCTGAGATACGGGATTTCATTTGGTCTATTGTTGATGTTCCTAAGGATGGCCATTGTGGATATCATGCACTGCTAGCAAGACAACTAGGCTATTCAGTTGAAGCAGGATGGAGACAGGTTAGGGAAGAGCTGTACGAGGAGTTGGAGTCTCGACTACCCTTCTATAGGCAGATACTCGGCGAAGAAATTATTGGAGATTTGTTGGCAAGCTTACCTTGTACGAAAACAGTTACCGGACCAGACCATTACATGGATGTTCCGCCTGCTGCTTACGTATTCTTTAATAGGTATAAGATACCTATTGTAATTATCTCATAAGGCATTAACAATACTTTCTTTCCAATCTGTGCTCTGTCACGACCCGATTTCGTAGAATCGTTGAGGCGTCCCCCGAATCGTGACCGCCGTGCGGGCCTGGGGTGCGCCCGCACAAGGCTTAAATGATTTGCATAACAAGCACATATTCAGAGTACGCAGATAAATTGAAACACAGATTTGAAACATGGAAAAGTTCTCTTTATTGATAATGAACATCTATTACAAACTCCTGAACGAGTTAGCTAATATGCCGCACGGGCTTACAAAAGTGTTGACTCAAAATGAGATAGCAGTCCTGTACATTACATCCTTTTATAATTTCAACAGACATAGACCTCCAGGCTGGAGGATGGCTTTGCCACGGAGCTGCATTTTGTGTATGAAGAGTTGCAAGCTCCTGGTTCTTCAAGGCTTCAAGGGCGGCGCGATCAAGATGCGCCAACAGCTGGACTGGATCGGGAAGACGACTTCGGCTCCTCGCTCGGTTCGCCTTAGTGCGGAGAACCTGTTTCAACGAGGGTCAGCATATCGAAACATGCTGGTGAAGGCGAGCTAGCCTGACTATACCAATCAACACGTTGTTTTAATGAAGCATGCATATTTGTGGGTTTCTATCTTGCCTTAGTTCATTTTCAAGTAAGCAGCATATAGAATTTACTGAACTGAACGTGCCACCGTTCGGTGGATTTTTACCTTTCCGTCTGAATCACCTGCACAATACTTACCATGCCTTCCCTGTCACGAAGACACAAGTTAGTTTGCAACAGGTTTAAATATACACGATGATCACTGGCATGGTTGCCATTTGGGACGATAGTCTTTGACGAGAATGGTTTGCAACGTAAGTACAAGAGGCGCTGCAAGCCATTCCGCCGAACAAGAGACTAGAACAATAGGTCTCGCCCGGACCGGATTGATGCCAGTGCCCCAGCATCGTCCGCGAGACCGTGACCCTGTGCACAAGTTGTCCATGATCGAACAAGATACAAGTAACAAGTTATTGCAGTTGAGGCAACAAGAGTACAAGACAAGCAATTGTACAAGACAAGCATAATTCATGATTTATTCCCTAACGAACAAGCATGCAGTTCAGTATCCGTTCATGAAGTTGTTGACAAGCATAATGAACCAAGTCTATTCTCTTTTATCTTGGTTTCTTTTAGTTATTACTTGGTATCGTTTGATCGGGGCAAGGAAGAGCTCAAGCTTTTAAGGTATGAAGCTTGGAAGCAGGGCTAGCTAATCGGGTTGGTAGCCACTCACTTAGATTTTGGAAGGGAGAAGGAAAGAGGCGCTTCAAGACTCCGCTCGCAAGCCGCCTACTGCTCGTTCACCTGCATCACGAACAGCTCGATCAATACTCCTTCCACTCTTTCCAATCTCGGAATTGAAGTGCAGTTCAATGAACGAAAACAATGAAAACCATCAAAACCGTTCAAGGAAAACAAGCAAATCCTAAAACCAACTCAAAGCACGAAAGCAACAAGCGACATCGAAAACCGAGGCAATAAAAGATAGCAGCGGAGAGGTCCCTCCTGACTCTGCCGCTAAGTCGATCCCGGGGGCACGGTCCACTGAATATGGGAATCGATTCCGAAGAAACAAATCCATAACGAGGATGAGTTCTTAATTCAATCTATCCCGATCGAACGATACCGTCTTGTGTTTCTTAGCCGCGCTCTCCGCACCGGGAGAACGGGGCGCTACATCCTACCCAACTAATTGGAAGTTTCGTTCCGAAACTTAGGATAGAACTTACCGTCAGGGATTATTTCGTTGGGGGCGATTATGACTCAAGGAACAAGTACGAACAAAATGGTCTGATCCGCCACAGGCTAGGCATAACCCAAGTTTCATACGACATTTGTCGATTGAATGCCCCGACTTTTTGCAGAATTTACAGTAGGGCATTGTGTTCGCTTTGTGCGAACCGCCGTCGTTTTGACGCTTTGCTGCGTTGTTTCCTCTCTCGTTGCTTTGGCGTTTGTGACTGGATGTATGTACAGCGCCGACAGGAACGTGAGGATAGTGTGGTTCGAGCGATAGGGCATGATTCATGACTTCACGCATTGTCCGATACTGAGGAACGGCTACGTGCGAATGGATGGCAGGGCGTAGTCCACCTTCAAACCTTCTAGCTCGACTCGCTACATCAGGTAAATAGGCCCTAGCGAATTTAGAGAGTCGGTTGAATTCGGCGGAGTACTCTTTAACTGTCATGCCGCCTTGCCTCAGTTGCACGAACTCGTTCTCCATCTGACGTTGTACTGGAGGGGGTACAAACTCATCTTCGAACGCGGCACGAAAAGTCGTCCACGAGATCGCCTCCTCTTCGTGATCAAATTGGAGAGATCGTCGATGCACGTCCCACCAATCGTGCGCATTGAGGCGGAGCTGTAGTTGCGCGCAAGCGACGCACTTTTCTTCGGGGACCTCTAGCAGAGCGAAGTGATCTTCAAGTTCGGCCAACCAATCTAGAGCTACGATTGGGTCCTCAGTCCCGTTGAATGGGGTGTTGCAGACTTTCTTGAAGTGGCCAAAGTCGAAGGCAGTCACGTCCCTCGCCCTTGGAATATGCGACGTCTCTACTTCAAGCACGGGCTGTTCCACCGGAGTCGTTGGTGTTGCAGCGGAATGGTTGGAAGCCAAAGTCTGAACGATCTGTTGCAGAGCATCCACCTGCTTCTGCTGAACTGAGAATCGAGCTTCTATATTGTCTTGAAACTTGAGCTGACTCTCCTCCGCCCGCTTCTCGGCCCGTTTGTAGCGAGCCTCGTCCCTATGTTGGTTTTCCTCCAACATCCGCAACATTCGCTGGATGGGATCGATGCTTGGCGTGGCTCGCTGGCTCCTTGAACTTCCCGAAGTGCCCGAACTACTTTCTTGGCCTTGCATTTCGTTCGGTGGTTGCGCTGCAGATTGCGCTAGAGCCATTCCTTCAAAAGAAGGTAAATTACATTAGGATCATAATGTATTATGGACTTATTGCATGAACGTATCTCATTTTGGCCTAGCGAGTTCAAGAGTTCGCACAGGAATTTGATCGTTAAAGGAACTTTTCCAGCACGAGTCTAAGGAACTTGAATCTGTGCTCTGATACCACTATGTCACGACCCGATTCCGTAGAATCGTTGAGGCGTCCCCCGAATCGTGACCGCCGTGCGGGCCTGGGGTGCGCCCGCACAAGGCTTAAATGATTTGCATAACAAGCACATATTCAGAGTACGCAGATAAATTGAAACACAGATTTGAAACATGGAAAAGTTCTCTTTATTGATAATGAACATCTATTACAAACTCCTGAACGAGTTAGCTAATATGCCGCACGGGCTTACAAAAGTGTTGACTCAAAATGAGATAGCAGTCCTGTACATTACATCCTTTTATAATTTCAACAGACATAGACCTCCAGGCTGGAGGATGGCTTTGCCACGGAGCTGCATTTTGTGTATGAAGAGTTGCAAGCTCCTGGTTCTTCAAGGCTTCAAGGGCGGCGCGATCAAGATGCGCCAACAGCTGGACTGGATCGGGAAGACGACTTCGGCTCCTCGCTCGGTTCGCCTTAGTGCGGAGAACCTGTTTCAACGAGGGTCAGCATATCGAAACATGCTGGTGAAGGCGAGCTAGCCTGACTATACCAATCAACACGTTGTTTTAATGAAGCATGCATATTTGTGGGTTTCTATCTTGCCTTAGTTCATTTTCAAGTAAGCAGCATATAGAATTTACTGAACTGAACGTGCCACCGTTCGGTGGATTTTTACCTTTCCGTCTGAATCACCTGCACAATACTTACCATGCCTTCCCTGTCACGAAGACACAAGTTAGTTTGCAACAGGTTTAAATATACACGATGATCACTGGCATGGTTGCCATTTGGGACGATAGTCTTTGACGAGAATGGTTTGCAACGTAAGTACAAGAGGCGCTGCAAGCCATTCCGCCGAACAAGAGACTAGAACAATAGGTCTCGCCCGGACCGGATCGATGCCAGTGCCCCAGCATCGTCCGCGAGACCGTGACCCTGTGCACAAGTTGTCCATGATCGAACAAGATACAAGTAACAAGTTATTGCAGTTGAGGCAACAAGAGTACAAGACAAGCAATTGTACAAGACAAGCACAATTCATGATTTATTCCCTAACGAACAAGCATGCAGTTCAGTATCCGTTCATGAAGTTGTTGACAAGCATAATGAACCAAGTCTATTCTCTTTTATCTTGGTTTCTTTTAGTTATTACTTGGTATCGTTTGATCGGGGCAAGGAAGAGCTCAAGCTTTTAGGGTGTGAAGCTTGGAAGCAGGGCTAGCTAATCGGGTTGGTAGCCACTCACTTAGATTTTGGAAGGGAGAAGGAAAGAGGCGCTTCACGACTCCGCTCGCAAGCCGCCTACTGCTCGTTCACCTGCATCACGAACAGCTCGATCAATACTCCTTCCACTCTTTCCAATCTCGGAATTGAAGTGCAGTTCAATGAACGAAAACAATGAAAACCATCGAAACCGTTCAAGGAAAACAAGCAAATCCCAAAACCAACTCAAAGCACAAAAGCAACAAGCGACATCGAAAACCGAGGCAATAAAAGATAGCAGCGGAGAGGTCCCTCCTGACTCTGCCGCTAAGTCGATCCCGGGGGCACGGTCCACTGAATATGGGAATCGATTCCGAAGAAACAAATCCATAACGAGGACGAGTTCTTAATTCAATCTATCCCGATCGAACGATACCGTCTTGTGTTTCTTAGCCGCGCTCTCCGCACCGGGAGAACGGGGCGCTACATGCTCTTCCGGCCGAACACGGAGTATCCAATCTATGTTCGATAGGGCTTGTCGGACAACACTTCGTCATCCCAAGGTTGATCGGCCATTCTCCTATTCCGCCACCTTCTCCGCTTTGGTATAAACACGCACTAGAGGAAGCGATCGCATGGACGACACCCTACACGGATGCAATGGCTGCCTATAAGAAGATGATGAAGATGGAGGATCCAAAAATCATGCCAAAGGACTACTTCGATATTCTAATCGATTGATATTGTATATTGAAATGTATGTTGTGCAATGAGCCATGTATGTTTAACTGTATATTGAACTGTATGTTGTACAATGAAAGAAGTTATCTAAACCCTAGGACTGTATGTTGTGCATTGATACTAATCAATTTTGACTGTATGTTGTGCATTGATACTAATCGATACTAGGACTGTCAAAATTATATGTAAAACTGTCAGGATAGTAGGACTGTCAAGATACTAGGACTGTCAAAATTTTGACAGTCCTAAAATTTACCTACTGTCTCTGCACAGTTATATGTAAGTTTAGGATTGTCAAAATTTTGACAGTCCTAGACAGTCCTAAAATTTACCTACTGTCTCTGCACAGTTATATGTAAGTTTAGGATTGTCAAAATTTTGACAGTCCTAGAAGATACTAGGACTGTCAAAATTTTGACAGTCCTAAAATTTACCCACTGTCTCTGCACAGTTATATTTAAGTTTAGGACTGTGAAAATTTTGACAGTCCTAGAAGATAGTAGGACTGTCACAATTTTGACAGTCCTAAACTTTACCCACTGTCTCTGCACAGTTATATGTCAAAATTAGGACTGTCAAAATTATGACTGACAGTCCTAGCAAAATTTTCACAGTCCTAAACTTTACCCACTGTTTCTGCACAGTTATATGTAAGTTTAGGATTGTCAAAATTTTGACAGTCCTAGAAGATAGTAGGACTGTCACAATTTTGACAGTCCTAAACTTTACCCACTGTCTCTGCACAGTTATATGTAAGTTTAGGACTGTCAAAATTATGACAGTCCTAGAAGATACTAGGACTGTCAAAATTTTGACAGTCCTAAACTTTACCCACTGTCTCTGCACAGTTATATGTAAGTTTAGGACTGTCATAATTTTGACAGTCCTACAAGATACTAGGACTGTCAAAATTTTGACAGTCCTAATCTTTATCCACTGTCTTTGCACATTTAACAACTGTATGTATGTAGCAAACTTAGAACACAAATTGTATGTATGTAGCAATTGTACCAAATTTTAAAATTGTAGCAATTGTATCAAACTTAGAACACAAATATTGAAAGTGCAAATTGTAGAAAATTCATTCAAAGTTTTACAAGTCAAATTCAAACTTAAAACTTTTACACCTCTCAAAACTCAAATTCATTGAAAGTTTTATAAGTCTTCCAACGGGGCCTAAACTTCATGCCGCCTCTTTGTACGTTGCTATCTATTTTCCAAGAAAGAGAAATCTTCAGCGTTGTCGATTTGTTGTAGTTCGTCATTGATTGCCATATAATTCGTACCCTGGCAACTTATGAGGCTTCTTCCCAACTTCTTTACTTTCCCAGCCTATTCATGAGAATTAAAAAAAATTGTTATGTTATAAACATTTACAAATATAAAACTGAAAGTGAAGAAGTTGGCTCACCATCTTGACCAATGCAGTATACAAGACCGATTTGGCAGGAAGATCTGAAGGTACACGCACAATATCGCCTCCGTGTTGGAACAAGGTAGGTAGTCCGACACCAGCGTAGTAGGCGAGGTAGTAGTCGCTACATTCCGTCATATTTACTGCTGCTTGTCGTTCGGTTTCTCTAATAACGTGGCATTGCCACTCGGTGAAGAAGTTCGATGTCACGCCCCGGCCCCCGAACCGAGGGGCCGCCCGACCGGACCACCGCCTCGCTCGCCCCCCGTCGGGCCGGATTGAACCGGACGTGAATCACCCCGCCTCGGCGCACCGGACGCGAATCACCTCGCCTCGGCCCGAGGGTGCGAGGAAGGAGATGTGTGGCCCGTTGGGATGTATCGGGACGTGATGCCGTGCGAGCCTGGGGTTGCGCCCGCACAAGGCCTTATCGTTTAAGTTGTTTGTTGGCTATTATCGCATCAATCGAGTAAGCAGCGGAAAGGGATATTGTTGCAATACAATGCATTTAGCCAACTGAGTATTCGGGACAATCGAGAGACTTGGGTTCTCTTATGCAAAGGCATTCGTTCCATACATTATGCCTCCTTATACGATAGCATCTCGGGGCAACAATCAAAACCAGGATTTCCGGGTCTTAGGGACTGTGGCACGCCTATCGCTCCCTCGGATGATCCAGTACCTGCAAGCAAGTAAACTGTTGGTGGGTCAGCACTTTTATAAGTACTGGTGAGATAAAACAACTGAACAGAAACAAGCATTCACTAAAACCAACACTAAGTAATCATGTTATAAAAATTGCATTACTAGTGATCTTTCTAGTTTTACCTAGGTTCGTTTTATGCAGTTCTAGCAAAGTCATATTACATTGTTTGGAAACATCTTTGGAAACAGAGTTTCATATGCAATAAGCAAGCAAGTCGTTCGTTCATGTTTCAGGGTGTGCGCAGCGTGTCTCGTGGGACTCGAGGGTCAAATGCATAGCTAGACACACAATGCACATCTTAGGGGCAGTCCATCTATCCAAGCCAACAGAATGACTTAGCTATATGCAAGGCGGTCCCCGAGTATCTCAGGACCGGCAGCTGATTGTACAACATACCAATGACTCATTTCTCTGATGTTAATGGCAGCTGTGACCCATGGTTGCTTTGACGCATGCAGTTCAGCTCTCCACCAAAAGCCATTGTCCGACCGATGCGAATGCATGGAACACTAGCAAATAAACTCTAGTATGTAGACGAGACGAACCATCAGAACAGTTATCGTTGTTGCGGGGTAATCCGACTTATCACTTGAACACATTCAGGCACAATATGGTTCTCTCGAAGCATAGACGATAATGAACATGTTCATGCACTCTAGATAAGCATTTTAGGATTCTCGTTAAACAGACATGATCGTTTCAAAGACAAGCTAGGTGAGTTCGTTCATTAACATACAAGGCAGGTTCTATCATTCTCTTATGAAAATATTGCAAGCAAAAACTCAGGTTATTATTAAGGCGTGCAAGAATCAGAGAACGAAGTTCTGCCCACTCACCTTGATACATAATGCCGACGCGGAGCGGGGCATTACATACTTACCAACCAACAGAAAGTTTCATCCTCGAAACTTCAAGGATAAACTTCTCGATATTCCGAGCAGGGATAGTGCCATCCCTCGCCGTTCTGTCACGCCCCGGCCCCCGAACCGAGGGGCCGCCCGGCCGGACCACCGCCTCGCTTGCCCCCCGCCGGGCCGGATTGAACCGGACGCGAATCATCGTGCCTCGGCGCACCGGACGCGAATCACCGTGCCTCGGCCCGCTGGTGCGAGGAAGGAAATGTGTGCCCGTTGGAATGTATCGGGACATGATGCCTTGTGAGCCTGGGGTTGCGCCTGCACAAGGCCTTATCGGTTAAGTTATTTGTTGGCTATCATCGCATCAATCGAGTAAGCAGCGAAAAGGGACATTGTTGCAATATAATGCATTTAGCTAACTGAGTATTCAGGACAATCGAGGGACTTGGGTTCTCTTATGAAAAGGCATTTGTTCCATACATTATGCCTCCTTATACGATAGCATCTCGAGGCAACAATCGAAACCAGGATTTCTGGGTCTTAGGGACTGTGGCACGCCTATGGCTCCCTCGCTGTACTCAATCGAAACAATCAAGCAATTCAAGTTCAGAAAATATTTGCACTTTGAGAATATCTATGGACTTATTGTATGGAATGCTCTATTGCAAAACTATATCGATAATATCTCAGAGTCATAGCAACAGATTTTGGGCCAAGAGATCGATTCCGCTCTGATACCATTCTGTCATGCCCCGGCCCCCGAACCGAGGGGCCGCCCGGCCGGTCCACTGCCTCGCTCGCCCCCCGTCGGGCCGGATTGAACCGGACGCGAATCATCGCACCTCGGCACACCGGACGCGAATCACCGCGCCTCAGCCCGCGGGTGCGAGGAAGGAGATGTGTGGCCCGTTGGGATGTATCGGGACGTGATGCCGTGCGAGCCTGGGGTTGCGCCCGCACAAGGCCTTATCGTTTAAGTTGTTTGTTGGCTATCATCGCATCAATCGAGTAAGCAGCGGAAAAGGACATTGTTGCAATACAATGCATTTAGCCAACTGAGTATTCGGGACAATCGAGGGACTTGGGTTCTCTTATGCAAAGGCATTCGTTCCATACATTATGCCCCCTTATACGATAGCATCTCGGGGCAACAATCGAAACCAGGATTTCTGGGTCTTTGGGACTGTGGCACGCCTATCGCTCCCTCGGACGATCCAGTACCTGCAAGCAAGTAAAATGTTGGTGGGTTAGCACTTTTATAAGTACTGGTGAGATAAAACAACTGAACAGAAACAAGCATTCACTAAAACCAACACTAAGTAATCATGTTATAAAATATTGCATTACTAGTGATCTTTCTAGTTTTACCTAGGTTCGTTTCATGCAGTTCTAGCAAAGTCATATTACATTGTTTGGAAACATCTTTGGAAACAGAGTTTCATATGCAATAAGCAAACAAGCCGTTCGTTCATGTTTCAGGGTGTGCGCAGCATGTCTCGTAGGACTCGAGGGTCAAATGCATAGCTAGACACACAATGCACATCTTAGGGGCAGTCCATCTATCCAAGCCAACAGAATGACTTAGATATATGCAAGGCGGTCCCCGAGTATCTCAGGATCGGCAGCTGGTTGTACAGCATACCAATGACTCATTTCTCTGATGCTAATGGCAGCTGTGACCCATGGTTGCTTTGACGCATGCAGTTCAACTCTCCACCAAAAGCCATTATCTGACCGATGCGAATGCATGGAACACTATCAAATAAACTCTAGTATACAGATAAGACGAACCATCAGAACAGTTATCGTTATTACGGGGTAATCCAACTTATCAGTTGAACACATTCAGGCACAATATGGTTCTCTCGAAGCATAGACGATAATGAACATGTTCATGCACTTTAGACAAGCATTTTAGGATTCTCGTTAAACAGACATGATCGTTTCAAAGATAAGCTAGGTGAGTTCGTTCATTAACATGCAAGGCAGGTTCTATCATTCTCTTATGAAAACATTACAAGCAAAAACTCAGATTATTATTAAGGAGTGCAAGAATCAGAGAACGAAGTTCTGCCCACTCACCTTGATACATAATGCCGACACGGAGCGGGACATTACATTCGAGACCCAGTTGAACGCCGCAGGAATATAGTTTAGCGATTTTGTACCTCGCGGAGCAGTTATCATTTTCAAAGTGCGCTTTGGGACAATTTGTACGTAGCCAAACTGACGGAGCACTCTATCCGGCATATAAGCCTCCTCAATTTTATGACAACTTATAAGACCGTGATATAAAGCGACTGGTTGCAATGGACGACTAGTCTGTCGTAAATTATGATATGGATCCCAAACAATCTGTACCGCATAAAATTTAGCATAACGTCATTTAGAATAACGTAATTTAGTCAATTATTACCAAACATTAAAAAATTAGGTCTCAATTCACCTCTTCTGTCGTCATATCTTCGAGTGCATTCCGTAGGACGGCCAATGTGTGTGGACGTTTCGCATCTTCCTTAGTTGGCTTCCATCGGCACATTCTAGGAAGGTTCTCGTCATACCCTCAGTTCAGTTTAGCCCGCTGCAGGGTTGGAAAGTGCTCGTATATCCATGCCTTCACGTAACCAGGTTAAAAAAATATTAGTCTAAAAATTAACAACAAAATTTTAAATTATGTATACAAGTTGACAAAGATATATCTATACATGGAGTAGAGTCTGGCATCCGGATATTGTCTTCGAACCCACGCGGGATGCCGCACCAAGCTCGCGGTAAAGGTATGTTAGTATACCGCTTCTCCAAGATATTTCTTCCACCGTGTCAATGTTGTCTAAATTGAGGAGATATTTGGCATGTATGGACATTCCAGACTTATCCGTAATGCCGACAGTCCCTAAGGTGAACTGCATATATCTGTGGGCCACATTATCGCTATTATCTATTTCGGGGTCCGGATCAGCGAATATCTCCTCTAAATATATTAAAGAAAGTCCGTAGGACTTCTTGAATTCTCGAAGAGTGGTAAAACTAGTGGCATCAACTCCCAGACACCCTGATACATAATCCACAATATGGTCATAAAAGTTGATGCTCGACTCATCAAAAGTTTGATTCATCATGACTCGACCATCAAGCCTAAGTCCCAATATATGATGGATGTCATCAAGGGTAATCGTCAACTCCCCATTTGGTAGATGGAAAGTGTTGGTTTCTGGATGCCATCGTTCTACAAATGCTGATATCAGTGCATTATCCACCGTCGTATATGAGTGGCTACCCAAATATTGTAAACCGGTGGGACTAATTTTTGCCTTCACATCGTCTTCCAATAATTCAAACCTCCATGTATTGCATTTTTTCCCATGGTTGATCACCGTCAATATACGAGAACTCTCCTGAAAAGTAAACAATTGGATGAAGTTGTACCTCTATGTAAAATATACTTATCTATAAATAATTGGATGAACTTTGAACTTACAACTATATATAAAATTATCATAACGTAATGTACTTACTGGATTGTTCCATATTTGGTATGCAATATGGTTTTCGATCGACGGTAACATAGAGCAACCGTTTGGACGAGTCTCGACTGGACTATCTGGCTGCTCGGAAGGTCCTGAACCATCAGTAGCCCGGTTTCCGAGGGTTTGTGGGAGACTCTCGACAGGACTATCTGCAGGCTGAGAAGGTCCTGAACCATCAGTTGGCCGATTTGGGACATTTGGCATATCCTCATCGGAGGAGGAAGAAGAACTAGGAGAAGCACGTCTCTTCGAACGAGTGGCAGTCTTCTTCGTCAATCGACGTTTCCTAACATCAGGGCGTGCCTCGGGGTCGCGGATAGTGACACCTGGTTCAATAGTACGCGGAACATTGCGTTCCTTACGCATCGACGCAGTAGGGCGTCTTCTGATGATATCTTCTGTAAGATCCCTAATCCTGAAAACCCTATTTTATTTATTTATTTATAAGTAGTTATGAGCTAAATAGAGGAGATAGATTTTATTGAGCCATTATACATTTCTCCTAAAATTTATTTCATGTAGGAGACCCTTTGGACAGTTGCCAGTTTAAACCATGTGCACCCCTATAATTTTTAGAATTTTCTATGTATAAATATGTATATATATATATATATATATATATTATTAATAAGAAAAAGAAAAGAAATAGAAAATAGAATTTCCTATTGGTGCTAACCCAAAATCCGAACCCGCGTATACTACTTGTCACGCCCCGATCTCCCGCAGGCAAATCGGCCGTTCCCGCTAGGCGGGAATCACCCTCGCCAGCGCTCCCGCGGAACGATCGCTTGACCCATCCGGGCGTGATGCCGCACGAGCGTGAACCGCGCCCGTGCAAGGCCGTGATTCATTGGCTGGCGGTAAGAGTTCTAAGCCACAGAGTCGCACAGATTGTCCGAGTGCAGCGGAGTCATGAACGCATAGGCGATCGGTAACAAGTTCACTGAGTCGACAATATAGCGGAGCATTGAAACACAAGTTTGAAGTAAAGCAACTCTTTTATTGATATAAACATGTGTTACAGGCGGCATATAGCCGAGATTACAAGTCGCTCAAGCCTCTCTCTTTGAAACAGTAAAAGCGTACAGGCGATGATCAGGCGATGTTCACAACATTATGTCTTCTATATGTGCTTCTGTTTCGGACGCAGCGATGCTTCGGAGTGATCTCCACGCCTTAGCACGCACGAAGGAGGCATCCGCACCGAACAAGGTTCTCCCGCACTCTGCAGACAAACTGGTGGATTATCAGTACATTGAATGCACTGGTGGGGAAGCTACTCGCCCGCTCGACAAATCCAAACACGTAATACAGGTTTCGTGCACCAACTATTGAGTTGTCTTTCTAGTTGCCTTAGGATCAGTTTCATGCAATATTGAATAGCCTAACGTGTCGGGCAGTGCACCGTGCAACATGAGAGGAAATACGGCGAGACTTACCACTTACCCTTTCTCCTTCCCTGTCCAAGGCAAACATTATTAATCAAGCACGGGCAAGTATAACATTCAGGAGGCATAGCATATGCAAACACGAGGGTCATTTTAACATGATCGTTCAGGTGTTCAGTTGCTCATTAATGCGATGCAGTGACTCGCACGCGGATAGCCGCTAAGCGAGGATGACTTATCTATATGAACATGATGTCGCTGGCATAGCCATAAAGGACCGTTTAGTCTCAGGGCGAAGTGACGTACAACGCGGGTGGCGAGCCCCGTCGCATAACACTTGTCGGGTAACATACGACTATACATACGTCCCGTCCGGATCGGATCGATCCCAGTGCCCCGGTGACCGTCCGCGGAACTCAACATAACTTAGCTTGTGCACACAGTTGTCCGCGACAATGCAGGTCAGGGTCTATCCTTTTTCCATAGCTTGACATAATAATCATGAAACTTAAACTTAGTCTGAACGAGGCATATTGCTCCACGAGCTGGGATTCCATCAGTACATAACACGATCCTCGTTCAGATGCATACATAGCATGATTATCATTCAAGTGTGATTCACGTTCATATCCATTCTTGCTTAGTGCATTCCCCTGGTTCGAGGATTGCCTTAGGTGACCTGACGGTCCCGGATACTTGCAGGTTCATTCAGGCACGGAATGACTACGTAGTAGTCTCCCGGGGTTTGTATGAAAACAATGCAACATTCAAGCAGACAAGCATGCGTTTCTAAGGAACGTAAACAGGCACGTTGCTCGGACCCGAAGGTAAGCCGAGAGATAAAACCGTTAAGGGACTTAGCATGCGAGGGTCTGAACATATATAAGCAGTATTTCATTTCCACGTTCTAGCAAGCAATACAAGTTAGGATTATTCCCTTAGCTAGGTGCGTTGGATTTATTAGCATGCAGTGGGTGAATCACCTAGCGACTAGCATGAATATTCCACATTTTATGTGTGCTGGCTAAGCAAAGACAAGTTCACCGTAGCCACCCACCTTAGCGATGATTCGCCTCGGTAGAGCGATACGTCAAGCGAGCCTCTGAAAGCCTAAGTCAATTCCTGTAGGGACAAGTCTGGATATCATTTGCTTCTCCTTTGAGGCAAAGCGGGTCGGGACAGTTGCACTTTTGCCGTTTGAGTCGGCAGTCCGCTAAAGCGGAACGGGGCGTTACATCCTACCCAACTTAGAAAAAGTCTCGTCCTCGAGACTTACTAAGGACAAGCAGTACGTTTGAATCAATTTTGATTTAACGATACAAGGCTGAGGCAAACCTACACAAGTCGTTGTATTTGTTTCATTTGGATATTCACTTGCACAAGCATCGAAATCAGCATATCGCTTAGACTGGATCGTGCGCACTTTCGAAATACATTTCTAGCGTGAGCACGTCAACCAGCTCAGTGATAGCGAAGTCTTAGCACTCGAGTTTCACCTTTTCTTAAGTCTTGGATGGTGCACTAGTTCAAGGCGTCCCTCGAATAGATGCATTCAACCAAACTTAGGGTTAGTGAAAATCGGACAAGCTACTAGCGATACTCTCTGATGGGTTCGCACAGGTTGGCACAAAGGCCACTCGCAGCACAACAGCATACAAGCAAGCATATCAATCAAAATGCATTTTGAAAGTATATAGACTTATTGTTGGAACATCCCATTGAGGCATTGAGAGAGAGCGTGCACATAACCTACGAACGAGCTTTCGAAACAGAGATATTCGAATCGAAATCCAAAGGCGTAGAAGCCAGGCTCTGATACCACTATGTCACGCCCCGATCTCCCGCAGGCAAATCGGCCGTTCCCGCTAGGCGGGAATCACCCTCGCCAGCGCTCTCGCAGAACGATCGCTTGACCCATCCGGGTGTGATGCCGCACGAGCGTGAACCGCGCCCGTGCAAGGCCGTGATTCATTGGCTATCGGTAAGAGTTCTAAGCCACAGAGTCGTACAGATTGTCCGAGTGCAGCGGAGTCATGAACGCATAGGCGATCGGTAACAAGTTCACTGAGTCGACAATATAGCGGAGCATTGAAACACAAGTTTGAAGTAAAGCAACTCTTTTATTGATATAAATATGTGTTACAGGCGGCATATAGCCGAGATTACAAGTCGCTCAAGCCTCTCTCTTTGAAACAGTAAAAGCGTACAAGCGATGATCAGGCGATGTTCACAACATTATGTCTTCTATATGTACTTCTGTTTCGGACGCAGCGATGCTTCGGAGTGATCTCCACGCCTTAGCACGCACGAAGGAGGCATCCGCACCGAACAAGGTTCTCCCGCACCCTGCAGACAAACTGGTGGATTATCAGTACATTGAATGCACTGGTGGGGAAGCTGCTCGCCCGCTCGACAAATCCAAACACGTAATACAGGTTTCGTGCACCAACTATTGAGTTGTCTTTCTAGTTGCCTTAGGATCAGTTTCATGCAACATTGAATAGCCTAACGTGTCGGGCAGTGCACCGTGCAACATGAGAGAAAATACGGCGAGACTTACCACTTACCCTTTCTCCTTCCCTGTCCAAGGCAAACATTATTAATCAAGCACGGGCAAGTATAACATTCAGGAGGCATAGCATATGCAAACACGAGGGTCATTTTAACATGATCGTTCAGGTGTTCAGTTGCTCATTGATGCGATGCAGTGACTCGCACGCGGATAGCCGCTAAGCGAGGATGACTTATCTATATGAACATGATGTCGCTGGCATAGCCATAAAGGACCGTTTAGTCTCAGGGCGAAGTGACGTACAACGCGGGTGGCGAGCCCCGTCGCATAACACTTGCCGGGTAACATACGACTATATATACGTCCCGTCCGGATCGGATCGGTCCCAGTGCCCCGGTGACCGTCCGCGGAACTCAACATAACTTAGCTTGTGCACACAGTTGTCCGCGACAATGCAGGTCAGGGTCTATCCTTTTTCCATAGCTTGACATAATAATCATGAAACTTAAACTTAGTCTGAACGAGGCATATTGCTCCACGAGCTGGGATTCCATCAGTACATAACACGATCCTCGTTCAGATGCATACATAGCATGATTATCATTCAAGTGTGATTCACGTTCATATCCATTCTTGCTTAGTGCATTCCCCTGGTTCGAGGATTGCCTTAGGTGACCTGACGGTCCCGGATACTTGCAGGTTCATTCAGGCACGGAACGACTACGTAGTAGTCTCCCGGGGTTTGTATGAAAACAATGCAACATTCAAGCAGACAAGCATGCGTTTCTGAGGAACGTAAACAGCCACGTTGCTCGGACCCGAAGGTAAGCCGAGAGATGAAACCGTTAAGGGACTTAGCATGCGAGGGTCTGAACATATATAAGCAGTATTTCATTTCCACGTTCTAGCAAGCAATACAAGTTAGGATTATTCCCTTAGCTAGGTGCGTTGGATTTATTAGCATGCAGGGGGTGAATCACCTAGCGACTAGCATGAATATTCTATATTTTATGTGTGCTGGCTAAGCAAAGACAAGTTTACCGTAGCCACCCACCTTAGCGATGATTCGCCTCGGTAGAGCGATACGTCAAGCGAGCCTCTGAAAGCCTAAGTCGATTCCTGCAGGGACAAGTCTGGATATCATTTGCTTCTCCTTTGAGGCAAAGCGGGTCGGGACAGTTGTACTTTTGCCGTTTGAGTCGGCAGTCCGCTAAAGCGGAACGGGGCGTTACACTACTTCCTGGACTGAAACCTCATTCCTCCTTCCAAACAAGCCTGTGTATAGGAATAGATTGGGGCATGACATATTTTTGGTGGTGGCCCATGCAGGTCAGAATATATTGTCTTGGTTACGTAACTGTACCAAACAAGCCTGTGTATAGGAATAGAGAATAAGGATCTTATTCACACTGGACTGAAACCTCATTCCTCCTTCCAACCACCCTATATTTGGATAACCTGAGTTTACGCCAGAAACCCTTTACGCTGTGACCAAGGATCTCTATTTTTTTTAGAGATCAAACAAGGTGACTGTTGTTGGCGTAAAGACCAAACAAACCGCCTAGTTGGCATAAAAAGCCAAGATATAAAGAAGATTGCCAACGTTACGCTACGGTTATGACAAATTTCTACCCACATTCCTTTAGTCTTCCTAATCCTGCGTATGACAAATCATACAAATACCCCAGCGTAAACTTGAGGAATTATGAATAATAGTTAAAAATAGTGTAGAATAGCCTGATTAGGCGTAAAGCGTATAGATGGTAATATAATGCGTATTTATCACAGACTTAGCTTTCCCAGCCATGACCAAGTAAAACCAAATCTCATGCATTAAATGCAGAAGATATGCCTCGAGCCCTGTGCAAGAAACAACTTTTTGACTTAGAATTTTGATTTTGTCCTTTCCTGAGCGTAAAACTCATTACTATAGGCAGCGTATTTCGAAGAGACCCATTTCCTTCCTTATAGATGCGTAAAACGACTTCTGTCACTAAACGACAACCTGGGTCTCTGTGCAAAATCATCATCACAGTCGCCCTCTCGATCATCGTGCGGTACTTCTGTCAGATGTCAGATTCACTGATTTGACTGACAAACTCATCCGAGGAAAAACGAAGAGTTACTCGTACAACTTTACGCTGCAAGGTATGCTATACTTTACGCAACCGATCTTTTTCCGCGTAGAACTTTTATACAGATTTACGTGGGCAGACTTTTACGCAGACTTTTCCAAGATCTATGTTTTACGCCAAACTTCCTTGATTCTCTGCCTTACGCGGATAGTTCTAAAACCATGATTTACGCTGACAGTTTTGAATCTATGTTTTCCGCAGGCAAATTACTCAGCATATTCATGCTACTACACCCTATTTAATATTCGCATCCTGTTTGATTCCTGTACCCCTTCTAAACGTTGTATATATCACCTGCAGAAAGATGGATATGCAGAAGGGATGTACTATCACCAATAATGACACAACTCCTGGAGTCAATGGTCAGACTCAAGGAGGGACCTCAACCACTCCTAGACTTCCAGAAACAGATGGACAGACTCACAATCCAGTTCCATCCGATCTTCCCGTTCCACCTAATGGGAACCTTCCAGCCTCATCGACACCGCAGGATGGCCAGGCACAACTGTTCCAATTCTTTCAGATAATGATACAGGAACAGAGACAACAAGCAGCAGAACAGAGACAAGAGTTCCTACCAGCACTTGAAAGGATGGCTGCAAAGACTACTGTACCAACTCAAGCACTAGCTCCAGCCAGAGTTGGTTCAGTAAAGGACTTTGTACAAATGGGTCCAAGGCCGTACAAAGGCATTGAGAGCCCAGAGGAAACTACCAACTGGATCACTCACACTCGGAAGCTATTAGAGGCATCACAGCTACCTGCAGACCTATGGATGACAGGTGTAAGGACACTCCTAGATGGTAATGCTCACCACTGATGGGAATCTATGGAACGCCAGCTGGGTACATACCAGACATGGGAGCAGTTCTTGGAGTGCTTCGAAAGGAAGTACTTCCTGGACACCGTCAGAGATGCATTGTACGATCAGTTTCTCCACCTGGAGCAGGGGAACAGAACAGTTGACGAGTACGATGCCGAGTTTAGTCGCCTTAGCAAATACGGCACTGCCCTGATACCAAATGACTTGGCCAGAGCTAAGAGGTTTCACCGCGGACTGACTCAGGAGCTACAACACTACACTAGCTCTCAATCCCGCATCTCTTATGCCGAGGTACTAACAGAAGCCAGATTGCAAGAAACCATCAGCCGAGGAAAAGGAGTTCAGCTGGGGACGCAACAAGGACCAGCAAGAACACATCCAGGACCGACAAGGACACAACAAGGAGGACCTATCAGACGTCCTCTAGCTCAGCAACAGCAGTACCAGCACAGAGCAGGACCGTACCAGGTCCCAGAGAAGCCCTACTGTAATTATTGTGGGAAACGCAGACATATTATGAGGGACTGTCAATCTCGCCTAGTACAATGTATAAGATGTGGTTCCGGACAGCATATGTTGAAAGACTGTCCTATGCAACAAACATCAACACTTCCACCGCCAGCACAGAGGCTAGCACTTCCAGCACCAAAGCCAGCTCCGCAATTGATGAGACAAGGAGCACCTCGACCTCCGGCAGCAGGAGGATTTCAGCGAGGACCACCGCTGCCTGCCCAGGAGGATCAATTCGCGAGGGCCAGACAGGGACAACCACAGAGGAACGGGCAAGCTTTTGCAATGGAAGTGGATGACCTGGATCAGGAGATTGATGTCATAGCAGGTATCACTCTTGTTTTTACTTTTCCTGCTGTGATATTGTTTGATACGGGAGCCACCCACTCATTCATATCATCTAGTTTTATTGCCAAACACAATATTGCCTCCACACCGTTACCTAGTTGTATTAGAATTCTTACCGGAGGAGGAGTAGTACCTGTTAATAGAAATTGTAGATCGTGTCCTATAGTGATACATGGTAGAGAAATAAATGCCCGACTTTTAGTCCTTCCTATGCCAACTTTTGATATTGTGCTTGGGTTGGACTGGCTGAGCAAGTACCACGCTTTCTTCGATTGCTTTGGAGAAAGCATTCTTTTTAAGGTACCCGGCCAGCCTGAACTTGAGTTTGTACGAGGATCCACAGAAACCCTTGATGGTATACAGCTCGCAATGGACGATGTTGTCTATCATCCCATTATTTCAGAATTTCTAAACATTTTTCCAGAGGAATTACCAGGCCTACCCCCAAATAGAGACGTAGAATTCTTAATTGAATTGACACCAGGAGCAGCACCCATAGCATCACATGTTTACAGATTGGCGAAGAAGGAGATGGATGAACTAAAGACACAATTAAAGGAACTAGAAGATAAAGGTTTCATCCGACCAAGTGCATCACCCTGGGGAGCACCAGTGTTGTTTGTACCCAAGAAGGATGGGTCAGTACATATGTGCATTGACTATAGAGCCTTAAATGCAGTGACAGTGAAGAATAAATATCCACTACCACGTATTGATGACTTATTTGATCAACTCAGTGGAGTCAAGGTGTTCTCAAAGATAGATTTGAGATTAGGATATCACCAGGTGAAGGTACGAAAGGAGGACATCCCGAAGACCGCATTCCGGACAAGATATGGGCACTATGAGTTTCTGGTCATGCCATTTGGATTGGCCAACGCTCCAGCCATCTTTATGGACTTAATGAATCGAGTATTCCATCAGTATTTGGACCAGTTCATGGTCGTCTTCATAGATGATATACTTGTCTATTCAAAGAACCACGAGGAGCACGAGAAGCACCTGCGCATTATTCTAGAGACCTTGAGAAGAGAGCAGTTATATGCAAAGCTCAGTAAATATGAGTTCTTTTTGGACAGAGTCTCATTTCTTGGGCATGTCATTACAGGAGATGGTATTTATGTTGATCCAGAAAAGATATCGGCAGTCGAGACATGACCTATTCCTAAATCAGCAGCAGGGGTGAGAAGTTTTCTTGGACTTGCAGGATATTACCGACGCTTCGTAGAAAATTTCTCAAGGATAGCAACACCTATGACTCGGTTGACTTGCAAGGATCAAAAGTTCATATGGACCAACGAATGTCAAGCCGCTTTCGAGGAGTTGAAGAAGCGACTGACTACAACACCAGCATTGACTATTCCATCAGGATCAGGAGGCTATGTGATCTATAGTGACGCATCAGGAAAAGGCCTGGGATACGTATTGATGCAGCATGGCAAGGTGATTGCATATGCATCTAGGCAGTTACGAGTAGATGAAAAGAATTATCCAACTCATGACTTGGAACTTGCAGCCGTTGTATTTGCTCTGAAGTTATGGAGACATTACTTGCAGATAGTCACCGTAGACCCCTAGAGTTTCAGGTATTATTTTGATTTGTTTTGTTTGGTTTGTGATTGCTTGTTTAGGTTGCGTGTTAAGATCGTTGTTCTAGGTTGGCGATTTGGTGTTCCTACGGATTTCTCCGACACGGGACACGATTCGTTTCGGCAGAGGAGGAAAGCTTAGTCCACGATACATCGGGCCCTTCAGTATTCTTGCAAGGGTCGGTGCAGTGGCCTATAGACTAGACTTGCCGCCTGCTCTAGATGGAGTGCATAACGTGTTCCACGTGTCGCAGCTGAGACGGTACGTGGCAGATCCTAGTCACGTATTAGATCACTCGGAGATCGAAGTTGGACCGACACTCAGCTATCCTGAACAACCGGTGGAGATCTTGGATCTTAGAAAGAAGATATTGCGGAACCAGACTATTCCCTTGGTTCGTGTTGCATGGAGAAATCACTCTCCAGGAGAATCAACTTTGGAGAGAGAGGACGAAATGCACGAGCGGTATCCATATCTCTTCGAGACTTGAGGTATAATTCATTAATTGATTGTTTGATTCTTGTGATGGTTATTTTAAATTTCGAGGACGAAATTCTTTTAAGGAGGGTAGACTTGTCACCCCCACTTTTTGGATTAAGGGTCTTTTCGTAATTTATGAGTAAAATGACTGCATGATAATTGATTATTCTTAATTTTTGTGATTTTATTTTGTTGCACCTCACAGTCGTTTTGAATTTTAGAAACCCACTTGCATTCACTTTTATTAAATTGATTCATAAGTCGATCTGGTACAACTTTTCATTGTTTAGACACCTTGGTGCAAGAGTACATTGAGGTATCCATTCCGTTGGACGATACGTAAATAAACCCGAATTCTCCTTTAGGTGTAAATTCCATAAAATCTTGAAAGTGTGCAATACAACATCAATTTCCCTGAACCATGGCCTCAGACCAGCTAACCAAAGCATTCTAGCAATTTCTTTATTAATTGAAATTCCAACCATTGTAATACCCATGAGAAAGCCCAATCCCAAGAAGGCCTTGACCAGACCTAATTCTAGGTCAACCCAAAGTCTACTATGATTATATATATATACATAAGTATTGCTTCCCTATTCTTTTTCAACCAAAACCTAATACACCAGCCGACAACCTCAACCCCCCCCCCCGACTTTACTGTTCCTCGTCGGACCCCCGAGCGCCGAACAACCCGCTATCCCCGAGCGCCGAACAACCCGCTGTCCCCGAGCGCAGGACCCGCTGCCACCGAGCGCCGAACGAACCGCCTGGACGCTGCGTCGAACCCGCTGAACGCTGAACCAAGCCCGACTGCGTTCGCCTGGAGCCGTCGCGACCTGCTGCTGTCGACGCCGAGTACCCCGCCGCTCGTCAACACCACTTCAGTCGACCCCGAACACCGCTGCAATCGACCGGCGACCCCCCCTGATCATTGACATCATCATCCTGCGATAATATATATAACTATAAGGACGTATGTACATACGTATTTGCATGCGTATTGGTATATTGGTATATATATACTATGTTCCCAGCTAATATCTATATACATACGTATTAGTAGTGTATAGGTATTCCCTAGTATATAAATACGTGTATTATAATCATAATTGATGAATATTAATGCAGATGCCTATGAACCGTATAATGCTCAATTAGTTTAATACATATATACATATCTATTATAGGTGTAATTAATTAGTATGATGAGAGATTAGTTCATATTAAGTCCTATGTATCACATGTCCGAGATGTCTTGATTGTGACCACGGATACCCCGTAGATACATCTACCTGTGACCATGTAGCATGATAGTAGACTGCCATATGTACACTGACGTACTGGCGGAACCGTACCATTGACTGTCTGTTATGCACAGCAACTACAGACGTGACCCCCTAGTATAGTCCTTGATCATTGTGTTGATCGTGTATTAGTGTAATGTCTGATGCAGTATTATGTTTATGATATATCTATAGGACTGTTGGATCACTCAGACGGTACCTTGGAACCCGGATATTGGTATTGCCAGCTAAGGACCACAGGCGAGTACATTCTTTGACAGTTTCCATTATGTTGATTATCTCTATAATTCTTGTTGTATAGCGTACATGACTCTGACACTGTTGTTTACACGAGTTAGCATCATTGAGACCGTCACGAGGAGTCGTGATTGGAATCCATCGTGCTAGCTGGGGAAAAACGGGGAGATATTAGTAGTTTATGTGATCATACCCAACTTACATGCAGCATTAGCTCACCCACATTCACGTCGGTGCAGCCTTACCCTTACATGCCTCATCGCTGTTACATATGGTTAGCCTGACCTGTTGGGGATGACCGCTAATCAATGTAATGAGTCATATAGTCCTAAGCCGATCACATGATATACTGATGTTTCACACACTTAGATAGATGATTCTTGACATGTATCTTGATAGATTGATCTTGTATTTCCACATGTTCTAGTTGTTGTTCTTGTACACCCTTACATACCAGTTCATTGTTCTTGCGTACACTTGTAGTTCTATTCATTGTTAGATGCATATTGATGATGATGTTCCAGTACTTTATTCCAGCATTTCCTTTATTTCAGTATCTTATTGCCAGTTATTCATATCTGTCTTGTATTTTTTTATACTGTATTATAGTTTTTGTCAATATATGTGGAACTGCTGTTAGAGGTGTATTTTCGTTCAAATCCTGACTGGATATTTTTTTCAGAGAACCTTGAGGATTTCTGTACCACGCACTACGGACCAGGTATAGATGCAGACTATGTACCAGAGATCCTAGAGGAGACCATGCTTCTAGATGAGGCATTGCCTACAGCTATCTAGATAGTATTTATTTATGCTTGAGACTTATGGAGGTTATTTCAGCTTATGTTTAGACTTATGTTAAGTTTAATTGGAGACTTGTGTTGGACAGCTAGACTGTGAGTTATCTTCATGTTTGAGACATGGTGTTTAACTATGTCATTTCCTTTTATCTTTTATCGTGCCTTATAGTTGTTGTGATTGAGTTACCTTGTGAGATTATTGTGAGATGTATATTGACCTCCGTATGGAGATGGATATCATTGACATGTGTTTAGCTATATAGTATTACTGTGACCTAGACAGCGTTCTACCGCCGATGCTGCGGCGTAGGCTGGACGTACCCACGCTCTCGTGCCCCTATACCGGGTGCGGGTGGTGACACATTTTTAGTGGTGGCCCATGCAGGTCTAGTTTCACAAGTTATGCGATATCGTGGTAGTGCGACAACTTAGTTGTACTGCTGCGAGCCTGTGCTAGGATATAGGAAATAGGATCTAGGATGAGAATATGCTCAATCACACTAGGAAATTCTGAACTTCATATTGCTATTCTAATGGATTGCTTTCTTTAGCACTGTAGTGTCCTTCCTTGATAATATCACATCTATCACCTTAATTGATTCTTTGATCTGTACTCAGGATGTCGCCGAATACTAGATCCATGAGAATGGGAGCAGCCAATTCAGAGAGGACTGCCACCTCTCAACCTGACGAACAGATACCTGGAGATTCTCCTGCATCTCCTGTTCGTGTGGGAGTGTCTGCAACTAACGGGATTCCTCCTCTACCTATATAGAGGATTGCCCCAGCTATGACAGACAACCTTCCACCACCACCGACACCGATTCTCGGAGGAGTGCCCGCTGACGGGGCACAGATGTTCGCACTAATGCAGGGCATGCTAGAGGCCCAGAGAGTAACAGCAGAGGCTCAGCGTGTTCAAGCTGAGGCTCAGAGAATGCAAGCAGAAGCACACCAGGCGCAGACCGAACTGATGAGAGAGAGCATGGAGAATGCTCATCATGTGACTCTCCAGGTTGTGGAAAGGGTAGCACGACAACCGCAACATCAAGGTCAACAACAACAGAGGCCCGGTACCATAGTGAACTTTAAGAGGATGATGCCTCGGGAGTTCAAAGGCACAGAAGGAATACTATATGCTGACGAATGGTTAGAAGACATAGAGAGGAATCTGCGCTTATCACAGATTCCGGAGATTCTTCAAATAGAGGCCGCTGGCAGTTAGATGTTTGATATCGCCCTGACGTGGTATCGTACAGAGCCGAGACTCGCCGCTGAAGGACTTACTTGGGAGGACTTTAAGGAACTCTTCAAAGAAAAATTCTTTCCTGACGTAGCCTTGGGAGCGTTAGAAAGTCAGTTCCATGACTTAGTCCAAGGAGGCATGTTAGTCGACGAATATGCTGCAGAATTTTGTCGATTGAGTCGATTTGCGCCATCGATGGTTCGAGACCCAGGAGATAGAGCTCGGAAATTCAGGAAGGGATTGAATAGGGAGATCAAGTCTCGTACTTCGGGACGACGTACTGCTACATTTGAGGGTATTCTGATGGATGCCCAGATTGCCGAAGACGACTTGGACCTCAGGCCCAAGAGAGGACGCGATACATCTGGAGCAATAGGAGGTAACACAGGACCAGCCAAGCGCCCACATTTTCAACAACAACATAGGCCGTACCAGCAACAACACCAGCAATAACACCAGCAACAATACCAGCAACAAGCACCAGTTCGAGGACATGCTCAACAACAGCAACCACAAAGACATAATCAACTCGTTGCCCCATGTTCGTATTGCGGAAAGATGGGACATACAAGAGAGATCTGCAGAAAAAGGTTGGGCACTTGCTTATCGTGTGGATCAGCAGCACATCAGCTGAGGGACTGCCCGACTATTCAGACTCGCCAAGGAGGAGGAGCAGCTCAGAGAGGACCAGCCAGAGCACCTATTGTACTAGGAGGCCAGCAGAGAGGACCTCCACTTCCATCACAGCAGGAGAGGTTTGCTCAGCAGCAGCAGCAACAGAGAGGAGCACCACAAGGACGAGCTTACGCCATGACCACCGAGGAGGCCGAGCCAGCTGCAGACGTGATTTCAGGTTCAGTTTTACTCAGTTCTATTCCAGCATTTGCATTATTTGATTCTGGCGCTTCCCATAGTTTTGTATCTGTATCTTATGCCGTTAAGCATCATTTAGAAACGGAACCATTAGATAGGACTTGCAAGATCACGACAGGAGGAGGCATTATCCTAGTCCGTGATTGTTGCAAGGATCGGAGAGTGTCATTGGAAGGCCGAGAGTTGAGCGTGAGTTTACTCGTTATGCCACTTCCGGAATACGATATTGTACTCGGAATGGACTGGTTAAGTAAACACCATGCTTCTATAGATTGTCACGGAGGAAGAGTAGTATTTCGACCAGCAGGAGAGCCAGAGTTTGAGATTGCCAGAGGAGCAGAGGAGCGGAGCAGAGGCACTTTTTGCGGAGCCAGGGTGGAAGAAGAAGAGTTACCGCATCCACTTATAGCGGAGTTCCTGGATGTATTTCCAGAGGAGTTACCAGGTTTGCCACCAGACAGAGATGTTGAGTTCTCTATAGACTTGATACCAGGAGCAGAGCCTATTTCACAACATGTCTATAGAGTTAACAACAACGAATTGGTAGAACTAAAGAAACAAGTTGAGGAGCTGCAAGACAAAGGTTTTATTAGATCCAGTTTATCGCCATGGGAAGCACCGGTATTATTTGTACCGAAGAAGGATGGCACGGTACGTATGTGTATCGATTATAGAGCTTTGAATAACCTCACTATCAAAAACAAATACCCGCTGCCAAGGATAGATGATCTTTTCGATCAATTTAGCGGAGCGAAGGTGTTTTCAAAGATAGACTTGAGGTCAGGCTATCACCAGGTAAAAGTGAAGAAAGAAGACATACCGAAGACCGCCTTTCGAACCAGATATGGCCAGTTTGAATTTACAGTAATGCCGTTTGGTTTAACCAATGCACCAGCAGTATTTATGAACTTGATGAACAAGGTGTTCCACCAGTACCTTGACAAGTTCGTAGTGGTGTTTATTGACGACATTCTAGTATATTCAAAAACCCCAGAAGAGCACTTGAGAATAGTCTTAGAAACTCTCAGGAGAGAGAAATTATACGGGAAGCTTTCAAAGTGTGAGTTCTTTCTTGAAAAGGTTAAATTTCTTGGACACATGGTAATGGGTGACGGAATTTCAGTTAACCAAAAGAAGATAGAGGCAGTGAAGTCATGGGCTACCCCCAGTACGGTAGCTGAAATCAGGAGCTTTCTCGGACTAGCAGGATACTATAGAAGATTTGTACAAGACTTCTCTAAGATTGCAGAGCCAATGACTAGGTTGACCAAGAAGGATGTGGAATTTGTCTGGACAGAAGAATGTCAAGCCGCATTCAATGAGCTGAAGAGGAGATTGACGACAGCACCCGTTTTGACGTTGCCATCAGGGACAGGTGGATTCACTATCTACAGTGATGCTTCAAGAAAAGGATTGGGATACGTTCTTCAACAACACGAGAAAGTAATTGCCTATGCTTCAAGACAATTACGCCCTCATAAAAAGAACTACCCCACTCACGATCTGGAGTTAGCGACAGTTATCTTTGCCCTAAAGCTGTGGAAGCACTATCTGTACGGAGAGCGTGTGGAGATCTTCACAGACCACAAGAGCTTAAAGTACGTGTTTACACAGAAGGAGCTGAATATGAGACAGAGAAGGTAGTTAGAATTGATGAAAGACTTTGATATCTCATTACAGTATCATCCAGGAAAAGCCAACGTAGTCGCGGATGCCTTGAGCAGGTACCCAATGGCTATGTGCGTGACTTAGGATAGACACTTATTAGATGATCTTGAGAGCTTGGAAATTAAGGTATTAGTTCCAGGAGCTGAGATTCAGATGTGGGGACTGCAGATTCAATCAGATCTGATAGACAGAATTAGAGCTGCGCAGTATGATGATGAGACTCTAAGGAATATTAAGACACAAGTTCAGGCAGGATTGATAGACGATTTCACTATTGCGAATGATGGATCCTTACGACATGGCACGAGGATGTGTGTGCCAAGTGGAGAGCTGCGCGAAGAAGTTTTACAGGAGGCACACCGCTCTCAATACTCGATGCATCCCGGAGCCAACAAGATGTATCGAGATTTGAGGAAGCATGTATGGTGGTATGGTATGAAGCGCGAAGTAACACGCTTCGTATCCCGATGTTTAGTGTGCCAACAGGTAAAAGCAGATCGACAGAGGCCAGGGGGATTGCTTCAACCTTTACTCATTCCAGAATGGAAGTGGGAGCACGTGACTATGGACTTCGTTTCAGGACTTCCTCGTTCTCCAGGAGGAAAAGATGCAATTTGGATCATCGTGGATAGGTTGACTAAATCAGCCCACTTCTTACCTTTTAAAGTAGGTACTTCGACGGAGAATCTAGCAGAGATGTACGTACAGCAGATTGTCAGATTACATGGAGTTCCTGTGAGTATTGTCTCAGATCGGGATAGTCGTTTCACTTCCCATTTCTGGAGGAGCCTGCAGTCTAGCTTGGGCACTCAGCTCAAGTTCAGTACCGCATATCACCCTCAGACAGACGGGCAGTCTGAAAGGACTATTCAGACTCTTGAAGATATGTTACGCACTTGCGTATTGGATCTCGGATGTTCTTGGGAGGATCATCTACACTTGGTAGAGTTTGCTTACAACAACAGCTACCAGGCCAGCATTGAGATGTCACCATTCGAGGCTTTATATGGACGGAGGTGTCGTACCCCTTTATCTTGGGATGATGTTGGAGAAAGAGCCTTGTTAGGACCAGAAATGATCGTGAACGCAGCAGAAAAGGTGAAACTTATCAGAGACAGACTGCGAGTGGCGCAGGACAGACAGCGGCATTGGGCAGATAGTCACCGTAGACCCCTAGAGTTTCAGGTATTATTTTGATTTGTTTTGTTTGGTTTATGATTGCTTGTTTAGGTTGCGTGTTAAGATCGTTGTTCTAGGTTGGCGATTTGGTGTTCCTACGGATTTCTCCGACACGGGGTACGATTCATTTCGGCAGAGGAGGAAAGCTTAGTCCACGATACATCGGGCCCTTCAGTATTCTTGCAAGGGTCGGTGCAGTGGCCTATAGAATAGACTTGCCGCCTGCTCTAGATGGAGTGCATAACGTGTTCCACGTGTCGCAGCTGAGACGGTACGTGGCAGATCCTAGTCACGTATTAGATCACTCGGAGATTGAAGTTGGACTGACACTCAGCTATCCTGAACAACCGGTGGAGATCTTGGATCTTAGAAAGAAGATATTGCGGAACCAGACTATTCCCTTGGTTCGTGTTGCATGGAGAAATCACTCTCCAGGAGAATCAACTTTGGAGAGAGAGGACGAAATGCGCGAGCGGTATCCATATCTCTTCGAGACTTGAGGTATAATTCATTAATTGATTGTTTGATTCTTGTGATGGTTATTTTAAATTTCGAGGACGAAATTCTTTTAAGGAGGGTAGACTTGTCACCCCCACTTTTTGGATTAAGGGTATTTTCGTCTTTTCGTAATTTATGAGTAAAATGACTGCATGATAATTGATTATTCTTAATTTTTGTGATTTTATTTTGTTGCACCTCACAGTCATTTTGAATTTTAGAAACCCACTTGCATTCACTTTTATTAAATTGATTCATAAGTCGATCTGGTACAACTTTTCATTGTTTAGACACCTTGGTGCAAGAGTACATTGAGGTATCCATTCCGTTGGACGATACATAAATAAACCCGAATTCTCCTTTAGGTGTAAATTCCATAAAATCTTGGAAGTGTGCAATACAACATCAATTTCCCTGAACCATGGCCTCAGACCAGCTAACCAAAGCATTCTAGCAATTTCTTTATTAATTGAAATTCCAACCATTGTAATACCCATGAGAAAGCCCAATCCCAAGAAGGCCTTGACCAGACCTAATTCTAGGTCAACCCAAAGTCTACTATGATTATATATATATACATAAGTATTGCTTCCCTATTCTTTTTCAACCAAAACATAATACACCAGCCGACAACCTCAAACCCCCCCCGACTTTACTGTTCCTCGTCGGACCCCCGAGCGCCGAATAACCCGCTGTCCCCGAGCGCAGGACCCGCTGCCACCAAGCGCCAAACGAACCCGCCTGGACGCTGCATCAAACCCGCTGAACGCTGAACCAAGCCCGACTGCGTTCGCCTGGAGCCGTCGCGACCTGCTGCTGTCGACGCCGAGTACCCCGCCGCTCGTCAACACCACTTCAGTCGACCCCGAACACCGCTGCAATCGACCGGCGACCCCCCCTGATCATTGACATCATCATCCTGCGATAATATATATAACTATAAGGACGTATGTACATACGTATTTGCATGCGTATTGGTATATTGGTATATATATACTATGTTCCCAGCTAATATCTATATACATACGTATTAGTAGTGTATAGGTATTCCCTAGTATATAAATACGTGTATTATAATCATAATTGATGAATATTAATGCAGATGCCTATGAACCGTATAATGCTCAATTAGTTTAATACATATATACATATCTATTATAGGTGTAATTAATTAGTATGATGAGAGATTAGTTCATATTAAGTCCTATGTATCACATGTCCGAGATGTCTTGATTGTGACCACGGATACCCCGTAGATACATCTACATGTGACCATGTAGCATGATAGTAGACTGCCATATGTACACTGACGTACTGGCGGAACCGTACCATTGACTGTCTGTTATGCACAGCAACTACAGACGTGACCCCCTAGTATAGTCCTTGATCATTGTGTTGATCGTGTATTAGTGTAATGTCTGATGCAGTATTGTGTTTATGATATATCTATAGGACTGTTGGATCACTCAGACGGTACCTTGGAACCCGGATATTGGTATTGCCAGCTAAGGACCACATGCGAGTACATTCTCTGACAGTTTCCATTATATTGATTATCTCTATAATTCTTGTTGTATAGCGTACATGACTCTGACACTGTTGTTTACACGAGTTAGCATCATTGAGACCGTCACGAGGAGTCGTGATTGGAATCCATCGTGCTAGCTGGGGAAAAACGGGGAGATATTAGTAGTTTATGTGATCATACCCAACTTACATGCAACATTAGCTCACCCACATTCACGTCGATGCAGCCTTACCCTTATATGCCTCATCGCTGTTACATATGGTTAGCCTGACCTGTTGGGGATGACCGCTAATCAATGTAATGAGTCATATAGTCCTAAGCCGATCACATGATATACTGATGTTTCACACACTTAGATAGATGATTCTTGACATGTATCTTGATAGATTGATCTTGTATTTCCACATGTTCTAGTTGTTGTTCTTGTACACCCTTACATACCAGTTCATTGTTCTTGCGTACACTTGTAGTTCTATTCATTGTTAGATGCATATTGATGATGATGTTCCAGTACTTTATTCCAGCATTTCCTTTATTCCAGTATCTTATTGCCAGTTATTCATATCTGTCTTGTATTTCTTTACACTGTATTATAGTTTTTGTCAATATATGTGGAACTGCTGTTAGAGGTGTATTTTCGTTCCAATCCTGACTGAATATTTTTTCCAGAGAACCTTGAGACATGGTGTTTAACTATGTCATTTTCTTTTATCTTTTATCGTGCCTTATAGTTGTTGTGATTGAGTTACATTGTGAGATTATTGTGAGATGTATATTGACCTCCGTATGGAGATGGATATCATTGACAGGTGTTTAGCTATATAGTATTACTGTGACCTAGACAGCGTTCTACCATCGATGCTGTGGCGTAGACTGGACGTACCCACGCTCTCGTGCCCCTATACCGGGTGCGGGTCGTGACAATCTACATCTTGTAGAATTTTCTTACAACAATAGCTATCATGCAAGCATCCAGATGGCTCCGTTTGAAGCATTGTATGGAAGAAAGTGTAGATCTCCTGTATGTTAGAGTGACGTGGGAGAACGTCAAATTTTGGGACCGGAGTTAGTGGTCAACACCGTTGAGACAGTTAAGAAGATACAAAGACACTTACAAGCAGCGCAAGACAGACAGAAGCAGTGGACAGACCTTCATCGTCGTCCCTTGGAGTTCAAAGAGGGAGATTATGTCTTCTTAAGGATATCACCTACCAGAGGCACTATTCGATTAGGAGGGCGCGGCAAGTTAAGTCCAAGGTATATTGGACTATTTGACGTGCTAGAGAAAGTGGGAGAAGTAGCATATCGACTTGCGCTACCACCTTCACTTGAGGGAGTACATGACGTATTCCATATGTCGTAGATCAGGCGATATGTGGCAGACAGCAGTCATGTTCTCGACCATTCGGAAATCATCATTGGGCCAAGCTTGTCATATCAAGAGCAACCCATGGGAATCCTTGATCGTCGAGAGAAAGTATTGAGAAACCAGTCTATTTCCTTGGTCCGTGTGGCATGGAAGCATGGCTCGCCAGAAGAATCTACCTGGGAACGTGAGGATGACATGCGTGAACGTTTTCCAAACCTATTCACAAACTAAGGTATAAATTTACTTTGATTAATTATATCTTATACCCTTCTTGACTTTCTACAGTGACTTAGTTTTAATTTCGAGGACGAAATTTTTATAAGTTGGGTAGAATGTAAGATCCCTAATCCTGAAAACCCTATTTTATTTATTTATTTATAAGTAGTTATGAGCTAAATAGAGGAGATAGATTTTATTGAGCCATTATACATTTCTCCTTAAATTTATTTCATGTAGGAGACCCTTTGGACAGTTGCCAGTTTAAACCATGTGCACCCCTATAATTTTTAAAATTTTCTATGTATAAATATGTATATATATATATATATATATATATATATAATATATATATATATATATTATTAATAAGAAAAAGAAAAGAAATAGAAAATAGAATTTTCTATTGGTGCTAACCCAAAACCCGAACCCGCGTATACTACTTCCCTACGTAAAATCCACAATAGCAGCAACAACCGCGTAAAAACTTTGCCTCCCTTCTCCGTGCGTAACTATAACAACAGCAGTAGCAAAACCACCCCGCGTAAACTCTCTCATTCACTGCGCGTAAACCCAACCCGCCTAATTCCTTTCTTTACGCGTAATACCAACCCCTGCGTAAAATCCTTTCACTACGCATAAAACCACAAATTATTAGAAAATATAGCAACAGAAGCAAAACTCAACTTTGCTTTCCTACACGTGTAAATCTCTCATTCCACCACTCAACACTATTATTACTAATCTCTCCTTGACCGAAACCTAAACCAATGAAAAGAAAGAAACAGCAACAGTAGTTTCTTAAACACTAAGTTTTTCCACCGCCTCTTATTCTCTATATATATCCATGCAATGCACCCCAAACCTTAAACCCCACTTCTTCTTACAACAAAACTTAAACACTGTTGGACGTGCAATATACAGGACTTTTGCTCGGCAACTATATCTTGCTATTGTACTGCTATTTACATTCCACATGATGCTCTCATTCTGTTTTATTTGTGTATTTGCATTAGACCTATTTTATGAGACTACCCATTATCATGAGTCATTGATCAGGACACAGTATTATACAAGTTGTGAGTCTCATATAGATCACGGACTGCGTGACAGGTCTGGCCTCCTGTACGTATGAGCCGTGCGTTAGGAATAATTGATGATAGAAACTTTGTATGCTAGTAGACCTGGCAGTTATTTAAAGGTTTTATCGTGTCATGGATGTGGCATGCTTAGAACATGGGATGGGGAGAACAACAAGTAAGACATTTGGGCTCCTTTGCACTTTTCTTATATGTAACCCGTACGCTCCACCGGAGATACGCGAGATAACCCCTATACTACTTGGCAGCCTCTGTCGTTCAAAAGACGACATGCTTTGTAGGCCTCTGATTCTCCGAGAAAATCATGTCAATCCCATTTATGGCCAGATAGCCCACAGGTTGGAAAGTTGTTCTCAAACTGCATTCACATAGATGGTTAGGTGACCCAGTGGATGTTTATATTTCAGTACTTATTGGCATGTTTATATGTATCTTGTTACGTCCCACTGAGGACCTGGTCCCTTTTCAGATATGGACGAGCAGGAGTACCCACAGGAGTACGGACCTGGACCCGACACTACGTACCTGACCGAGGAGGCCTTACCCTCAGAGTACCAGTAATTTTGTTACCACTGTTCAGAGATTTCGTTGTTGCTTCAGTATAGTCGTTTTGTAGTGGATTTGTTTCCACCAGACAATCGGACTTGATACTCGTCTTGGATATTCAGTTATGTTTTAAACTCTTATTTTCTACTAATTATTTGTGCTGTGGATGAGATATAGATTGTGTATGACTTGTTGTGACAGTATATTACCACTGGTGGATTGAATATTCATGAAACAGCGTACATATGCATACGTTTTCCATATATTGGAGTTCGTATACATACGACTGGGCGTGTTACGTATTCCTAGTCCTACATATTTTGGGACTGGGGCGTGACAGATAGTCCCACGGGGGTGCTGGCACGGTGATTCTCGTCTAGCGGGGACGGCCGATTAGCCTACGTGAGACCGGGGCATGACAGAGATGTCACTCCCCGTTTTTGATATACGTATTTGGAACATATTTTATTTTAGCATGATTGCATGTGCATGGAGACTAGACACATTCTTTGGTTTAATCCGGTTCATGGTTCATTATGGGTTGGTTCAAGTTATGAGAACCCTTGGTTCAACACTTAACTCTATCATATATAAGCCAACCTCTCTTTCTCTCTCTTCACTTCTTCATTTCTTCCTCTCTCTTTAGTTTTCTTTCCCCTTTTCCATAGGCAAGTACACCTTGCATGAGAAATAGAAAAACCCTCCATATTATTTGATTATTATGTTCTTTGCATGATTTTAAGTTCTTTTAATACTTGAAGTTTTCGGTTTTGATGGATGGATTTGAGTAGATCTATATTTCTAACTTAGGACTTTTATGGGTTTCATGTGTTTTTCGTGATTTTGATCTACTAAAATATGGTATTTTAGAAAATTAATTTTTTGTGGTTGATGGAGCACTTCATTTCGAGCGTTTTGGCTTTTGGTTCACTTGATTTGGACTTAAAAATAAAGTTTTTATGGTTAAAATAATTTTTGGTTTTTGGAGCTTCCGTCTTGGCCGAACATGCTGTTAGAGAAAACGAAGTTCACATGCGGCCAGCGAGCTATGCGGCTGAGAGGGTTATGCGGCCTGAGAGGGTTATGCAGCCTGAACGCTTTGTCGCATACTGACAACATGTGCCCATCTTGTTGGAAGTATGACTGCTTATTTACACAAGTGTCCTTGAACTCCTTGTGTTTTCACTCGTTGAACGAATGAGAAATTTGCTAAGTCCAAAGAGCATATGCGGCCGAGTGACCTTATGCGTCAAGTAGATCATGCAACCACCTTTTTTGGACGCATAACTTTGAACAATTTGCACTTATTTTCTTGACTTTGTCATTTCTCTCTGACACACTTTATTGTATTGTCACATCAATTTTATTGTCACATCAATCACTTTATGTCACTTTGTAAAACCCCCTTCCTAAAAATCGTATATACCCATTTTATTTATTAATTATTAATTTAATTGTAGTAATTAGGGCTAAATAGGAGAAATAGATTTTTAATAATTTGTATTTTAGGTGTTCGGGCACTTAGAGGATTTATGGGACCATTAGGAATTTTTCAGAATTTATTTCATGTAGGAGACCCCTTGAGCAGATGCTAGCCTAATGGTGTGCATTATTCTAATCTATAAATTTTCTTATGTGTATATATATATATATATATATATATATATATATATATATATATATATATATATATATATATATATACAAATATATATATGTATATATATATATTTAAAAAGAAAGGAAAAGAAAAGAAAAGAAAAGAATTAATAATATAATAATAATTAATAAAGTAATACTAATATACTACTATTCTTAGCAAACTATAAAGCAAACTAACTACTATTACAAAGCAGCCAACTATTACAAAGCAGCCAACTATACTAGCATTTTCTTACGTAGCAAATTCAAACCCCTTCCCACTTCCACGGACACAGCACCCCCCCTTCACGCGAACTCTCCATATCCCTTTCTATTCCTATTCCTATCATATATATATATATATATATATATATATATATATATATATATATATATATATATATATATATATATATATATATATATATATATATATATATATTATTTCATAAAATCCTAACCTAAAATCTTCAGTCCCCCTATTCTCATCTAGAGCCGCCACCGCAGCCAGAGAACCCCGTCAGGCCGTCCAAACCATCCCGACGACCCCGACCTCGCGCACTGCAGATTCCCACACGAGGCACATTCGCTCCAGAGTTGTTTCCCGTCGACTCGCTCAACCAAACGCCGTTCCGTCTTCACCGGTATGCTCAACCCTTAACCCTCTTCCATATTTGTATAATAGCAGACCTCGAATAACATGTACCCATAGGCAAAAACAGCGTCCAAGTTGGCACGAGCAGACCGAATTCTGGGATCGCAGAAAACTGCGGTGACCACCCATGTTGCCGAGTTCGTATCTCCCACCACAGAGATCCGAATTCGGTGATTCTTTTTGTTATGTGTAGAACACTTGACCTAGTTTATTTTTTGTTAAATAACCCTAGATTATCAGCTGCTGTGGACAGAATTAAATTTGTCACAAAACCCCGCGAACCCACTTTTTCTAGATTTCCAAAAGTTGGAAAATGGAGCGCGCCCCGCCAAACGGGACCGCCTCGCCATGTACCAAGTATACCGAATGGTGCACGCAGCGTAACCGGATACATAAAAATTTGTGGGAACTGATTCGGACGCGTGTGCGCGCCGGAATCAGGCCGTATCCGCGGACACACCCCGTATCGCAACTTTTGTGGAACTCGCACGTATTTTGTGCACGCTTGTCAGATTGCGACGAAACTTGCGCCACTGGACTCGTGGTAACGCGCTGGTCCTGTGACCCAATTTTCACGCAATTCTGAGATGGTTGACCAAATCGCCAATTAGCGGGCCCCACAGTTGACTTTTTGGACAAAATTATGTTCTGTCCACCGGAATCTACATTTGGACATACCGTTGGGTTTGTATCGACATTTAGAATTGTTTGACCTATAGTTTGTCCAATTTAGAGACTGTTACCCTCGACACACTTTTCGGTGCAAAGTGGGCCACACGTGGACCCCACTTTTACCCAAAATTACCGCACTTTTACCCGAAATTACCGTTTTTCCCCTGTATTCAAATTGGACGAAAGGGATGTGCTTTTTAGCTATTTTGCTCATTCCAGAAATGCTAGTGATGTTTATTTCAGCATCCGGAGACGTTTGTTCGGAGGCCTTAGTTCCAGGTTCCGTGTCCTTGACATTTGGGCGCGTACACTTTACAGATTTCTTGCCAGGCAAGTATACCTTGCCATTGTACTGTATTTACATTCCATATGAGGCATGCATGTTTATTTTCTGTTTATTTAGTTCATTTATTTTAACTGCTATATAAACTGCGCGTCCAAGGAAACTTGGGTGCAACGACGGTGCCGTCGTACTATATTTTTATTTATGTATATGCATTGGACCTACTTTATGAGACTACCCCATCTTCATGAGGCATTTATGTTTCATTGGCCATGACACTATTCTTACACGAGTGTGAGTCACATGTAGGACACGGACTTGCGTACTCGGCTGGCCACTGGTACGTATAGGTCGTACGACGGATAGGGATAACTGCCAATAGAAACTTTGCATGCTAGTAGACCTGGCGGTTATTAGAGGTTTATCATGTCATGGACATGATATTCTTAGAGCATTGGGTGGGGAGAACAACAAGTACCGCATTTGAGCTCCTTTGCACTTTTTTCTATTGTGCGGCCGGATTCTCCGCTGGAGATACGGGCGGTGATGACCACTATATATTATATTATTATCAGGCGGGCCTCCGGCGTTCGAAAGTCGTCGTGCCTTTGTAGGCCCCTGGATCTCCAATAGAGAACCATGCCAAATCCCAGTTTTCAGCCAGATAGCTCACTTGTGGGGAAAGGTGTTCTTAACTGCATTCACTTAGATGGTTAGGCGACCCCAATGGATGTTTACATTTCAGTACTTTATTGGCATGTTATTATGTATCTTGTTACGTCCCTCTGAGGACCTGGTCCCTTTCCAGATATAGATGAGCAGGAGTACCAGCAGGAGTATGGACCTGGACCTGACGCTACCTATCAGTCTGAGGAGGTCTTACCTTCGGATTATATGTGATTCATTGCAGCTGTTTAGAGATTCTAGTTGCTATTCTTTTCGAGACATTTATTCTTATATTAGAGTTTATTCTCTTCTCTCATTAGTAGTTTATTATAGTCGATTTGCAGTGAATTTGTTTCCATCCGACTCTCACACTTTGAGATTACTATTTGAGACTGCTTCTTTGATATTCAGTTATTGATTTCCATTATTCTATTATTTTTGCTGTGGATGAGATATAGAACTGCGTGTGACTTGTTGTGACATATATTACCACTGTGGATGGATATTCATGTACAGCGTACGTGTGTATATGGTTTCCATATATTAGAGTTCGTATACATACGGCTGGCGTGTTACGTATTCCTAGTCCTACGTATTTTGGGACTGGGGCGTGACATGTTTTTAGTGGTGGCCCATGCAGATCGAGAATATATTGTCTCGGTTACGTAACTGTACCGAACAAGCCTGCGTATAGGAATAGAGTATAAGGATCTCATCCACGCTTGATTGAAACTCATCCTTCCTATTTAATACTTGCATCCTGTTTGATTCCTGTACTTTTTCTAATCGTTTCGTACATCACCTGCAGAGAGATGGATTTGCAAAATGGATGTACTGCCGCCGATGGCGACACAACTTCTGGAGTCAATGGTCAGACTCAAGGAGGGACCCCAACGATTCCTAGGCTTCCGGGGCCAGATGGACAGACTCACACTCCAGTTCCATCTGAACTTCCCGCTTCACCTATTGGGAACCTTCCACCTATCCCAGTACCGCAAGATGGCCAAGCGCAAATGTTCCAATTCTTTCAGATGATGATACAGGAACAGAGGCAGCAGGCAGCCGAGCAGAGGCAAGAATTTTTGGCAGCACTGGAGAGGATGGCTGCACAAGCTACTGTACCAGCCCAAGCACTAGCTCCAGTACCTCGAGCTAGGGTTGGATCAGTAAAGGATTTTGTTCAGATGGGTCCAAGACAGTACAAGGGCACTGAGAGCCCGGAGGAGACTACCAACTGGATCACTCACACGCAGAAGCTACTGGAGGCATCGCAGTTACCTACGGACCTATGGATGACGGGTGTACGGAGGCTTCTAGAGGGTAATGCTCATCACTGGTGGGAATCCATGGAGCGCCAGTTGGGTACTTACCAAACTTGGGAGTAGTTCTTGGAGTGCTTTGAGGGAAAGTACTTCCCGGACACTGTCAGGGACACCTTGTATGATCAGTTTCTTCACTTGGAGCAGGGGAACCGAACAGTGGACGAGTATGATGCCGAGTTTAGTCGACTCAGCAAATATGGCGCTGCTTTGATACCAAATGACTTGGCTAAGGCTAAGAGGTTTCATCGAGGACTGACCCAGGAGCTACAACATTATACAAGCTCGCAGTCCCGAGTCTCTTATGCTGAACTACTGACAGAGGCCAGATTTCAGGAAACCATTAGCAGAGGAAAGGGAGGTCAGCTGAGGACACAACAAGGATCAGCAAGGATACAGCAGGGACCAGCCAGGACACAACAGGGAGGACCTATCAGACGTCCCTTGGCACAGCAGCATCAGCAACACCGAGCAGCACCGTACCAGAATTCGGGGAAGCCCTACTGCAATTACTGTGGGAGAATCAGACATATTTTGAAAGATTGTCGGACCCGCTTGGGTCAGTGTATGAGATGTGGCTCCGGACAGCACATGGCGAGAGACTGCCCAATGCAGGCATCGACACTACCACCGCCAGCACAGAGACTAGCTCTTCCAGCACCGAAGCCAGCCCAGCAGATGACCGGACCGGGAGCACCCCGACCCCCAGCAGCAGGAGGATTTCAGAGAGGACCACCGCTACCTACCCAGGAGGAGCAGTATATGAGGACCGGACATGGACAACCGCAGAGGAACGGACGAGCTTTTGCATTGGAGGTAGATGACATGGATCATGAGGTGGATATCATAGCAGGTATTACCCTTGCTTTTACTTTTTCTGCTGTGACATTATTTGATACGGGAGCCACCCACTCATTCATATCATCTAATTTTATTGCCAAACACAACATTGCTTCTACACCATTATCTAGCTGTGGTAGAATTCTTACCGGAGGAGGAGTTGTACCAGTTAGTCGAGTTTGTAGATCGGGCCCTATAGTGATACGTGGCAGAGAGATGAATGCCCAACTCTTAGTCCTTCCTATGCCAACTTTTGATATTGTGCTTGGAATGGACTGGCTAAGCAAGAACCACGCTTTCTTTGATTGCTTTGGAGGAAGCATTCTTTTTAAGGTACCAGGCCAGCCTGAACTTGAGTTTGCCCGAGGATCCACAGAAATCCTTGATGGTATGCAGCTCGCAATGGACGATGTTGTCTATTATCCTATTATTTTAGAATTTTAAGACGTCTTTCCAGAGGATTTGCCAGGACTACCCCCAGACAGAGACGTAGAGTTTTCAATTGAACTACCACCCGGAGCAGCACCTATAGCATCGCATGTTTACAGACTGGCGAAGAAGGAGATGGACGAGCTGAAGGCACAGTTAAAAGAGCTAGAGGAGAAAGGTTTCATCCGACCGAGTGCATCACCCTGGGGAGCACCAGTGCTGTTTGTACCTAAGAAGGATGGGTCAGTGCGTATGTGCATTGACTACAGGGCCTTGAATGCAGTGACAGTGAAGAACAGATATCCATTGCCACGCATTGATGACCTGTTTGATCAACTCAGTGGAGCTAAGGTATTCTCGAAGATAGATTTGAGATCGGGATATCACCAAGTGAAGGTACGGAAGCAGGACATTCCGAAGACCGCATTCAGAACAAGATATGGACACTACGAGTTTTTGGTCATGCCATTTGGATTGACCAATGCTCCAGCGATCTTCATGGACTTGATGAATTGAGTCTTCCACCAGTACTTGGATCAGTTCGTGGTCGTCTTCATAGATAATATACTTGTCTATTCGAAGAGCCACGAGGAGCACGAGGAGCATCTGCGGATTGTTCTAGAGACTTTGAGGAGAGAGCAGTTATATGCTAAGCTCAGCAAATGTGAGTTCTTCTTGGCCAGAGTTTCATTTCTTGGATATGTTGTTACAGGAGATGGTATTTCTGTTGATCCAGAGAAGATCTCAGCAGTTGAGACATGGCCTGTTCCTAAATCAGCAGCAGAGGTGAGGAGCTTCCTTGGACTTGCGGGATATTACCGACGGATCGTGGAAAACTTCTCAAGAATAGCGGCACCTATGACTCGTTTGACTTGTAAGGACCAAGAATTTATATGGACCGACGAGTGTCAAGCCGCCTTTGAAGAGTTGAAGAAACGACTGACTACAGCACCAGTATTGACGATTCCGTCAGGATCAGGAGGATATGTGATCTACAGTGACGCATCAGGAAAAGGCTTAGGATGCGTATTGATGCAGCATGGCAAGGTGATTGCATATGCATCTAGGCAGTTACGAGTACATGAGAAGAATTATCCGACTCATAACTTGGAACTTGCAGCCGTTGTATTTGCTCTGAAGCTATGGAGACATTACTTATATGGGGACGAGTGGAGATCTATACAGACCACAAAAGCCTCAAGTACGTTTTCATGCAGAAGGAGTTAAATATGAGGCAACGTCGATGGCTCGAGTTGATGAAAGATTTCGAGATAGAGCTACATTATCATCCAGGCAAGGCTAACGTGGTAGCAGACGCGTTAAGCCGGAAGCCAGCAACTTACTTCTTGACAGCACAAAGGGAACTATTGGAGGACTTGCAAGAGCTTGGCATTGAAGTGATACTACCCGGAGCAGATGGGACAATAGCCAACTTGCAAGTACAATCATTATTGGTAGAGAGGATTAAGGCAGCTTTGCCTACAAATGCCAGATTCAGGAGACTAAAGGAAAGGACAGAGGCCGGAGAGCAGACCGGATTGCGCATTCATGAGGATGGGACATTACGATGTGGTGATCGTCTTTATGTTCCAAATGGAGAGATTCAACATGAGCTGATGGCAGAGGCTCATAGTTCGATTTATTCTATTCATCCTGGAGGCACCAAAATGTATCGCGACTTACGACAGTACTTTTGGTGGCATGGAATGAAGAGAGAGATAGCTCGCTTTGTAGCTAAATGTCTGGTATGTCAACAAGTGAAGGCGGAGCACCAGAGGACAGCAGGATTATTGCAACCACTTCCGATTCCAGAGTGGAAGTGGGAGCACATCACTATGGACTTCATCACGGGTTTTCCCAAGAGTCCAAGTGGGAGAGATGCAGTATGGGTAATAGTGGACCGACTCACCAAGTCAGCCCATTTTATACCTTTTAGAGTGGGTCAGTCTACAGAAGCTTTAGCTGACTTATATATGAGGCAGATCGTGAGATTGCACGGCATACCAGTCAGCATTGTATCGGACAGAGATTCGCGCTTCACATCGCACTTTTGGAGGAGCATGCAAGAGAGTCTTGGTACTCGTCTGAAGTTCAGTACATCTTACCACCCGCAGACAGATGGGCAGTCGGAGCGTACTATTCAGACCTTGGAGGATATGTTGAGGGCTTGCATGTTAGACTTCGGAGGATCATGGGAGGACCACCTACATCTTGTAGAGTTTTTTTTACAACAATAGCTATCAAGCGAGTATTCAGATGGCTCCGTTTGAAGCATTGTATGGAAGAAAATATAGGTCTCCTGTGTGTTGGAGTGACGTGGGAGAACGTTAGATTTTGGGACCCGAGTTGGTGGTCAACACCGTAGAGACAGTCAAGAAGATTCAGGGACACTTGCGAGCAGCGCAAGACAGGCAGAAGCAGTGGGCAGACCTTCATCGTCGTCCCTTGGAGTTCAAAGAGGGCGATCACGTCTTCTTGAGGATATCACCGACCAGAGGCACCATCCGATTCGGAGGGCGCGGCAAGTTGAGTCCAAGGTATATTGGACCATTTGACGTGCTCGAGAGAGTTGGAGAGGTGGCATATCGACTGCACTACCACCTTCACTGGAGGGAGTACATGACGTATTCCATGTGTCGCAACTCAGGCGATATGTGGCAGACAGCAGTCATGTTCTCGACCATTCAGAGATCACCATTGGACCGAGCTTGTCATACCAAGAGCAACCCGTGGGAATCCTTGATCGTCGAGAGAAAGTGTTGAGGAACCAGTCTATTCCCTTGGTTCGCGTAGCATGGAGGCATGGCGCACCAGGAGAATCAACTTGGGAGCGCGAGGACGACATGCGCAAGCGTTTTTCGAACCTATTCGCAGACCAAGGTATGAATTTACATTGTTAATTTATATCTTATACCATCCTTGCATTCTATCGTGGCTTAATTTTAATTTCGAGGACGAAATTTTTATAAGTTGGGTAGAATGTAAAACCTCCTTCCTAAAAATCGTATATACCCCTTTTATTTATTAATTATTAATTTAATTATAGTAATTAGGGCTAAATAGGAGAAATAGATTTTTAACAATTTTTATTTTAGGTGTTCGGGCACTTAGAGGATTTATGAGACCCTTAGGAATTTTTCGGAATTTATTTCATGTAGGAGACCCCTTGAGCAGATGCTAGCCTAATGGTGTGCATTATTCTAATCTATAAAATTTCTTATATGTATATATATATATATATATATATATATATATATATATATATATATATATATTTAAAAAGAAAGGAAAAAAAAGAAAAGAAAAGAATTAATAATATAATAATAATTAATAAAGTAATACTAATATACTACTATTCTTAGCAAACTATAAAGCAAACTAACTACTATTACAAAGCAGCCAACTATTACAAAGCAGCCAACTATACTAGCATTTGCTTACGTAGCAAATTCAAACCCCTTCCCACTTCCACGGACACAGCACCCCCCCTTCACGCGAACTCTCCATATCCCTTTCTATTCCTATTCCTATTCCTATCCTATATATATATATATATATATATATATATATATATATATATATATATTATTTCATAAAACCCTAACCTAAAATCTCCAGTCCCCCTCTTCTCATCTAGAGCCGCCACCGCAGCCAGAGAACCCCGTCAGGCCGTCCAAATAATCCCGACGACCCCGACCTCGCGCACTGCAGATTCCCACACGAGGCACCTTCGCTCCGGAGTTGTTTTCCGTCGACTCGCTCAACCAAACGCCGTTCCGTCTTCACCGGTATGCTCACCACTTAACCCTCTTCCATATTTGTATAATAGCAGACCTCGAACAACGTGTACCCATAGGCAAAAACAGCGTCCAAGTTGGCGCGAGCAGACCGAATTTTGGGATCGCAGAAAACTGCGGTGACCACCCATGTTGCCGAGTTCGTATCTCCCACCACAGAGATCCGAATTCGGTGATTCTTTTTGTTATGTGTAGAACACTTGACCTAGTTTATTTTTTGTTAAATAATCCTAGATTATCAACTGCTGTGGACATAATTAAATTCGTCACAAAACCCTGCGAACCCACTTTTTCCAGATTTCCAAAAGTTGGAAAATGGAGCGCGCCCCACCAAACGGGACCGTCCCGCCGTGTACCAAGTGTACCGAACGGTGCACACAGCATAACCGGACACGTAAAAATTCGTGGAAACTGATTCGGACGCGTGTGCGAGCCGGAATCAGGCCGTATCCGCGGACACACCCCGTGTCGCAACTTTTGTAGAACTCGCGCATATTTTGTGCACTCTTGTCAGATTGCGACAAAACTTGCGCCACTGGACTCGTGGTAACGCGCTGGTCCTGTGACCCAATTTTCACGCAATTCTGAGACGGTTGACCAAATCGCCAATTGGCGGGCCCCACAGTTGACTTTTTGGACAAAATTATGTTCTGCCCACCGGAATCCACATTTGGACATACCGTTGGGTTTGTATCGACATTTAGAATTGTTTGACCTATAGTTTGTCCAATTTAGAGACTGTTACCCTCGGCACACTTTTCGGTGCAAAGTGGGCCACACGTGGACCCTACTTTTACCCGAAATTACAGTTTTGCCCCTGTGTCCAAATTGGACGAAAGAGATATGCTTTTTAGCTATTTTGCTCATTCCAGAAATGCTAGTGATGTTTATTTCAGCATCCGGAGACGTTTGTTCGGAGGCCTTAGTTCCAGGTTCCGTGTCCTTGACATTTGGGCGCGTACACTTTACAGATTTCTTGCCAGGCAAGTATACCTTGCCATTGTACTGTATTTACATTCCATATGAGGCATGCATGTTTATTTTCTGTTTATTTAGTTCATTTATTTTAACTGCTATATAAACTGCGCGTCCAAGGAAACTTGGGTGCAACGACGGTGTCGTCGTACTATATTTTTATTTATGTATATGCATTGGACCTACTTTATGAGACTACCCCATCTTCATGAGGCATTTATGTTTCATTGGCCATGACACTATTCTTACACGAGTGTGAGTCACATGTAGGACACGGACTTGCGTAATCGGCTGGCCACTGGTACGTATAGGTCGTGCGACGGATAGGGATAACTGCCAATAGAAACTTTGCATGCTAGTAGACCTGGCGGTTATTAGAGGTTTATCGTGTCATGGACATGACATGCTTAGAGCATTGGGTGGAGAGAACAATAAGTACCGCATTTGAGCTCCTTTGCACTTTTTTCTATTGTGCGGCCGGATTCTCCGCTGGAGATACGGGCGGTGATGACCACTATATATTATATTATTATCAGGCGGGCCTCCGGCGTTCGAAAGTCGTCGTGCCTTTGTAGGCCCCTGGATCTCCAATAGAGAACCATGCCAAATCCCATTTTTCAGCCAGATAGCTCACTTGTGGGGAAAGATGTTCTTAACTGCATTCACTTAGATGGTTAGGCGACCACAATGGATGTTTACATTTCAGTACTTTATTGGCATGTTATTATGTATCTTGTTACGTCCCTCTGAGGACCTGGTCCTTTTCCAGATATAGATGAGCAGGAGTACCCGCAGGAGTATGGACCTGGACCTGACGCTACCTATCAGTCTGAGGAGGTCTTACCTTCGGATTATATGTGATTCATTGCAGCTGTTTAGAGATTCTAGTTGCTATTCTTTTCGAGATATTTATTCTTATATTAGAGTTTATTCTCTTCTCTCATTAGTAGTTTATTATAGTCGATTTGCAGTGGATTTGTTTCCATCCGACTCTCACACTTTGAGATTACTATTTGAGACTGCTTCTTTGATATTCAGTTATTGATTTCCATTATTCTATTATTTGTGCTGTGGATGAGATATAGAACTGCGTGTGACTTGTTGTGACATATATTACCACTGTGGATGGATATTCATGTATAGCGTACGTGTGTATATGATTTTCATATATTGGAGTTCGTATACATACGGCTGGCGTGTTACGTATTCCTAGTCCTACGTATTTTGGGACTGGGGCGTGACACACTTTACTGACACTTCATTTATTGACCGTCACTTCAACACTTGTCCCAAGAAGTAGACTTTAACCCTGAGCATGCGGCCCTAACTTCATATGCAGCCAAGTGGTTCATGCGACCCTGACTCCATATGCGACCAAGTAATTCATGTGACCCTAACTTCGTATGCGGCCAAGACTTCATATGCGGACTAGAAACATATGCAGCCGAGACTTCATATGCGACCTAGAGACCCATGCGACCTTGATTTTTTTGTTTGAATGTTTTCATATTCTTTTATGATTTATATTTGGGTTAATGCTTGTGTTATGATTTTAAGGAAGAATGTATTTATTAACCATACCTCGTGCCAGGCATGACCATGAGCTAAGATTGGATATGAATATGGCATGAGTTGAACTGAGATTTCAGTATGAACCAGACTTAGTGGATAGTGACTAACCGGCTATGTGCATGACATAAGCTTCGTGTTACAATATGATATTGATTCATGTGACCTAATATATAATTGGTAATTAAACTCGAATACTGTATCTGTACTAATACAAATTATTGCCTGAAAGTATATATAGTCGGAGGTGCGACATACCGTGTCACGTGTTAAGTAATTTATATTTGGATTGTGCATCGATAATGCCTCCAAATCTCCTGAATGCGTGATATTATATATACATACTACTTTTCTCCAACACGGGCATGATATGCGAGTCAACTACCAAGCGTGGCTAAGATATTGATTGACTGAATATTGCATATACGCTCGGGTGAATCCAGATTGAACTTCCATGGATTTGTATCTAGCGTGCTCGTACCTTGTACAACATCTTAAGGAAAATTCTTATGTGACCACGCCTTGAGATTTCAAACAAAATATAGGGCTAATTAGGTAACTAAAAGTGGTATTAACATTTGGAGGGAACGATATCCCGAGATCATGCCAGTGAACCTTCCCACAAAGAATCATTCTAGTGCACTGTGGGCTGGCCACCACAGATACTGTATATCATCCGCCTGAGTAGAGTGCAATATCTGACCTATTATAAATAATGCCAAGCCACTGTTCCACTATAGGAACATTAGAACCGCTAATACCATATTTTTAGCGCAGTGGCCCTACGAAAAAATGGTACATCATGCAAGTGCCTGTATATTCCTTATTTGGCTTGGTTAGCTCATGTTCGGCACCGACGTGAACTGAGATTACCTATTATGCATTATTTCTGAGATAACCTCAGACTCCACAAAATAACAAGCCGTACAAGTGATTGACCGATATAAGAAAATAGACTCGGTTGTGATTGTATTATTCGGTTAGTAGCCTAGAAAAATGGACTATCATAGTGTGATGGTTCAACCATTGTCCATGTTTGGTTGTAGGATTGGGCCTTTGCGCTAGGATATGCCATGGACCTAAGTTACGACACTGAACCTATGTATTATTATATGATTATTTTTTGGTTGTTTCTCCATTTCGTGCTTTCTTTGTGGTACTTGCTATATTGGGTCTAACCCCACTAGTTTTGCATGGCTAGGTCTCGAGCCAGCACCCGAGGATCCAACGTACTATCCCCCAACTCATGGCGCGTACGAGGAACATGGTTGCAAGGTATAACGAGTAGGTTTTCTTCTTTCTTACTCGTCATTGTACATTTACTTTTTTGGGGCGTTTAGCCACCGACACCTGTTAGCCGGCACGTCTGGACATTAGTCTCCTTACATTATTGTATTAATAAGACTGTAGCTGATCACTGTCATGTACTTTTGATACTCTGCCAGCTTCTTATTTTGTACATCTGGTCTCTAGAACATTTTGAGAAAGCGTTTGAGACGCCTTATTGTTTTATCATATATGCTCTATGTTTACTGTTTCTTGTTTGAATGATTGAGACACAGAAGTTCTTGACCATATGAGACTTAATTGTAGCATGCACCCCTTGTCTTATTACAGCCGTGATCGCCGTACGACGTATAGTACCTTGTACGGGGTAGCTGGCCATGTCCGTCTCCGTATTCCGGTACTGTGGCGTGACATATGGTACAAAAAATCCAGTGGAAAATGTCCCTAAATTATAAAAAAGAGACATTAATTTCAAGTGAGTATACGTATGGATCCTTACTATAACATTTATTCCAAACTACAAGCATTGCAAATCAGAGAGTTTTTGCAATCTGATCCTATGAACGATCATTTGGAAAGTGGACCTCGACGTGGACTTTGTGATATGTCGGACAAGTTGTCATGAGAAAGATCTGCTTGACTTCAATCTTTGTTGTGGTTGTTGATGATGCGAGAGAAAAAAAAAATTGTGCAATGTGTTTGATATTGTCTCCCTTCATGTAGTCCTTCTTAATCTGCTTAATTGACTTCAATCTTATAAGTGTCCTTAAAGATTGAGCTTATAATTTATCACTTATAAATGATATAAATATATAGTGCAAAATACAAACTCCTTGAGTTAGTTAGCTTGTTTGATCAATATTATTTTATAGTTTTGCATATAAATCCCTAGGTTGCCATATTTTACATAAAATTTCTAAACCTTGTTAATTGCTTAAAAGTCTTAAAAAATGACTTCCTTTGTCTCTTTCGGTGAATACATCTTTCTCTTTCTACATTTTATAAAGTTGAATTTGTTTGCTTAACTCCATATAATTTTTTTTCTCTCTTGTGAATTAGGTTTTGTGTACTGGATTATTCCAAATTGAGATTGTTGCCATATTTCTTTATCCTTTCTTTGTATTTCTGTGTTGACACTCTTCGATTTAGTAGTTATTTTGAGATCGGATTCGAATTTCCAGACTACTGCAGATCCGTATCAAAATTCTAATCGGTTTTTATATACAGTTTGCATATTTTGAGTTCGATATAATGGATCTCGATTGCTTGTCAGTCGGACCCAATATCACGCAACACAAAGTCGTATCTTGAGATCCGGAACTCAGATTCCACTTCCGTAAGTTCCAGTAAGACCGTAATTTAACTTACTTTGACGTTGACTCTTTTATTATGTAAAATGGTATTATTTCTACCCGTGTTCGATCTGGACTACCCAAATGACGTGTCGGTTCGTCCGACCCGACCGACTTGACATGTCTAGTTTCACCGGTCACTTTTCCAAAAAAAACAATATAGTCAAGCTGAAATCCAGCCCAACAACCGCGTAAATATCCTTTATGCGGCAAATCCCTCCAGCTACACCAAAAACTACAGGTTAGCTCTCAAGAAACACAAGCACACAAAAGAAAAAACCGAATTCTCTCTCTCTCTCTCTCTCTCTCTCTCCCCCTCCCCCTCCCCAATCGATGAACTCATCGCAGTTCATGGACAAGCAGATCCTCGGCCTCTCCGCCTCCGGCACCGGTGGAGGAACAACGGAGCTGTTCGATCTAATGAACCCGCAGGAGGAGAGCAACGGAAGCGGCGGTGGCGACGGGATGCTGAGGAAGGAGGAGATCCTCCCGAACTACGATTTTCAGCCGATCCGGACCGTCGGATCGTCTTCCTCCGCCGACGCTCTCGACGGCGTCGGCAGGAGCTCCTGGGGATCCGCAGATCCCAATATCTCCCCTCCCAGTAATATCAGAGTAAGGGTTTCGAAAGTTTTGGATCTACACTCTTTTTTATGCAGCCGATTCTAAGTATTTTTGACATGTAAACCCTAGTGTAAATCCTAGATCAAAAAATTAGGGATTATTTGTTGATCTGGACGGATTTTTGTTTCTAAGCGTCTCGGAAGCACGGTCAGTCACAGAAGCCGGTGTCGTGGCATCATGTCCATTTCGGCATCGTATTGAACACGACTCGTGTTTTTGAATTCATGGAAATCCATACCAAGTCTTGAACACTTTGTCCACGAAAGTGGTGAAAACCAGGAAAAGAAAACTTGCTAAGGACGTGTACTGAGTGCACTACCCACAGAATTGTTGCTGAATATAAAGTAACCTGAGTTGTCAAGATAGTCAAACCTCTGAAAGACAGGAAAATTATGAAAAAAAAAATCTTGCCGGAGTGATGAAGATCACCGTTCCTAAAAACGAGATTCGACTTTTTTGCCGTTATTCTGCTTCCAGGAATCAGTAACTTCGATAGAATTTCTAGAACGCTCAAAGATGTCACCTAGAAGTTGGCGTCCGACAGAGCTAGGACTACTCGGTGGCTCTGCTACTGATCTTTGCTGCTACTGCTGCTGTCTACCAAAAAGAGTGCTGCATCAACACCTATATAATAGATCATCTCCTGTAACCGTCCCATAAGTCCACGAGGGACCACACGGGCAGTTGACCAAGGATTATTTCCTATAAAGTGAGTCGGTTACTAGCTGCACCGTCCTAGTGCAAAACCGTGGCAGAACCGTAGGACCTGTCGAACGCCGCGGAACATGCGACGCCATAACCCTGCAAAATGCACGGACGTCGTGACCCCACGGCTTAGTAGTTCCGCGGCGTCGCTGCTCAACAATCTCGTGACCCACGGAGCTGCGGGAGGATGTGGAGCAACCACGACAAAACCACAAGCAAGTTCTTCGCCCACGCTCGAGTCCGAGTTGAGGCCTAATGACGAAGGAAATCTTCTTAAAATTGGTGACAAAAACAAATATTTTTGCATGGGATTTGGACCTTGTCCACTAGAGAACTCCCTTACCCAACAACCACTCGAGTTAACTCACCTCATGTGTGCGAGTCAATAAATGGATAACTCAAATATTGAAATACACACACTTGGGATGTACTCCATCATGGAGTGGTGGGACTGGGTTACTAGTGACAAATTTCAAATAAAATCCAAAAGATACTCCACATATTTCAATATGTGAGTTGAGCGTTTCCCACAGTGACTGTACATCATGCATTAGGATATCACTTACAACCTGAATCTCCCCGTATGGATTAAATAATAGTATAATACAAAATGGACTAAGCCTTGAATTCAGTATTGTAGCTAAAATTCTACCCACTCACACAATTACATCAAGTGTCTTTGGTCACATATTAAAGGTCTTCTGCTTACATGGTATCTGTGTATGTATCTTTGTTTTCTACATGTTTTTCCTTGAGAGACGATCTACATCTCTGTTCATACACATATGTTGGTTCTTTCCTCATGTAGTTTTAAAATTCCAACATAAGGCCGTCTGCCTCTTTACGGTGTTATGTTGCTGTGACATGTCCCGAAATCGAACCAAAATTAGCTATAACCGAACCGAATCAACCGATATAATCGATTCGGTTTATTTGATTTTTTCGGTTGGACTATTTTTGTTGTTTAAGGGACCGGACCCAAAGTTGAAATTGTGGTCAAGTAATATTAAAAAATATAATTTTTATACATACAATTGTTGTATTTCAAAGTTTGGCCCAAAGTTGGAGCACTTGAAATTAGGTTTCATTACACATACATGGAATTATTATTTCAATATAATCACAAAAGATACACATTTTAATCATAAAATATAAGTATAATTAAGGGTATGTATAAAATTGCACAAGTCTTGATTTTGGTTCGATACCTAAAACCGAATAAGAAATTTTAGTATTTTCAAAACCAAACCGCTATTTTCCAAACCGAACCGAATCTTACTTGGTTCGGTTCTTGGTCCAAAATCGAATAATGCTCACCCCTACCTTATGCTATCAACACACTTAGTGTAGACACTTATTAGTTTTGCCGATCCTGTAGCCGTTTGATCTAATAATTTTATCAAACTTTTCATGCCACTTCTTGGATCTTGCTTTAGATCATAAGGAGAATTCATTAGTTTGCACACATTATCTTCAAGACCCTTTGATGACAAAACCTACCAATCGTTTGATCGAAATCTTTCAGGTTGGATTTCCATTCAAAAATGCTGTTTTGACATCCATTTGGTGAATCACTAACTTCTGAATTGTACATAGTGCGATTATCATCCTGATAGTTGTTATCTGCGCAACTGGGGGATAAGTATCAAAGTAGTCGAACCCTCGATTATGAGAAAATCCTTTATCTACTAACATGGTATTGAACTTATCAATAATTCGATCGTCTCTTATCTTTTTCCTGAAGATCCATTTGTATCCAATGAGTTTTGTCCCTTCAGGTATGTTAACCAACACCCAAGTGTTACTGGATATAGTCGAGTCAAATTCATCATTGACTGCTTCTGAATCCTTCTAGAAAACTACGTTTTTGTTGTTCATCGTCTCATCATAGGTTAGATGGTCATCTTCCACATGGTATGTGATAAAATTATCTCTGAAGTTCTTCGGTCTGCTCACTCGTTTTGAAGGTGACTCAATAAGTTATGGTTCTATAATTGCATTTTCAGGTGCACTCGCCTCCTCCGGGACTACTGTTACTTTTGTAGCATCCTCACCCTTGGTGCTAGCTATGTTCTCCGGCTAATCCTCAAGAATTACCTTCTTGTCTCTGACAAACTTGTCCTCAAAGAGCTTTAAGATTGAGGGACTCAATGATCAGATTGTACTCTAGATCAAGGAAATCTCCGAGCACCACCCTTAGCATATGCCAGAGAAATCATTTTTGTAGTCATTTCCAGGTTTTGAATCTTAATATCTGGAAGATTCACATAAGCTAGACACCCGACACTCGAATAACATTTAAGTTGGATATGATTTTGGACCAGAGTTTATGAGGAGTTACTTCAGAATACGCAAATGGCAACCTATTGAGAATCAATGTTGCAAACAACACAATTTCTCCTCAGTAGTAGTTGCCCTTCAGCAGCTTGGAAGACCTGCTGTTAAAAGCATATAGTTTATCATTTCAGTATATTGTTCTTCCAACAACATCTGATTGAGTTGAATAGGGAGTAGTAGCCCCGTTGACAATTCCATGTTCTCTACAGAATGATGCAAATTCAAGAGAGCGATACTTTTCGTGTTGATCACTTCTGAGTCTCTTTAGTTGTTGTACCGTTTGATGTTCAACTTCTGCCTTGAAGATCTGGAACTTCTCGAACACTCTCTTTCGACTTTAGAAGATAGACAAAAGCACACTTTTAATAATCGTCGATGAAGGTGAGAAAGTACTTTATTCCCCCTTTATGAAGAATTGTTTAAAGTCACATATATTTGAGTGCACCAACTCAAGAAGATATGTACTTCGATTCATCCACTTGAACAATTTTCTTACAATCGTAGTTTGCGCACACACAAGGTTGTAAAAGTCGCTAGACGTTAGTAGGACATGCACCAGACGCCTAGCGCCTATTCTTGCATAGGCATACGTCGCGGTTCCAAAAAACCCAAAAAACCAAAAAGTATGATGAAAAATGTGAGAATTGTCCATAAAACCTAAAAACATGCATAATCGGGCGCCGGAAGCACTAGGCGGGCATCGAGCATGCAAAGGCCGTCTAGCGCTTAGGCACCGTCTTGACCTATTTTTAGAACTGTGAGTACAAACTTTACATTTCTCAACTTCATTACCTCCACATTTGGAGATAAGTTAGACTAGACATATTGTTTATTTTTTATATAATGAGCATGTTCTAGTCTACGATGCCATAAATTAAAAGGATAAACCATAAACAAAAAAAATTCATATCTATAATCACTTGGGAGTTGCAAGTTGAAGCTTAAATATCCCTTTAATACAATATGCTTTTCCAAAGTAAGTTCCCTTGTAGGATATCACCATTTGACCCACATTGACATCCAACCTCAATCTTGCATTGCACAATAGACTTTCGAAAATTAGGTTCTTTGCACGCAGTCCTTATAGCAATAACAAACCAAACGATCCACTTATATCCCTATTTTTTCTTATTCTGTTTAGTCGTTATTGTACTACTGTAGTGTCAAAGTCGACCCTTCCATGAGACATCCTTCACTCAAACTCTTTATCTTCTCGTTGTGTTTTTCCGTTTTACTTCTAAAGCGTACTATTCGTAAGTAGGCGCGTAGCGGTGCTTGCAGTATGACTTTTTTTTATTTTTGCTAGCACTCTTTAGATAAGCACTTATTTCCGGTTTTCAGTCTGCAAGCGTGACCTAGTCATCGTATCATTTTCACTTTTGCTAGTACCGTTCATGCTGATGTTTGTGAAGAGAGAAGTGAAGCCCTCTTTCTTTGATGCACGTGGGTCCTATTCAAAGCATTGGTGACATGAAGGTACCGACGGAGTTCAAAGACGGAGTTCAACAAGTCCAACGACATTGATGACCCTACCTATCACTTGAGAACTTTTGTAGCGATTGTCGTGTATTTGGCTCTTCAAGACCTCCTTCAAAAATGAATCCTACCGGAATCACAATTGGTACATGCTTCACATTATGGAGTGTAAGTGACTTCTTTGGATTTAGCTTCAACATCGTAGTCCCGAATTCAAGCAATTTGGCTTGCGTATTGTTCGCTATCGCCACCTTCTCTGATGAAGGCTCATCCGTGGTGAATAGCTTATTTCACGGAACACACATCGCAGGAGGCTCCAATGTCTACCCACCAGTCGGTGTCTCTAGCCGACGAAGCAACGTACTCAATCATAGCAACAATGTTAATATCACCTTGCGTGTGTTCCTTCTTCTTTGGTCTTGGCTTTGCTTTGCGTTGCACTCCATTCTTAAAATGGCCCTTTTGTCTACAATTGAAGTAGTCTATGCCCTCCTTGGACTTCATGGAGACTTCACTTTTAGATTTTTGTTGAAGTCCTCTCTCTCTTCTTGCTGGAGGTTGCTCTTTACTTCCTCATATGATCTCCAGACTCAATCATGTTGGCTTTGGCTGATTGCTTAGACAGTGAGTTCACTTTGATCATGTTCCTGGCTTCATCCTCAATATGTATGAAGCGCATAAGATCTTCGAGTATTATTTCCGTTTTGTTGCGGTACATATTGGTGGCAAACCGATCCCATATGGTAGGAAGTTTGAAGAGAATAACCCCCACCATAAATTTGTCAAACTCTTAGCTTTTCATGCAGTTTTATAAGTTCCTTAACCTGCGACAACATTGTCTTTTCTTCTTCAAATTTCATATTCATGAATTTGTTGACGAGATACACATGTGACATATTTTCGTCGTCCTTGTATTGCTTTTCCAGAGACTCCCAAATGTCTTTATCCTTCTCATTCTTGCTGTAAGATTCGGCCAAGACATCCTATAAGAAATTGAGAATCAACAACTTGCAAAGGTGGTTGTCTTTCTTCCAATGCTGTTGAGCATTTATCACATATTTACATTAGCAATGGCCTGCAGGTTATCTGTCTATGGAATAATTGGTTCTGACTTAGATAGTACGTATTCCACATTAACGGGTTGAAGATTTAGACTATTTTTCCCCTGCTCTTCATCAAAACTTTCAAGCTTTATGGAAGCCAGTATCTAGCAAACTCGAACATTGGCCATCTTGGATCTTGTAGAGATTCTTGAAATCTTGAAAGATCACAAAATCTTGCTTTGAGATCGTTGTTGAATTTACGAAAATCTGTACAAGTTTCGAAGACTTTGTCCACGGAAGTAATTAAAAATCAGTAAACAAATTTGCTAAGGACGTGCACTGAGTACACTACCTGCAAGATTGCTGCGAAATATAAAGCAACCGAGTTGCCAAGATATTCAAAGCTCTGAAAAACGGAGGAAACTTATGGAAAAAACTTCTTGCCGATTGTGATTAAGATCATCGTTGCTTAAAGCGAGATTCGACTTTTTTTGGTCGATCCGCTCACAGGAACCAACAAGTTCGATAGAACTTCTGGAACGCTCAAAGATGTCACATAGAAGTTGGTGGCGGACAAAGATAGGACCAGTCATTGCTGTTGCTGCTGTTGCGGCTCTGCAAAAGAATAAGAGAAATCCACCAAAAAGAGTGCTGCAACAACACTTATATAGGAGAGCATCTTTTGTAACCGTCCCACAAGCCCACGAGGGATCACGTGGGCTGTTGATCGAGGATTATTACCTATAAAGTGGGTCGGTTACCAACTCTATTGCCTTAGCAACAACCGCAGGAGAATCGCTGAACCTGCAAAATATCGCGGAACACGTGATGCTCCAACCCGCAAAACGTGCGGACACTACGACCCCGCAGCCCTGCGGCCCACGAAGCCGCGGGAGCACGCGAAACAACCACAACAAAATCGCAAGTAAGCCCTTCACCCACGCCTGAGTTAAAGTCCGAGTCGCTAGGTCCCAAGAAAATCCTTCTTGAAATTGGTGACAAAAACAAATGTTTCTTGTGGGATTTCAACCTTGCCCATTAGAGAAAACCCCGTCCAACAACCACTTGAGCCAACTCACCCCATTTGTGCAAGTCAATAAATGATAGCTCAAATATTGAAATACACACTTGGAGTTTACCACGTCATGGAGTGGTGGGACCAGATCACTAGTAACAAATTTCAAATAAAACCCCAACAACCCGAACGCTCCAAAATGCACTAGGAAATGAAAAAACTATATGATGTGTCTGTACTGCTGCTTATCATTTTTCGTGTCCGTGCAGCAGTAGTATAGAGGTTGCTGTTTCTCTTTGAATATATTTGCATTATTACCTTATCGGTGTAATGAAAGATTTTTGATGTTAGAAAGTTGGGGTAGGATTGGGAGAAATTTTGCCATTTTTTGAGGTCTGTAATATTTTTTGTTCGAATTTGTTAATTTTTTTTATGGAATTTTATTTAGGATATAGAGATTGGAAAGAATGTTGCATTCATAAAATTAAAGTAGGATGGTTGAAGTAGAGGAGCACTTTGCTACCATAGAATACCCTTGAAATCAGAATTAAAAAGTTCTATATGGAAGCTAGTAAGTATGGTCACTCTAAACCAGTGTTGTGTGTCCATATCTTGTCGTGTTTGTGTCTATGCAACATAGCGCAAGAACAAGATTATCCATGTTTTGTGGATGAAAAGTTTTAAATATTGGACAGTTAATAAACGTGCCCATAAAATGAGTGTAGCTGAAATGAGAATATTCATATGAATGAACGACAATTCGTTAAAAATAGGATAAGAAATGAGTTCATTCGTATTGATTAAATTTATATGGGTGACAGGATATTAGTTGAAGGACTTGCTTCAAGTCCTTATCCAGTGGTAGACCTAAATGAACTTGAATTAAAGCTGTAAAATGCTATTGCATTTTCTAATGTTAGAGAGGATCCGACTCTTAGCAGATGGAAGAAAGTTATTTAAATAGCCAAGCCCTTATATTTGGGATAAATGCCTTGTTGTGTTGCTGTTGCATTAATTAGGCTTAATAAGGGAAAGCAAAAGCATCAAGGTTTCTTAGGATACATAACTTCATATTTTTGTTGTTGAGAAATGGTATAATGACACTATTTATGAAGTTATTGTTAACAGAGAAACAAAGCCTTGTCAAGTTTTCAAAATATATATTGTAAGTAATTATTTCTTGATAACCTAGTTGTTAAAAGCGTGCCTAGGCCCACGCCTAGACAAGAAGCTTAGCACCAAGAGAGGTTGTGCCTTGCTTGCACGTCTTGCTTTTGTTGTGAACAAGTGTGGCATTATATGACGACCCATTAACTTCATTGACTCTTCCCATCAACGGTTCAATCACTACTGAAGCTTCCTTATTTTTTTTCAAGCAAGTGTCACCAAGAACATAGCAATAAGTAACAATTAAGGTCCATGACCTTTATTTTTGTTCTAATTATATATATGCCTTGCTTTGCTTAAGTATGCGCCTCGCTTTTGCACTTAGCGACTATGCCCCGAAGGACCTTGGTGCTTAAGTGCGCTTTTTGCCTTTAATAACTCTGCTTGATATGTTCATGCTAAAAAAAAATATGAGCAGAAATCTACTCACGACTGCATAGGACAATGCTTGTCGCAACCATAAGCCTTGGTCCTTGTATTTTAGACTTTAGAGCCTCTAGGTCTTACTTGTAAAAATGTTGGATCTCATATTGAAAAGCTAAATTTATAATTGATTTCATATGATTTTATTTTAATGTTGACTTTTCTTTATTGTCTTTTGGTTTTATTTCTGCTTTTGATTTATTTTGCTCCTCTTAGCCATTTGAGCATCAAACATTTCAATGCTTTTAATTGGCAGTTATGTAATCCATGTACATCACATGCATTTTTGGTTATTCCTTCACTGATGTTACTGGCCATTTGGAATAATTGATTAGGTTTGTTTGTTGTTTTAATTGTATTTTCACTATGGTGTCGACATAAAACTTTGTTAAGTCGATTTTCTTCTACCACGGGAATTCATTATTGAGTGATTCTCGTAGTCTCGTTAGTGAGACTTACCCCCTTAGGAAACAGTGAGATTAGAGACCTTACCGTCACGGATCTTGTTGTAAGCTAGATTCACAGACAGGTTAGGCCTAGCTTCCCTTCGCATCTGTTGTTACCGGCTGTGAACGACCTATAACAGTAGATGTCCTTTTGAGCTGGGCATTTTCGGAAGTTGGAATAATAATCTTCCGAGTCACGTCTCGAAGAGCCTCTTCAATTCTAGATATGGGAACCTAAAAGTGGTGAAAGCGGGGTTCGGTACCGGATGGGTTGTAACTGCTGGATCTGTCCCTTGTTAACGAGTGGAGGTATTTCCAATCGTTTTTTGACATGGACAAAGTAAGGGAGAACCTCTGAAATGTATTATGACTTTAAATGAGAGATGTTGACCTAAATTAATCCATAAGTTTAATTGGTCGTCTAGGCTATCAGTCCAATAAGAGAATGAAACCAAAGTGTACTATTCTCCAAGCTCTTTACTCTCTTTTTTCCTTATAGAGTTCTCCGATTTTTTTATTTTTATTTTTTCGAGTTTCCAGTGTGTCTTCCATAAGGGAATTAATCCATTAGTTTTTTAACTGTGGTTTTGATTGTAATTTAATCAATCTTGTATAAGTTTTTGGTTTCAAATCTGCATGCAGTTTTGTTGTTGTCAATAAGTGGACAATGTTTCTAATGTAGTTATTAAGGACAAGAATTGAACACACTATTTACGACATAAATAAAAATTATTTTATGATTCTATATATATATATATATATATATATAAATTTTTTTTTTCTTAAATAAGGCAATGTTGTAATTATCATATTATTGAGTTTTAACAAATCTAATATACAACCAAATTTTTTATCTCAAGTTTGATATATAAAGCTCTAATAAGATTTGAATTTTCAGAGATCGACAATCGATTAATTATACTAAAAAGTAAAAACCAGAATTTTAAATAAATATAATAAGTGTTAAGAGCCTTGGCTTTCGGGTTTGACATGAAACATGCGACACTTAAGAAAAGAAGACCACTATCGTAGTGCTAGCTATGACATTTTCTCCTCAAGCATTAAGAAAACCCATTCCACTAGGATCTTGTCGGTGCATGACCACCTTTGAGTGACAAATCACTGGAACTTAGATTTAGAACTGTCTGAAACGTTGAAAATTTGGAAAACAACTCTATAGTAAAAGAAAAATAATTAGATAAGAGAGTTTGGAGAAGAGTATTCCAACATCTCTCTTTGTTTTTATTCATTTTTATAGGCTGATTGTCTAACCTGGTTGCCAATCTCTCTTATTGAACGCTATAATACAATGTGATCAGAGCCAGAATGAAATATAATTAAACCAATTAAAACTATAACTAAGTCAATCCAAACGGTCATATAACATTATCCAAGGAATAGCCAAATATCCTTTTGATGTACATGGGATATGGATCTACTGATAAATGCATGGAGTTTGATGCTCAAATGGCTTGAACATCCAAATAAATTAAGAGCCCAAACAAGATTAAAAAAATAAAATAAAACTATATAAAAATCAATTAAAAATTTAGTTTTTGAATGTGAGATTCCAAGGCAATAGAAGTTGAAACTGAGGTTCACAGCGGTGGTATAGTTTCTTATGAGTATTTTATTGGCGATTTTGGAGTTTTTTGATTCAGCAAACTGAAAAACTATTTAAAAACAAAAAATAACATATTTGATAAATTCATGCATAATATTTCATGTATTATTTGTTGTTGTTGTTGTTAGTTTTGTATGAAATATTATTCAACATTGCCAATCGTTCACTTAAAATAGATACTATTTTTTATTACTTGCCTTTAGATAAAGTACACCCACAATAAATAGTTTCAATATAATAAAATTAAAATGGATGAATGACGTGAATTTATAGATGCAGATGGTAAAGCATAGAGTTGTCAATCAAGAATCTTATTGGTAGCATCTCGATCTTCGACATGGTTGAATAATTGTGTTGATATTGTTTTCTCCTTGCACGTCTCTATTTTTTTCTTTTAAATTTTTCTGCTAAATTGACTCGAAAAAAGTCACATTATCGGGGTATCGATCAATATCGATGGGAGTCCATATCAGATTGGACATTCCATAACAAATATGATACGGTCGATACTACAAACTATGGTTAAAACACAAGCTTATTATTAACAAGAGCATGCACGTGTGGTTTATGGGTAAATTGAAAGAATATATCCCCAATTTTCACTAAAAAAATGCAGGTTCACTGAATTCCTTGTATATAGTAGCTACACCATTTTGGTGGTGTTATGACACTGTTTAATGAGGAGTGTCTAGAACTTAGAAGCCAGAAGCGGGAGCGGGGACGGAAGCGGGGGCGGTGAAGCACGACTACTTAGAAGATTCTAAATTTGGAAGCGTGATGGGAGCGTGCGTTAATAAATTTTTAATGTTTATTAATTATTGTTATCAAAACTTATAAATATCTTAAAATTTATTAGAATTTATAAAGTTAAGTTCAAAGTTACAGAGAGATCTTTCGCATGTTAATTTTTTATGACGTCAAGGTAAGAAATATTTAGTTTCTTGGTACTTTGATAAATGTGTATTGAAAATATTCCAATTTCTCACACAAAATTTATGTCATCTTTTAAAATTATGGTCATATTATGGGAAGCGATCATGTCGTCGGGGAAACGAGTTTCCAAACGAGCTCCCAAGTAAGAAATGCCGAATCGAAGGTTCTTACTGAGATTTGTTGACCTCCTAGGAGTTTCTGGCTTCTAAGGTGTAGAAGTGAACACTTAGCTGCTTAAGCAGCTCAACTAGGCCCTTGAACCCTCTGGCCACTTCCCTTCATGGCAAAACAAACAAAACATAAGTACCTTTTTTTTCTTCCTTCTTTTGTTTAGTTAACAAAGTAATCAGTAGATAGTTGTTGGTAAATGTAATACAAATTAGAAATAAGAGGTTGCATTTACTAAAGGAGAGACTAGTCTAGTGACTCCGATCCTAACTGGGTTCTTATAAGAACTATTTATTTTCCTTCGTCCCCACAAAGTAAACCGGAGATTTTATGATTTCTATTGCTGTTTAATCATTTCTGCCAACAAGTGGTTGCCAATGTATCCTATGCTAAGGTTCTTTTGGTTCTTATTCATCCTTATTATTATGAGCTCACCATTCTCTTTCTTATTCATCTTTAACTCCATTTTACTCTCTTCTTGCTCTCCCTTGTCATGTCTGCAACTTATCTTTTTGTCTTCATTTCCTTTGTTCTTGCAGCATAAGGGCTCCTTTCCTTGACACTTTTATGTAATAACTGTTATCTTTGATTTAGCTTGTTAATTCTTCTAACAAATAGCTTGATAATTTTGGAATTATAATGTATTTTTTTATGAGAACAAGGCCAGTCTTTGTCTGTTTCCCCGGCCTGGGGTCGAGGCCATGTTGTTATTCTGAAACTTATTATCAATTTAGGTGATAGAAAGTTGATACTTTATAGAAGCTTTACTACTTATTTGTGCTGTGTTAAACCGTGAGTCGATAGCCTAAGTAACCTGCTATGCCAGCTGCTTCCCTGAGTTGACTTGCTGAGTTCAAATTTCCCTTTATCTTGACTTTAGGCTTCACTCTGGGGGTCTTGAGTCTATTTATCCCTTCACTTGTATGATTCTAGTTTTTCACTTGACTTATCTGCCTTCTCTTCAGGGCCATGCCTGAGAGGATTTTTGGGCAAAATCCTGGTTTTGACCAATTGCTTACCATACCTGAGATTGACAATATGTAATTATTTTATACCAAAATTAGGATAAGTGCTTTGTTGCATTGTAGTTATCTTGATATGTATGTATTTATTTGTTGGGATGTCATTACTTCTCTCTCTTTTTCTTAATGTGTCATAGAGATGGAATGAATTTCCTTTAGCAAATTATATCATCTTACCTCTTCGTCTAGACTCTTCCATGTTTAGGGAAACTTGGACTAGTGCTCCTTGCTTGCTTGCAAATTGCATGAGCTTAAATTGCATGACAAAAATTTATAGGTAGTTCTGTCTACCTGCCAGCATGGCAAAACATCTCTTCGTCAAAAGCTATCAGCAAAATATTTACGCCAATATGCTGCAGGGCTGACTCCAGGTTCTTTTTTTCTGTCAATTCTTTCTGTGGAACTTTCTTGTGGTCAACCTCTCCCATTTTGATTGTAGAAGGCTTGTATGAGGATGATGTATGTATTTATTTAGTTAAATCACAACAAATGCTTCAACTTCCACTAAACTTGCAGGTTTACAATTTGTTTCGAACTAAAACCAATATAGTAGTAACCCTTCCTACCCTTTTTGATATCTTTGACAAGTGCAGTGAAGTTTACTTAAGCAGACAACAAAAAATGGAGTCTTTGTCATAAACCTTCGTATTAGGTTACTTGAATCCTTTTTTTATTCATCCAGCTCTATTAAGGGCTACTTCCTCACATTAGCAACTCCCACACCCTTTTTTTTCTTCCTCAATCCATGTTCATATTGGTCTACCCTTAGTTTTAATCTCTGCTTTAACTATTGGTAGACCAATACTATTATTGATCTGTATTGATGTCTAACCGTCTCTAATATTTCTGTCCAATTTCAAGGTTATTATTTTCCAATCTTGGCATCTTACTCAAACTACCATCCTAGTATATGATGAAATTCAAATTGACTATGCTTGTTTTACTTCTAGAAGAAATTAAATGTTCATGTCACTTTTCCGGGCATATATCTGCCAATGAAAGGTAATATGTCATTGCTAACTCTAGGATAATATCTGCATCTTTGTTTTGGCATGATTTTAGCTTTTCCCATGAGTTACAAGGGAATTACCTTAAATAAGACTGAAATCGTTTAAGTTGGTATATATATATATATATATATATATATATATATATATATTAGTCAAGTAAATGCATTAGACAAGTAGGCATCATATATGGCCTTGTTTTTATGCAATTCTGAAAGTGATGCATGTTCAGGTTAACACACATTTTTAGATGCATGTGTAAGGGAAATATTTTTAGAGACTTAACTTTGGAATTAATCAGGTTGAACTACAGCATTTTGGAGTGGTATACTTGAAACATGCTACTTTTGACGATTGGTGGGAATATAGGCCGATACGTCTCCAGCTTGTCTAGTAGGTCGGGTAGCTTTTGCTATTTTTTTTTCCATTTGGATTTTTTATGCTCCTAATGTTTTGGGGCATCCCGACAATTATATACCTGCAAATCCAATGCCCACCCCGCCTCACATTGTGCCGGAATGGTATTTCCTACCGATCCATGCCATTCTTCGCAGTATACCTGACAAATCGGGGGGTGTAGCCGCAATAGCACCAGTTTTTCAAAGAATTTTAAATTGAAAATCTAGGTGGAGTGGTGAAACTTCCTTAGTAGGAAATGTCTCTCTTTATTTCCTGGATCTTCTGAGACTGTAACACTCTCAGTACCATACAAATAAGTACCCTGCACCGTCGAAAAAACAGGCAATATCATGTAGTACTGCCTTTTCGTCCTTGTTGACATGCTTATCAGATTTCTATCTCCATTTGAAAGAAAGTGTCAACTGTTTAGATATAAAATAGTTACAGGCAATATCATGTAGTACTGCCTTTTCGTCCTTGTTGACATGCTTATCAGATTTCTATCTCCATTTGAAAGAAAGTGTCAACTGTTTAGATATAAAATAGTTGCACGGCCGGCAAGCGATTGATATGTTTTTTAGTTCTAGAACATGTGCTGATATTTTCTCCCTTTGTCATTAATGCAGTATACCAATATATTGGAGCCTCGAGAACTACCAAAGGTTAGCCATGACAAGGACAAGGGTTCTTATGATGTGGCTATTATGGTTGCGGAAATTGATCGGACGGTGAAGAAGTACGCTGATAATCTGCTACACTCATTGGAAGCCGTAAGTTCAAGGTTGTCACAGCTGGAGAGTAGAACTCACAACCTTGAAAGCTCTCTAGATGAACTGAAAGTTTCAGTTGGGAATAATAGTGGAAGCATTGATGGGAAGCTGAGGCAACTAGAAAATATTCTAAGAGAGGTATGTTTTACTTTGGCCGGATTATATATCTTTGCCGTTTAATCTTTATTAGCTTCCATCTCATAAACATAATTTAAGCAGCTTAGGCGGAGCATTATTTTTTTTTTTTTAAATCAACGCAACAGGTAGAGACAGACCTTTAGAGGTTCACATTATAGTCCAGATGAACGTTATGGTTCTTATGTATCCCGACAATCCCACAAAGTTCCATAGGATCTTGTAGTCCTTTGATGAGTTCAACCTTTGATCGATTATCTTTTATTTATCACCTTGTCTGGCTCTAGTCTCTTTGACAGTGTGATCTAATTGCTAGGATGGAATACAACCACAGCGCAAATAAAAACTTTTTTTTCGTCCTTATTTCAGCTTGGAATGTTCCTTACCTATTGCATATTTATTATTCCCATTCAGGTAGAAACAGGGGTTCAAGTTCTGCGTGACAAGCAGGAGATTGCGGAGGCTCAGCAACAGCTCATAAAACTACAGCAAACTTCATCCAAGCAAGACCACTACCAGCCACCACTTGAATCCTCAAACACTGCTGCACCAGACTCCCAACAGCAGCAGCAGCAGCAGACACCACCTCCACCTGCATATCGGCCACCTCCACCTTCCGTGGCTCAGCCACAGGCACAACCATCTTTCCCCACTCCAAATGCTCCACCACCGCCTCTGCAGCAAAATCTACATCCCCAATATCCACCCCAATTACCTCAAACCCAACTCACTTCCCTCCCATCCTTGCCACGAGAACATTCTTACTTCCCTCCACCAGGAGCCCAGCCACCACCATCCCAGCCCCAACCTCAGCCACCACCACCACAACAACAGTATCAGCCCCCACCACAATACTCTCAGCCAATGCCTTCACCCCAACCTCTGAACCCTTCCCCTCAACTCCAACCTCCATCGGCCCATCACCCTGAAGAATCAGCAACTTACATGCCACAACAATCTCAGACCTACCCTCCGAGTATCCGGCAACCTGCTCCATTAACTCAGCCTCTTCCGACTAGTGCCCCCCCTCAATATTATGCGCCAAGCTCGGGTCAGATGTCCTTCCCTTCCAGCTATGGCCTATCCCCGGGGCTCAACATTTCTGATCCTTACCCCTATAGTGGATCACCGTCAAACTACAACAGCTCGGCAATGAAACAGTCTCCCTTTTCTAATTCTCCTCCCTCGCCAAGTGGTGGAGGTGGCAGCAACTACTCGCGCCTTCCTACTGCAAAGATATTGCCCCAGGCAGTTCCAAACTCTAGTGGATCTGGAGGGAACAGAGTGCCTGTTGATGATGTGGTGGACAAGGTTGTTACAATGGGATTTTCAAGAGAGCAGGTGAGGGCTACGGTAAGGAAGCTGACAGAGAATGGGCAGTCAGTGGATCTCAATGTGGTTCTTGATAAACTCATGAATGGAGGAGGAGGGGAGATGATCCAGCCACAGAAGGGTTGGTTTGGACGATGATTGTTGGCTTGTGCTATTTTCTGTGCATATCAAGGTGTTTTCTGTTTCCTATATATCTTTCGATTAACTTGTGCTGAGTTACCACAATTGGCGATTTTCTGATAAATGTATTGTGTGCCTGTTATCATGGGACTTTTTTATCATTGTAAGTAGATTCTTTATCTAGTTCGACTGTGGAAATTTCCTCTAATAACTCCCTTTTATCATGTCCTCGAGTCTTTAATGTTCTTGTTTCCTTATATTGTGCACCTCTTCGAAGTGTTGTAGGTCTTGTTTGCTTTCTGGGAGTGCACTGGGTTTATGCCGACAGTTCAGATCGGAGATGTAAAAACATAAATAGGTGGATGCCCCTGTAATAGTATGCTCTGTTTCAAAGTAAAGGGCCGTTCGCGGTCATTTGACACAGGATCTACAAGAAAGATATTGACGTGATGGAGATTGCCCAGGGGTTTGACTTGGATTGATCCTTCCAATGAACTGATTCCAGGAGTGAATTTACCTACGTATCTTTCTGATCCGGTTGTGGTAATGTGAATGTTGGGACACTGGGGCGGAGTTACACTTAGGTCACGTTTGGTTCGTGAAATTATGGTCTTGAAAAAGAAAAAGTTATTCATTTTCTGTGTTTGAATATGAATAAAAATGAGAAAAAATAAATAATTCTCAAAGGAAGAAAAATAATTTTTCTCGTCCACCCAAGGATATACTTTCCCACTCCACCTCTTATGGATTCAGATTTTTCTCCAATTTTTTTGACTTTTTCAAATATCGAAAAAAAAAATAGATGAAAAGTACAAATTTTCAAAGAAAAAAAAAAAAGAACAAAGAGTTAATTTTTCTTTTCTTTTCCTACCCGCGTCACTGTCATTTGATGTGCATGCTTTGATCCATGGATCTCCATGAACTTGGCATACTTTGCCACTGCCATTTGATGTGCATTAATGCTTTGATCCATGGACATCTCCATGAACTTTTGATTGCTTTATTTTCTTATTGCATTTGGTATTTGTTTGCAAAAAGTTTTACAACCGAGCCACACCCTACAAACCAAGGTTCGCCGTATTAGACGATACATATGTTATAATGTATCATTTTGGGTACATATAGGTCGCACCATATTGTTTTTAGATGTTCCGATCCAATATTTTGATGCTCACCAATACATGATCTTTTCCAAACAATTCAGCAAAAAATAGTAGACAAAAATAGTGTTGTAGACACAATAGAGGAGATATATCTTTTCCAATCAATTCCGAAAAAAACAGTAGACAAAAAATAGTGCTGTCGACAATGGTTCGGTTGTCGCTGAAGATTATGTGTTGATAAAGTTTAATATTTAACCATAACTATTTATCAGTTTAATATTTAACTGATCTACCGTACCACTATATATATACATCAACACAGCCCTCAAATAACACAGAATTAGGGGTGCAATCAAGCCGAGCCGAGCCAAGCTTTGGTAAGCTTGAGCTTGGCTTGGTTAAAATTTATTGAGCTCGAGCTTGAGCTCGAGCTTGATTAAAATTTTATTTTGCAGCTTGAGCTCGGCTCGAGCTTGTTCCTGTTAAGCTTGAGCTTGGCTTGAATTTAGCTCGAGCTTGGCTTGATAAACAAGCTCGATTCAAGCTCTCGAGCTTGGCTGGATAAACAAGCTCGATTCAAGCTCGATAAACAAACTCCAAGCTTTATAAGCAAGCTCAATTCAAGCTTGTATTCAAGTTCAATAAACAAGCTTTATTCAAACTCAATAAGCAAGCTCAACTTAAGAATCCAACTCAAAGTAGAACATAAAATAATATGTGGAGATCAAAATGCAAAATTTACTCAAATTAGAACATAACATAATATATAGAGTTCCAAATTAATAAATAATCCAACTCAAAAGTAGAACACAGATTATAAGGTCCACAATTCACAAATAGTGTAGCAAAATTTACTCAAATGACAAAACAATTTCAAAATGTCAAACAAGACAAAACAATTTTTTGCTCTTCTACCAAAATTTAGCTCAACTTGTAAGTTTCTAGCTCATAGCAGCTTGCTTTTCCTTTGTCTTCCGAAACTTCAAAAAACTTTGTTGACAATTTTTTGCTCTTCTACCAAAAAGCTAGAATGATCCTACAAAGGCAAAATAATCAAATAATTAGACAATTAAACAAATCTTAAAATTTTATGAGTAAAATGACCAAAAATATTATTTCCAGAGACATCTCTGATATTAAGAATAACCAATTTCATCTAGCAATGATATCTGTTTACAAAATAATCTGGAATCATCGAAGATTTCCAAAGACATCTCTGATGAAATCCATAATTCCATACAACAATGAAGAATTACGCTAACATTAGGTAAAATTACTTCGAAAACTTCTTGGTTGACACTACGTTCTTGAAAGCTTCATAATTTCATATGATCAGGGATTTCCAAAGACTATCATTATTTAAAATGCAAATATGATCTAAAACCAAGAAGTTTCATATGATCAGGGATTTCCAAAGACTATCATTATTTCCAAAGACTATCATTATTTAAAGCTTCATATGATCCTCAACTTCTTGGTTGACAAAATAATCTGGAATCATCGAGGATTTCCAAAGACTATCATTATTTAAAATGCAAAAGTATAGTGAATGAAGACTCTAACTATATCCCTTCAGAGAGTGAAAGAAAAATTATATGAGTGCAGAAGTTGAGGATAACTAGTACAAACCTGAAGAGGGGTAGCTTTGCTCCTCATTATCTTTAAGAACTAAGAAGCATAGAGCTGGCATTATGACAGCCTAAAAAAAGTTACAAATAAACATTGGTTATTCTTAATGCTTAGTCGGTAAATCCGAAGATCATTGCCATGGATTTTATTTGAGAAGAGACAATATGTAATCTGCATGTTGCTGGATCACTACTCTAATCTTTTAAGTATATATTGATAGGTTTGACTGTTAAACAGAATGAGTAATGACCAACAATGTATGTATATTTACCTGTACAATTTGGCAGGATCGATCTGGTCATTTATTATCAATAGTTCAGGAATTTATCTAATTTACAGAATGAATGAGTAATGACCAAAAATACTGTGATAACTTCTCTCCAAATGAAACTTACAAGCCCTTCTCTAAAGAGTAAATTAGATAAATGCCTGCAATATTTTTGACTGTTAAACTGATACTAATATATCAATAGTTCAGAAAATTTAAGAAATTTAAGAACATCACAAAAGTTTAGCAAAAGTTTAGAGTAGCAGAAAACACCTAATATATGTATAACAGTACTGATACTAATATATGTACCACCAACAGTACTGATAATATATGTATGCATAATGCATGTATATTTCCAGCTATTAGTATCAGTACTTGCTAAATTGCATGTATATGATGCATAGTATCAGTACTTGCTAAGTTTAGAGTAGCAGAAAACTTTTGATTAGAAATTTAAGAACATTCATCAACAGCAAACTAATATATGTATGCATAATGCATGTATATTTCCAATTTTCAATCAATCAATATAAAAAAAATGCAATTTTACCTTCAAGGTATAATGAACTCCTTAATGTCCTCATTGTCCTGTAAACATAATAATAATTAGTTATGATAAAAAATAATTTAAAGCTGCATATAACACAAAGAGTTTTGTGTTTACCTTTCTTTTTCTCTTTATTCCATAGAATGCACGAAACCAATCTTCACCACATAATAAAACTTGAGTTGTATCTGCTCCTAAGGATGCTCGATATTGATCAATCACTCTACTTCCGGCACTTAAAGCAGACTCTGAAGCAACAGTTGTGATCGGAATTGACAATATATCACATGCCATCCTTGATAAATTTCTAAATTTTAACGTGTTCATCTTCCACCAGTCCAACACATTAAACACCGAGTCATCTTCACAACTCATAACTCCTTCTTCCAAGTACACATCTAATTCAGATTTTACTTGTTCAAATACTACTTCAACATTCTTTATATAATTTCTAAATTCATCCTTCCCCCTAGATTTTCCTATCCCAATAGATCTAGTACTACTAGAACTTTCTTTAATATTTTCACCTTGAGCTTTATTTTCTCTATAAGCCTCAAGATACTCGTTGTAGAGCATGCGCAAAGTCTCTCGAACCGAACTAATATGCTCAATGGAATCATCTTTCGAATAAACCAAAGGAAAGCACCATTCAATAAATTGCATTTTGTATCTAGGATCTAAAACAACTGCCATAGATATCAATAAATTACAATTACCCCAATACTTATCAAATTTGTCTTTCATCTTCTTGACCATTGATTTCATAAAATCTTCTTCACCCATCGATTTTTCATTCAACAACCTTTTGATAACATAAAGCTCCGAAAGAAATAAATTTGATGTTGGATATTCACTACCTGAAATAAAATTCAATCATTAAACAAATTATAAAAATCTAGCATACCTACATAAAGAAATAAGTTGTAAGTTAGATGGTCAATACCTGAAATGATCTGGGTGACCTGATTAAATTTTTCAAGAAATGAGCAAACTTCAGCAACCTTTTTCCAATCTTCCACACTAGGCAAGTAGACATAAGTTGGATCTCTTTGTTGATATCGAGGGAAGACATCCTTGAACTCCAAAGCAGCTGATAGCATAAAATATGTGGCATTCCACCTTGTACAACAATCTAGAATAAGATTCTTGGAAGACAACTTTAATTGCTTTGCAATTTCGCCAAACATGATAAGACGAGACTCTGAATTTGCAATATGCTTGACACTTTCACGTACATTCTTAATTATATTAGTAATCTCAGATAGCCCATCTTGAACGAGGAGATTTAAGATGTGAGCACAACATCTTACATGAAAAAGCTTGCCACTTAGGGGCAATTGATTCTTGTAAGAAAGGTTCTCTTTCAACAATCGAACAGCAACATCATTATAGGCAGCATTATCAACGGTCACCGTCCACACCTTATCTTCAATTCCCCATTCAATTAAACACTTGTGCAAAACATCACAAATAGCAAGTCCAGTATGAGGTGGTGGTACATCACAAAAGTTTAGAGTTCGCTTTTGTAAGTTCCAATTAGAGTCCACAAAATGGCAAGTAATAACCATATATGAAATCTTTTGGTTGCTTGACTTCCATAAGTCTGTAGTCACGCTTACTCTATTAGCACTCTTAAGCAATGTGAAAACCTTTTTTTTCTCCAACTCATAACTTGTAAAACAATCCTTTCTTATAGTTGTACGACTAACCTTCTGATAATAAGGTGTCGCAGTTTTCATCAATAAATTAAATAAATCATATTCCACAAAAAGAAATGGCAGCTCATGAACCATAATCATATGGGACATTACCTCTCTTATCTTAGCTTGATCATATTTAAAATTTTGCACTGCACTTACAGATTCTGACTTCGCTATGGTCGAAGTGATAGTTAGCTCTTGTTGCCCTTTCAAGTTGATTTGTCTCCTGACACAAGACTTCAAGTGCCTATGATATTGTGTTGTCGCACCATTCTTGTTAATTGCTAGTTTTTGCTTGCAATGGACACATTCAGCCTTTGTGGAGCCATCTTTTAGAGTAACTTGTTTGAATTCTTCCCATGCTTTTGATGTTCGTTTCCTCTTCTTAAAGCAAAATGGATTCTCCTCTTCATTATCCCCAACTACATCATATATATCCAATATTTGATTTGTATTTTCAGCATCAATATTAATAGAGCCTTGGGCGGATGGAATAGGTTGAGAAGCCTCATTTGCATTAGAAGTCTCAACCATGTTCTGGAAAATCAAAAATTGAAAAGCAAGAGAAAAGTAAGTAAATCATGGTGATATACATAGTAATCAGTTCAGGATAAGATATGAATCTGGCATAAATTCAGAGAAATTATTTTGTATGGCGACCACATACGAATGCATGGTATGCATAACATATTCAATTAAAAAATTCATAAACTTTTGACATAAAAATTATTCTGTGATTTCCTAACCATGCTTTTTGAGTCTGTATATTCGTGTGGAAGCAACTTCCCCGAGGAATCAACATAAAAATTATTCTGTGATTTCCTAATCCATAAACTTTTGACAATTAAAAAATTATTCTGGCTTCATATATTCGTGTGGAAGCAACTTCCCCGAGGAATCAACCTCCAATAATCAAAGAAAAATCTGATGTAGGAAGAAAGAGAAGCAAAGAAAGACTTACAAAGTTTTAGGGCTCGCGGGTAGAGAGGAGATGAGCAGTCGCGGACTCGACGGGTGGAGAGGATTCAGAGAAGATGAGCAGTGGCGACGTGGAGAGAAGATGAGCAGTCGCGGACTCGCGGTGGAGACTGGAGAAGATGAGCAGTCGCAGTTTTTGGTAGGCGGTGTGCGCCGGAAGGGAAGTAGAGGAAAAAAATTAGGGTTGAAGTTGAAGGCTTGAAAGTTGAAACAGAGATTTTATACACATTCACTCATTCAGAATTGTGGGCAGCCCACAGTGGGCTTTTGAACTCTTTAATGGGCCATTCAGAATCCAGATTCTAATTTCTAAACAAGTTCTTAAACAAGCCTTAAACAAGCTCTTAAACAAGCCTTAAACAAGCTCTTAAACAAGCCTTAAACAAGCTGACGTGCAAGCTCATAAACGAGCTAGCTCGCGAGCTCACACGAGCCGAGTACTTCTGAGCTTGAGCTTGGCTTGATTATTAAACAAGCTCGAAAACGAAGCTTGAGCTTGGCTTGATTACTAAACGAACCGAGCTCAAACGAGCTTTTATCGAGCCGAGCTCCGAGCAGCTTGCGATCGGCTTGGCTCATTTGCAGCCCTACACAGAATGGTACATAAACAAATTCTGGTAAGGGGCGTACGCAAAAACAAACATTAAACATTATTTAATTACATTAAAAGAATCTTCTTTATTTTAAAAATAATTTACACTAATCTTCATGTTTTATGTTCTACTTAAAAGATTATTATACTAGTCATCAAAAAAGAAAGTCAGCGTAATTATTTTTAAAGTAAGAGACGTACATTTATTTAGAAACGGAAAATTTCTAATGAAAGCATTAAATTTTAAAAATTTGCAGTATCAGCATCAGAACGTCCTTTTTAAGAACGTTTTACGCTTTTCCGTTAGAAAAGTAAAAAACTCCGTTAGAGAGAGAGAGAGATGAGAGAATGTGGTGGACAAGGTGATATGTTGCACTAGAGAGAGAGAGGAGAAGAGAGATGAGAGAATGTGAGTGAGAGAGAGGAGAGAGAAAAGTAAAAAAAAAAATATAAAAAAAGGAAAACGCCTCAGGTGATATGTTGCACTTGAGCTTACTTGTTGTGTCTATGCGGTAGTTTTTTATTCCCCGACGCTACGGGAAATATGGTCAACGCACGATTGCTACCATTTCTTGCGGACATCCATTCCAACACAAAATATGCATGGAGTGAAGCAGTGTTAACAAATTTATACCGCTCTATGACGTCTTTTGGGAGTAAGGTATCACAGGGTAGAACAGCCAAAAATATAAGTGGATGTCTAACACTTATACATGTATGAATAAAAATGAATAATATATGCTATATTTATTTGGATCTTATTTGTGTTCTTCTTTGTAGTTCTGGTGTTACGATCACTTCGAGATTGGTAGACCAGTTAGTATATATAGCGCTGAACAAACAGTATGGCCAGCAAACATTCGTTGGATTACTGGAAATACAGATTATGTGCATTGTATGACCAAAGTGGTATCTCTTTACCGACATCGATTTGACACATTAACCGCCTATGAGGTTAGTATATAATTATTAAATTAAAATTTTAAAATATATTGTTGTGGCTACCATTTATTACTTGTTGAATGTCAAATAGGTTGTTTGGCAACCTCTAAGTGTGCAACAAGAAGTGAGAGATGGTGAACGTGTCCGCAGTCTCCATAGGTATTATATCATGTACAACGGATCTATCATGTTTCATCCAGCGGATCGTGTTATGCGACAGTTTGGACTGAAACAAATGATACCCCTGGAGTCTTTGGCTTCTAGCAGTACCAAATCAAATATGGAAGAGCGGGTTCGTACATATATGATTGGTTGGCATTCCAGATTTATCACGCATGGCGTGGAACACATGTCCGAATTGATGACATCGGTGGCAGATTGTAAGTTAAGGGATATTTCAAATAAATTATACGGTATTAGATCTTACATATCCTTTTGTGTTAACATTTTACAGTGGAGGGTACTGCCAATTTTCTACGTTGGTATGGATGCCCGCTAGTGCAAAATAGGATGTATAAATTTGAAGAACCTCGGTTCCAGCCACGAGCTTTAGACGATCTGAGCTTGCGTGACAGGAGGGCACGCGATTCTCTAGTGGTATGTGTTCTTATTTGCATAAACTATCATCTTTATATATGTTACTTTATATTCATTGAGTGTGGATTTAAATATTCAGGTGGAGACACTGGCTGATATAGCTGAGGACCCCGAAAGAGATCCAGAAGGAATTTTAGGGACGATTGTACAATATCTGCGCGCACCACTGAGTCCCCGTTTTACTCCACTCGATATACCAGACAGCCATCCGGTAGGCTTCGTGAGACAGAGGCAGGCACGTCATCGTAGGAGACGTGATCGAGGAGCTGGTTCGAGCAATACAGAGGCACGAATTTTACAGGTTGGTGAGGGAACATCCCAAGCTTACAAGGGCACTTCGCAGCCTTGCGCTGGCATGTCACAACCTTATGTTGGCATGCCACAACATTACGAGGGATATTTCCAGCCTTACGCTAGCATGTCACAACCTTACGAAGGTAGGCCACAGCATGACAATGATATATCCCAGAGTTACGAGACAACATCCCAGAGCAACGATGCCACGCCACAGGGTGCTTCTCAAGAATGGGATTGGAATTATTACATGCAGTAGACTGGCACTTCGTTGTTTGGCCCAGCCAGCCTTGATCCAGACTCCCATTTATATTTGCCACCACCGGAGGGTATAGAGGAAAGGAGAGATAGACTAGGTCTTAGGCGAGTTGATCGTAGAGATTATAGAAGGGATGACAGAGGGGGCTAGTAATTTTGTTGGTCTCCATAAATAAATGTATGACAATATTTTGTTGGTCTTACAATTTCAGTAATATGATGTTTATTTTATTCGAAAGTTCAGCAACTTCAATTACAACATTATAACAACGTTAAATCAAAATCATAATTACTCTAAAAAGATACAATAATGATATTTACTGCCTCGGTTGGTTTCTACAACTCCTTTTGTTGTGTCCCAGCCCACCACAATTACTGCAACGAAGATCTCTTGTCGACGGTTTTTTTGTCATTATGTGATTCTTCTTCGGTCTGCCAGCTCTACGTCCAAGAAGTGGTACTCCAATTTGACCTCTTACCGGTTCACTTTGAGGAGTATAGGGGACTGAAATCGGTTCCATACATGGTATGTATACAGCTCTAAGTGTTGCAACAGCAAATTTAACTGGATAAAAACTTTCAACTGGTACATTAGAAGAATGACATGTAAAGCAAGCATGTTCACATAGTAATAGAGTATGTTGCCACCGACCACATGTACAACATTTACGGTCTAGTTCAACCACATAACATCTACTTGTTTCATGATCCCATATTTCAAATTTATTATTATTAAAATGCAATAACTGAAAATGGTGTGACTCTCGCATAATACGTGCTATAGTGTTCATCATCCTTGGACAAAACTCTGTTTCCATCTTTTCAGCATTTGTTCGATGCTTGTCGTGAAGTGTTATTATTTTTGCTCTAATACCATTAAGCAATGTTGATATAGGTTTGTCACGCAAACTTTTAATCCAATTGTTAAAACATCCAGCAATGTTCGAAGTGTTAATATCTAATCGTGGGCACGGTGCATAAGCTGTTATCCAGTGAGAAAAATCACGATTTTTATCGCTTGACCCTACAATCCAATTAAAAACATTTACATCTGCAAATTTTATTATTTCCAACCAACCATTCGCATCAACCTCATTATAAGACCGGGCAAGTTTGTCTAACCATTGTAGATATGTCGGTGTACGAGGACACTTATTTTTTAAATTTTGTTTAAAATGTTGAATACAAAAAAAGTGGAAAGAGTTTGGAAAAACTGTTCGCATTCCACGAATTAATCCTTTCTGTTTATCAGATATAAATAAAATACTATCCCAACGTTCAAAATAAGTTTCGAAAGATATTTTCAAACAGTTTAAAAACCATGTCCACGACTCAGTTTTTTCATTCTCAGCAACACAATAAGCAATAGTATATAGTTGATAGTTTGGATCGTGAGCACAAGCAACAAATAAATTATCTTGGAATCTAGATGTAAGAAAAGTAGCATCAATACTAATAACAGGTAAACAACCACTTAAAAAATAATCCATACAAGCCTTGAAACAAATAAATACTTTGGAAGACATTATTTTCTACTGTTTTTAAAAAATATTTGCTACCGGAATTTGTTTCCATAATTGTAAAATAATATTTCTCAAGACTACCATACGCATCAACGTAACTGCCGTTAATATCAGATAATGCAAGTTCCCTAGCTTTCCAAGCTTTGGAATATGTAATATGTATCCGATGTTCTCTAAGTATATCGTGTACAATGTGTGCCGGACTATACGAGTTGTTATCTCTTTTATTTCTTACCCATGCAGTGGTGGCTAGTGGATGATGCCCTCCTGTAAATCCACCTAAACATGAATGTCTACCTTCAAATGTACGAATTTCAAATGTACTACCATCACCATTAGCTTTAGCGTATACTCTCCAACAACAGTTTGGAGAATCAAAGTATACACAATTCTTTGATAATTTTTATGTTTAGATGAACAACTAAATTTATATGTAATTGCTAGGTCGCTAATAAAATTACGAAAATCCTTAGGAGAATCAAAATGTCTGCCAACAAATAATCCGGGAATGCAACCAGTTACATTAGCATCATTATCATCTAAATAGTAATCTAAATTTTTAACCAAATCATCACTGTTTTCATCGTCAACATCATTGTTTTCTGTATCAGAGTTACTTTCAGTGTAATTTATACAACTAGGACCAACATTGAAATCTTGGTTATCATTAAAATATTCACTACTTGATATGATAGTTGTGTCGATATTTACTTGTGATGGGATGATGTAAATTTTAATACAAACTGAAACTAAATTACTTTGAACAATAAAATTTCATGTTTCTTCACAATCTACTATTATCAACGCATCTTCATAAAACCACCTTATTGTAAATTCATAACTTATGCAAAAACGATCAGAAATAATACTACGCAAACTAGCTAAAGTGATATTTTGATAAGTGGTTATAAGATGAGTATTACCCCCATGGTAAGATAATCCATCTAGTATACCTCCATGGTAGCAAATTATTACTAAATTTTGATCCATAGTTAAAAACTGTCGTCTGAATTGAGACTTACAAAAGTATGTCAGGAAAAAGCTGAGACAAAAATGGTAGAAGATAAGGGATGAAAGTATCTTATGACTTCAATTTAACTTCTTAATTCACCGATTGTAAGTATGAGATAAATATGGTAAAGAGAGAGTGGATGAGATATACAAAACTACGCATGAGTCATATATATATATATATATATATATATATATATATATATATATATATATATATATATATATATATATAAACTAAATTTAACCGTTAAAATATAAACGTTACAAATTGAACGTTATAAATTTAATGTTACCTATTGTACATAGACTAGTACCACCTACTTTCCTAGCATAAAGAAAAAAATGATAGTTTCAGAAGATAAAGTGAAGGAGAGAGAAAAGAGAGACATGAGAGTGATACAAGAGTAAAGAGAGAGAGAGAGAATCTGTTAGGTGTGTTAGGGAGCGAGAAAGAGTGAGAGCAAATGTTAGGAAAAGAGAGAGAGAGTGGAAGCGAACCTGAGTGAGAGCAAATGTTAGGAAGAGAGAGACAGAGAGAGTGGGAGTAAAAAATCAGAGTAAATGTTAGGAAAAGAGATATAGAGTGGGAGTAAAAAAATACAACTCTTAAGCAATGGGTCCCAATTTTTTAAGAAATTGCTGCGGGAAGAGCTAGTAATGGTCAGAGAGAGAGTGAGAGGGGAGAGAGAGAGCAAGGGTGAGAAAGAGAGTGAGAGAGAACGAAACGTGAGAGAGAGAGTATTAGGGGGAGAGAGAGAGAGAGAGAGAGAGAGAGAGAGCATAGAGTGAGTGGGAGAGAGTGAGGGTGAGAGAGAGAGCGAGAGCCAGAGAGAGAGAGTGAATGAGTGAGTGAGAGAGAGAGAAGAGAGAAGAGAGGAGAGAGAGAGAGTGATAGTGAGATAAGGAAAGAGAGTGAATAGAGAGAGAGAGAAAAAACGTCCCTAGGAATGACGTTTTTCTTAGAAAAAACGTCCTTCCAATATATATATATATATATATATATATATATATATATATTACTTTTCTAACGGAAGTTCGTAACGGAGTGGACGAAAATGTGTAAAACGTCCTTAGAAAGGACGTTCTGATGCTTTTATTAAATTTTTTTAAAATCGAATGCTTTTATTGAAAAATTTTAAATCTTCGTTGCTCTGAACAAAGTTTTCCGATTTAGAAAACATTGAAAAGATCAGTATAAATTATCCTAAAAACAAAGATTTCCCGCACTCGCCTACGTGCGCACTGGTCCATTATTACCAAGAAAAAAAAAGCCTAGACAAGCACAAACACACATACATAGCCAAAATTAAACCAAAACAATTGATTCGATTTGGAAGCACAAGTATTTAAGTAGTAGTCCTGGCCACTTCATGAGCTAGCTAGCCCTGCTACTGATCCTCCCCCCGACATCCTTGGCCGGCGCCAAGGCCTCCCGCACGTACCCGAACAGCCACGAGAGGGCCCTCACCGCCGCCAGCCCCATCGAGCCCGACGCGAGGAACCCGGCCAGGGCCATACCCAGCGCCATCGCTGCCGGCACGAGGACCGGGCTGAAGAGGAGGAACAAGGGGAGGGCGGCGGTCAACCCGACCACGGTTGCGGTCAGGGTCAGGCCTGCAAGGGTGAGGAGGATGCCGCCGACGGGGAAGAGGGTGGCCACGGCTACCACCTTTCCTTTGTCACTTTGTTCTTCTTCTGCCATGGTTATAGTAGTAGTACTACTAGTAGTAGTAGGAAGAAAAAGAAGAGATGTAAGGAGAGGACGGGGTGATGGGAGTTTAAAAAGGGAGGGAATGAGTTGCCACGTATGTGAATTTGTAGACACTTGTAAGCTTGCATGAGTTTTCTATTTCTGGATTAGGATTGAGAGCTGCATGCATGTGGCACTAATTTGTTTATATATATATATATTCAATTAAATAAATTTTTTTTTTTAACAAAACTAAACTTTCGAACTTAACTGGCTCTTATGGTTAGTGAGAAAAGATATAATTTTTCTGGCTAGACGGATGGTCTTGAAATCAAACTGCAGGAGGGGTGCGGGACAGTAGACCAAAATGACATACAATGCAGTGTGTACAAAATTTCATACGTATCGTCGGACATCTAGAAAAAAATTGAAATGTTTCATTCATGATATAAAAGAAAAATACAGCAAGGAAATAATGGTACGGATGCTACATCTATTTTGATTTTTTATATCGCATTTTGGAGTTAACGATTTGTGTGGAATGTATATATATTAGGCTAAGTATAAATTACAACTTCATACCCTCCACTATTCAAAAATTTCAATTTGATACCCTAAATTTTGATAAAAATCAACTTGATACGTCAATTTTTACAATATAATATCCTAATGATGTTAACAAAAATAACAAATGACTACAATACTTTCATCCTCTCCTCCCCCTTTCAATTTGATATTCATGATATAATATCAAAGTTTAGGATATCAAGTTAAAAATATTTGAATAATTGAAGGTATGAGGTATCAAATTGTAATTTAGCCTATATATTATATACGATGTGGTCTAGAATTTTCAATAATATTAAGGGTTTACTAAAATCTAATTAGATTTTACTGGCAGTCTATATTTTGATAATATTAATACAGTTGTCTCAGACATGATCAATACATAGACTGTAACATCGTATGGTCAACAAAATGTGATCAGATTTTTGTGTCCCATGACATTGTTCTAAATTTTTAGTGTGTGTGTTTTATAGGAAAACAATCCACTTAAGATTGGAAGATCTTTCACAATTTTTTTTTAGGTTGTAGCTTGTAAAATTTTGATTTAGGACATTGGATATATATATATATATATATATATATATATATATATATATATATATATATATATATATATATATATATATATATATAAACAGCTTTATGCATCACTCATGATGTCCGTGGAGTCGTGGCCTGTTGGTTACGACGGGGGACTTCCGTAGAGATGGGCACGATTTGATTTTTTTTTTGAAAATTTAGTTCCTAACCAGGTCGAAAGGACACACACACACACTCTCTCTCTCTCTCTCTCTCTCTCTATATATATATATATATATATATATATATATATATATATATATATATATATATATATATATATATATATATAATTTTGTTTAATTTTTTTCAAATGTAATGCGACTATATATATGCTGCTAAATGGAAAGGGAATTATTTTTAGCATATACATGGCAGTTGACCAAGAAATAAACTGATTTATTTTGTACAGCAATATGGATTATGATTATATCCTTTTGCAGGTGTAATATTTCTCTTGATATCATTTAATTTCTCTCAATTGGAGATGGAAAATATTGGTTCTTCTTATTCCTTATTTGAGAGTGGATATACTCTAATGTTTCTATTCAAGTGATTTTTTGTGAGTTATTTAGTTCATTGCGCTTCCAAAAATGGAGTTTGGGTGGTTGGTTGTTTCTTGCGTACATGTTGGCATGGTCATGTTTCGACCACGAAACTAAATTATGGCAGGAGGAAGCACGCCACTCCTTCCTAGTTTTTGAAACTCATCAAAATACCTCCTGAATTTACTGGTGTGCGTGAAGCGGGGGGGACACAACAAAAATCGTATCGGCTAGTAAAGGATACAACAAAAATTTATGTCGAAAGTATCTAAACCAAAATTTACAAGATAAATAGAATACTTTTTTTTATCATTACGGTCTCAATGAAGGAAGTAGAAACAGACTTCAAGAGGACCCGTAAGGTGCACAATTTAGCAGCGAAGGGAAACAAAGAGGTTGAAGAGTCGACATTGGAGGAGTGATTCTAGTAGAGGTATGTTCACTCCACACTCAGTTAGGCAGTGCTTGAGTTTGAATACATTAAAGAGCTTTATTCGGATGCATGCTAAAAACAGGTGATCGACAACTTTTACATCGACCCACAATGGTGTTTTGAAGAAATGAGACTATGTTTACATCCCTCGTACATCTTGGAGGAAGAAAATGATTAGGGAGCCCTATAGCGGCGCACGCGGTAAAATTGTTCTTTTCCAGAGGTGTGTTGTGTTTCGATAGATATAGCTCATAAGAAGGTTCATGAGCGTGGGCTTAAAGTTATCAACGTTGGCGGCTACATCATAGTGTACTAATTCGGAAGGATGTGATATCGGTTGGACATGATCATTCAATCAAGAGAATTTGGGAAGTGGAGGACTCAATGAGCTTCTGCATCTAAGCAGAAGCCTCTCGTTGGAACCTAGTGAGTACGGTTCTGGAACCACCGTGCTCTCCTGGTCAGGAAAGCTAGAGGAACGCCGCGAGCTTCCCTTCATTATTCATGAGGTTTTGTTTCTACTGTGACTCCAAGTGTAGGGACTCAAACTTGAGATATATAATTTCATGAGTTGGGGCCGGAGTTAATGGGAAGTTGGATTGAAGAGAATTTAGGAAGCTAGGTGAGAGTTGTTGGTGTTTTTCAGTTTTCTTTGGGAGTTTTAGTCTCACGTTAAAAAATACCAATGTGTATATCTCAATATATAGCTTTGCTTAGTATTGGTATATGCACATGGGGTGGTGGTCCATATGGGTTGACTTTCCTAGAGTGATTAAGTGTGAACCACATTAAGACAATCTTTATTTTGTCACCACCTTTAAGAAGTTTTTCTTAGAAGCTAGGCCTTAGCGACTCGGACTCGGACTCAAGGGCGCATAATGGTGCTTTGTTGGCGCATTTTGCACTTAGCATGGCGCTCGTGCGCTCCTTTTATGCTCGGACGCATGCGGTCAGGGGGCGCATGCGGCCAGGAGCCCATGCGGTCAGGGGCACATGCGGCCAGTAAGTTTGCTTGAGCGAGTCAAGTATGGAAGGGACATGGACTGCTGTTGGCGGTTCGGTGCGGCGCTGTCTGCTCTGTGCAGTACAGCGCGCAGGCAGCGCAGGCGGCTCGTGGATCTCTGTGTCACGCAGCTGCAGCAACTGCAGCTTTCGGCGCCTGACGGCGCTGTCTGCTCTGTGCAGTATAGCGGCTCATGCGGCCTGATTTTTTTCTCAGGCCGCATGGAAGATGAAATCCTCTTTATATAGAGGATCTCTTCTTTCATTTAGTTGTTGGAAAAAAATGAGAAAGAGAGAAAAATCGAGAACACCAGCAGGACCTGCGGCAGTTTTTAGCATCATTCCAAATAAATCTTCTGAGTGATCCGAAGGTGACCAGGAGTGTTCCAGAAGTTTTTGTGTGAACTTGCTGGATCCTGGGGGCAGATCGATGTATAGCGCGAATCTTTCCTTGAGTTCTGGTGGTTTTGATCACCCCAGCAAGAGTTTCCTTCTTTGTATTTCTGTTATTGTTCCCGTTCTTCTCGGTGTAGCGTCTGCGAACGTAAAGAGAAGAACGATTTTCTGATTCTTGTTGTATTTTTATTTTCTTTGGGTTGTCAGTTTTTAAACTGTTACTTGTTTAGTGCTTCTGTGGGGTTGTGTGTTACTGAAGATAAACTCTTATGTGAATCTCAGTGACCCAACTTCTCTTTTGGAGTTTGTAGATGTCACGTCCCAGTCCCAAAAGTACACGGGACCAGGCCACGTGGCAATAGCCAGCTGACACGTCTTCGAGGATATCCCAATTTAATGGATCCACGAAGAGTGCTACGTTGTCCTAAAATACTAACAAGTCCAATATCAGTCAATGACAGGTAATCTAATCTCATCCATAATATAAAGAGCAAGAAGTACTAAATAAACTGCTGGATAATAAATACCAGTCTCAAGATATCATAGTACAATCAGTGAAGTCTGGTGGGAACAAACCCACTACTATGACGAAATAAAGTACTGAAATGAGATATAAAAGATAATGATAAGGGCATCGGCTGACTAGATTATGATGCACCCAATCTAGGCTGAAGGCCTACCAACTGATCACGGAAACTCTGACGGCTGCACCTCTAACTCCTCGGCTGTAGCGAATCTCGTCTCCTGTCCGGGGCCGTATACAGTGGGGTAGAAAGCCTCGTCTATATCTGAAAGGGAACTAGGTCCTTAGAGGGACGTAACAAGATACAAAGAGACAAGCCATATATATAAATACTGAATAAAATAAATGCAATAAAGGGTGTGCTAGCCAATCTAAGTGAATGCAATGTGAGAACAACTGTGAGTATATGAGAAGGTGTAGGCTAAACCTATGCTGACGTAATTCACCAGTCGTGACAACCGGCTAGTATATGCCACACATGTCCCCTATAACACGGGCGCAGGAATACAGTAAGGTCCAACATTCCAAAGAGCGTGGTATCTGCAATATCATCAAGTAACGTCCCACACTCTACAGAACGTGGTATTAGTAATATATAAATACGTCCGTATCACTCCGTCGAGTGCAATATCAGTGTAAAGGAGTGGGGTGTCCCATATGCCTACCAGTCGTCCTCCCCTCCCAATGTAGATATACCCGTCAAATAATTGACACGCATATCCCTTATCTAAATGTCAAGTCTCTAAACTGAAATAATCCTATATTGCTTGCTAACTGTGATGCACGTCACACGCGGCGATAGCTAGTCGATCACGCAAACACGCATCCCAATATGAGATTTATCCCTATAAATACGTGTAAAAAAGTGTCAGGTCTTGGAAGATAACAGGGTATCATCCAATGAGGTGAGTCTGCTAATGACTAAGTCAATGTATACTAATCTTCGACGTACCCGTCGAATGCACCCGAGACAATCTTTGTCGCGCACAGTTGTATAATGCAAACAACAAGCATACAATACAACATTTGCATCATTTAAATTAGACAGTAAATATGGCAAGGTATCTTGCCTGAGTCTTCGAGAGATGAATGCCAAAAGCCTGTTCCGGTAGCGTCTTCTGGCTGATCCAAAGACCCTGGACAATAATATAACACAATAATACAGGCATCAGATACTACGCCTTATCTACGTACGGTTAAGACGCTAATCCTGAATACTTGTCGCGAGTTCTCTGTTGCTCGAGTACAGCATCACGTGCGCACTTAGCTAGGGTGTACACGGGTGTTGTCTTAGGTTAGCAGGTGCCTCGGGGCAATAATTATCCAGTTACGGTTATCCATGATCTATGTTCTCTACGAACACCTGTCTTTGCTTTCTATATTTAATGCACGTGGTTTATGACCAGACGTTTAGATTAACTAAGTCCTTTATGACAGGTATCGTGGTTAAGGAATCTCTGTTTATTAACAAATTCTATTCTGTTTTATCATTAAGCCATCATCATTTTAATTAGGGTTAGAAGGGTTGTGTTTCAACTATGATTCACGACACACAAACCTAACAATCATTCATGGACACGATACGTGGTGAGATGGTTGGAACACAAGAAAGGAACTGCTGGAGGACGAGTACCTGTTCGATAGGATGTGGGGCGTTTGCTCCTTCGACGAGGGTGTCTCCGGCAGCGTGGATGGGTCGCCTCGCGGGTGGTGGAACAGTCGGGGTCGGGCAGTAGTCGGTCGAGCAGTCGGCTAGGGAGCAGCCGGTCGGGCAGTTGGCTAGCAGCAGCCGGTCAGGGGGAAAGCAGTCGGCTAGGGGCAGCCGGTCGGGGGAGAGCAGTCGGGTCGGGGGGAGGGGAAGCAGTCGGCTAGGGAGCAGCCGGTCGGGGCAGTCGGCTAGCAGCAGCCGGTCGGGGTGGGAGCAATCGGTCAGGGGCGGCGGCGGCGGGAGCAGTCGGCGGGGAGGTGGTCGGGTTGAGGGGTTCGGCCGACAGGGAGGGTTGTCTAGGTGGGGGTCGGCTAGGGTTTGGAGAGGGGGATGGTGATGGTTTTCTTAGGGTTTTAAGGGAGAGGTTTCATATATATATATATATATATATATATATATATATATATATATATATATATATATATATGTGTGTGTGGAGGTTGTGGGCTAGCCTCGACTTGGGCCTATCTGGGCTCATTAAGGTAGGCTGGTCTAAGTGTTGCTTGAGGTGAAATTAGCCTTAATTAAAATTAAATTACAAACCTAACTAGGTAATTCCTAATGTATTGAAAACATAGGAAACTAGATATTTTTGAGTGGTACACGGGAGTCGTGGCATAACGGCTTGGTGTAGACTGGTACCCTAATTTGGGTACTTGGGATTCGGGGTGCGGTTGATCTCAAATTAAAAATACTCAAATAAATCCTACTTTTGACGAGGGGGTTTACAATCTACCCTCCTTAGAGTATTTCGTCCTCGAAATTTAAACACACCCATGGGTAAGAACTAAAGACTAAAGAAAATACTGGAACGTACCTAGTTCTTTGAAGATGTGGGGATAACGTTGTCTAATGTCCTCCTCGCGTTCCCAGGTCGACTCGCCTGGTGCATGATGCCTCCATGCGATACGAACTAGGGGGATGGTCTGCCCTCGCAATACTTTCTCACTCCTGTCCAGAATCTCGAAGGGCTCCTCTTGGTATGTTAGACTCGGGCCAACCGTGATCTCCTAGTGGTCAAGCACGTGACTAGGATCCGGTATGTACCTCCTCAGTTGAGATACATGGAAGACGTCGTGAACTCCTTCCAATATCTGCGGTAATGCTAATCTGTAAGCAACCTCTCCGACGCGTTCTAATATGTCGAATGGTCCGATGTACCTCAGACTCAGCTTCCCTCTGCCTCCGAATCTGATAGTCCCTCGAGTAGGCGAGATCTTTAAGAATATGTGATCTCCAACTTGAAACTCTAAGGGTCGACGATGCGCATTCGTCCAATGCTTCTGTCGGTCTTGTGTTGCTCGAAGGTGCCCTTGGATCTTCTTTACCTTTTCTACCGTACGAACAACCAACTCTGGTCCGAGAATCTGTCGCTCGCCTATATCACTCCAGCATACTGGAGAATGACATTTCCTTCCATACAACGCTTCATAGGGAGCCATCTGAATGCTCGCTTGATAGCTGTTGTTGTAGGAAAATTTGACCAGATGCAAATGGTCCTCCCATGATCCTCCAAAGTCAAGCATGCACGCTCTCAACATGTCTTCTAGCGTTTGAATGGTACGCTCCGACTGGCCATCCATCTGTGGGTGATACGCTGTGCTAAACTTTAGGCGAGTACCAAGGCTCTCTTGCATACTCCTCCAAAAGTAAAAAGTTAACCTCGTATCCCTGTCAGACACGATGCTAACTGGCACTCCATGTAGGCGCACCACCTCTCTCATGTACATATCTGCTAAGGCCTCCGTTGATTGTCCAACTCTGAAGGGTAAAAAGTGCGCGGACTTGGTGAGTCTATCCACAATTATCCATACTGCATTGCGCCCACTAGGACTCCGCGGGAAGTCCGTAACAAAGTCCATAGTGATATGCTCCCATTTCCACTCCGGTATAGGAAGTGGTTGAAGCAATCCTGCAGATCTTTGATGCTCGGCCTTGACTTGCTGACTCACCAGGCACTTGGCCACAAAACGTGCTATCTCCCTCTTCATTCCGTACCACAAGTAGTACTGTCTCAAGTCTCTTTACATCTTCGTGCCTCCTGGATGAATAAAATAGGTTGAACTGTGTGCCTCTGCCATTAACTCTTGACGAAGTTCTCCATTTGGAACATAGAGACGATCTCTGCATCTCAAAGTCCCATCTTCATGTATTCTCAGTCCTGTCTGCATTCCAGCCTCTGTCCTCTGTCTAAGCCTCTGAAATCTGGCGTCTGTCGGCAAGGCAGCCTTGATTCTCTCCACTAATGTCGATTGCAACTGGAAACTCGACAACTGTCCATCTACTCCGGACATAATGACCTCTATACCCATCCGCTCTAGCTCTCTCAACAGGTATGGTTGGGTGGTCATGAAGAATGCCATGGGTCTTCTGCTCAACGCGTCAGCTACTACGTTGGCCTTTCCCGGGTGGTACTGTAGATCAATATCGAAGTCTGTTATCACCTCGAGCCAACATCTCTGCCTCTGATTAAGATCCTTCTGAGTGTAGATGTACTTTAGGCTCTTATGATCAGTAAATATCTCAACTCTCTCCCCATATAGATAGTGCCTCCAAAGCTTCAAGGCGAAGATTACTGCTGCAAGTTCCAGGTCATGGGTGAGATAGTTCTTCTCATGTGTCCTCAACTGTCTAGAAGCATAAGCTACAACCTTTCCGTGCTACATCAAGACACATCCTAATCCTTTCCCGGATGCATCGCTATAGATCACGAATCCTCCGGGTCCAGAAGGTATGGTTAAGATAGGTGTTATAGTCAAACGCTTCTTCAACTCATCGAATGCCTTCTGACACTCCTCTGTCCAGGTGAACTCCTGCTCCTTACGGGTCAAGCGGGTCATTGGCTCTGTGATCTTCGCGAAGTTCTCTACGAACCTCCGGTAATATCCGACAAGTCCTAGAAAACTCCTCACTTCTGAGACATTGGTAGGGGTTGGCCATGTCTCTACAAATGAAATCTTTGCTGGATCTCCTGAGATGCCATCTCCTGAGATAACGTGTCCAAGGAAAGCGACACGATCTAGGAGAAACTCACATTTGCTCAGCTTGGCATAAAGCCTCTCTCTCCTCAGCGTCTCTAACACTAGTCTCAAGTGTTCTTCGTGCTCCTCGTGGCTCTTCGAATACACCAAGATGTCGTCGATGAAGACTACCACGAACTGGTATAAGTATTGGTGGAATACTCTGTTCATCAAGTTTATAAATACAGCTGGCGCATTCGTCAGTCCAAATGGCATTACTAAGAACTCGTAGTGACCATAACGAGTCCTGAATGATGTCTTTTGAATGTCTTCCCTTCGCACCTTTACTTGATGATAACCCGATCTCAAGTCAATCTTGGTGAACACTACTGCTCCTGTCAACTGGTCAAATAAATCGTCAATCCGTGGCAGGGGGTACTTGTTCTTAATAGTCAGAGCATTAAGGGCTCTGTAATCAATGCACATGCGTACTGTTCCATCCTTCTTAGGTACAAATAGCACTGGCGCCCCCCATGGTGATGTACTAGGACGGATAAATCCCCTGCCCTGCAACTCCTCTAATTGTAGCTTCAGCTCATCTAGTTCCTTCTTCGCCAATCGGTATACATTAGAAGATACCGGCGCTGCTCCGGGTACTAGCTCGATGGTAAACTCCACGTCTCTATCTGGCGGTAAGCCTGGCAGTTCTTCGGGGAATACATCTTCAAATTCTGCAACTATTGGTGGAGGTGCAATCTCCATAGCCATGCAAGTTCCTGCCATCTGTCCTACTCCTCGCTCTACGTTTCCTCGCATGTACTCGAACTCCGGATGATCTGGCGGTCTAAAGGTGACGCTACCCTTCCGGCAGTTCAGTACGGCGTTATACTGGCTTAACCAGTCCATGCCTAACACAACATCAAAGTATGGCATGGGCAATACAAAGAATCGCGCTCTCATCTCTCTACCACATACAACTACCGAGCACGTTCTGATAGTGCTGGTAACCGGCACGATACCTCCTCCGGTAAGAATCTTCCAACTCTTAGGTAAGGGAGAAGTCGCTACTCTATGCATTGCTACAAATCTACTAGATATAAATGACAATGTAGCTCCAGAATCAAACAATGCAGTTGCAGGTAATAATGCAACTAAAATGGTACCTGTGATAGCTTCTCCTTCTGTTTCTTCTTCGGTAGCTGCTAATGCAAAGGCTTGTCCTTGCCTCTGTCCTCCGGTCTGTTGACGAGCTCGCTTAAACTGTGCCTGCTGTGGGGCCAAGGGTGGTCCCCTCTGAAATCCTCCGGGGGCTGGTGGGCGCTGTCCTCCTGGTGGGGGTAGTATCATCTGTACTGGTGCTGCTGGCCTCTGGCCTATCTGTAGTGCTGCTTCTCTGTACTGCGGGCAATCTCTGACAAGGTGTTGATTGGACCCGCATATCATGCATAATCCTAACTTCTTCCGACAATCCTTAATGACGTGTCCCTTCTTGCCACAATGGTGACAAATCGGGAGCTCCTGCTGTGGATATGGCGCTGCCCTCTGCAGTGTCTGTGCTTCTGGATGACGGATCGGTCCTCCTGCTCCTGGCTGTGCTCTGGCTGGTGTAGTCATGCTGGTACGTCTAGCTCCTCTGACTATGGCCTCCTGGACTCTCGCCTCTGCAAGAACATCTTCATAAGAAATCCTCGCCTGGGTAGTGGTATACCTCTGTAGCTCAAGATTGAGGCCGTGATGAAACCTCTGGGCTTTCTCAAGATCGGTGGGTATCAGGACTGCACCAAATCTGCTAAGGCGGCTGAACTCCGCGTCATAGGCGTCAACATTCATATTTCCCTGTTCTAGATGTAGGAACTGGGAGTACATGACATTCCTGACTGTAGCTGAGAAATACTTTACATTGAAATGTTCTAGGAACTGTTCCCAAGTCTGGTTCTTTCCTACACTGCGCTCAATGGAATCCCACCAATGATGGGCGTTGCCTTTTAGCTGGGCCCTCACTGCGGTTATCCAAAGGCCGGGGTGCAGTTGTGAAGCCTCTAATAGCATCTCCGTATTGGTGACCCAGTCGGAGATTTGTTATGTAGTCTCATTGCCTGAGAAAGTATCTGGTCCCATCTGTCGGAACCATCTAACAGTGCCACCTGTCTGGGCTGGTGGAGGTGCTGGTGCTGGGACAGGTGTCCTCTCTAGTACGGCCATCAAATTCTGTCTTAATGTCTCTGTCTGATGCCACTGTGCTTGCATCATCCCCTGGAAGAACTGAAGCATCTGTGGTTGTCCATCTGGCTGTGGCATCTGGGGTGGATAAGGTGGAGGCGGTGGTAGTGGAATCTCTAGCTGTGCGGTAGGCATCTCCTCAGACGTCGGCCTCTCAGTCTGCGGCATCGGTGTAGCTCCTGAAGTCTGGCCCTCACAGTGTTGCGTGGGGATTGTCTGAGAAGTCTGTCCCTCAGGCTGTGGTGTAGGATCGCCCTGTGATATCTCGCGCCAATGTATCAACGGGGTCTGTAGCGGGGGTTGCTCTTGGGGTACCTCCTCTCCTTGAGTGGTGTTATCTGGCATTGCGGCACGGGGTGCTCCTCGTCCACTACGTAAATTTATCTTGCTGCAAGAGATGGATTTCATTAAAAGAGTACGAGGACAACAAACAGGTTGCAGATATTTAGAAGCAATATGGAGGAAGTTTAAAGGCGAATCAAAAAGTGGATGAGACCTAGTAATTTCTATCCTATTGCAGGCTCGCTGGGCATGTTACCATACCACAAGCGAAAAAGGAGAGACCTGCATGGGCCACCACTAAAACCATGTCACGCCCCAGTCCCAAAAGTACACGGGACCAGGCCACGTGGCAATAGCCAGCTGACACGTCTTCGAGGATATCCCAATTTAATGGATCCACGAAGAGTGCTACGTTGTCCTAAAATACTAACAAGTCCAATATCAGTCAATGACATGTAATCTAATCTCATCCATAATATAAAGAGCAAGAAGTACTAAATAAACTGCTGGATAATAAATACCAGTCTCAAGATATCATAGTACAATCAGTGAAGTCTGGTGGGAACAAACCCACTACTATGACGAAATAAAGTACTGAAATGAGATATAAAAGATAATGCTAAGGGCATCGGCTGACTAGATTATGATGCACCCAATCTAGGCTGAAGGACTACCAACTGATCACGGAAACTCTGACGGCTGCACCTCTAACTCCTCGGCTGTAGCAAATCTCGTCTCCTGTCCGGGGCCGTATACAGTGGGGTAGAAAGCCTCGTCTATATCTGAAAGGGAACTAGGTCCTTAGAGGGACGTAACAAGATACAAAGAGACAAGCCATATATATAAATACTGAATAAAATAAATGCAATAAAGGGTGTGCTAGCCAATCTAAGTGAATGCAATGTGAGAACAACTGTGAGTATATGAGAAGGTGTAGGCTAAACCTATGCTGACGTAATTCACCAGTCGTGACAACCGGCTAGTATATGCCACACATGTCCCCTATAACACGGGCGCAGGAATACAGTAACGTCCAACATTCCAAAGAGCGTGGTATCTGCAATGTCATCAAGTAACGTCCCACACTCTACAGAACGTGGTATTAGTAATATATAAATACGTCCGTATCACTCCGTCGAGTGCAATATCAGTGTAAAGGAGTGGGGTGTCCCATATGCCTACCAGTCGTCCTCCCCTCCCAATGTAGATATACCCGTCAAATAATTGACACGCATATCCCTTATCTAAATGTCAAGTCTCTAAACTGAAATAATCCTATATTGCTTGCTAACCGTGATGCACGTCACACGCGACGATAGCTAGTCGATCACGCAAACACGCATCCTAATATGAGATTTATCCCTATAAATACGTGTAAAAAAGTGTCAGGTCTTGGAAGATAATAGGGTATCATCCAATGAGGTGAGTCTGCTAATGACTAAGTCAATATATACTAATCTTTGACGTACCCGTCGAATGCACCCGAGACAATCTCGGACGCGCACAATTGTATAAAGCAAACAACAAGCATACAATACAACATTTGCATCATTTAAATTAGACAGTAAATATGGCAAGGTATCTTGCCTGAGTCTTCGAGAGATGAATGCCAAAAGCCTGTTCCGGTAGCGTCTCCTGGCTGATCCAAAGACCCTGGACAATAATATAACACAATAATACAGGCATCAGATACTATGCCTTATCTACGTACGGTTAAGACGCTAATCCTGAATACTTATCGCGAGTTCTCTGTTGCTCGAGTACAGCATCACGTGCGCACTTAGCTAGGGTATACACGGGTATTGTCTTAGGTTAGCAGGTGCCTCGGGGCAATAATTATCCAGTTACGGTTATCCATGATCTATGTTCTCTACGAACACCTGTCTTTGCTTTCTATATTTAATGCACGTGGTTTATGACCAGACGTTTAGATTAACTAAGTCCTTTATGACAGGTATCGTGGTTAAGGAATCTCTGTTTATTAACAAATTCTATTCTGTTTTATCATTAAGCCATCATTATTTTAATTAGGGTTAGAAGGGTTGTGTTTCAACTATGATTCACGACACACGAACCTAACAATCATTCATGGACACGATACGTGGTGAGATGGTTGGAACACAAGAAAGGAACTGCTGGAGGACGAGTACCTGTTCGATAGGACGTGGGGCGTCTGCTCCTTCGACGAGGGTATCTCCGGCAGCGTGGATGGGTCGCCTCACGGGTGGTGGAACAGTCGGGGTCGGGCAGCAGTCGGTCGAGCAGTCGGCTAGGGAGCAGCCGGTCGGGCAGTTGGCTAGCAGCAGCCGGTCAGGGGGAAAGCAGTCGGCTAGGGGCAGTCGGTCGGGGGAGAGCAGTCGGGTCGGGGGGGGGGGGGGGGAAGCAGTCGGCTAGGTAGCAGCCGGTCGGGGCAGTCGGCTAGCAGTAGTCGGTCGGGGAGGGAGCAGTCGGTCAGGGGCGGCGGCGGCGGGAGCAGTCGGCGGGGAGGTGGTCGGGTTGAGGGGTCCGGCCGACAGGGAGGGTTGTCTAGGTGGGGGTTGGCTAGGGTTTGGAGAGGGGGATGGTGATGGTTTTCTTAGGGTTTTAATGGAGAGATTTCATATATATATATATATATATATATATATATATATATATATATATATATATATATATATATATATATATATATATATATACATGTGTGTGGAGTTTGTGGGCTAGCCTCGGCTTGGGCCTATCTGGGCTCATTAAGGTAGGATGGTCTTAGTGTTGCTTGAGGTGAAATTAGCCTTAATTAAAATTAAATTACAAACCTAACTAGGTAATTCCTAATGTATTGAAAACATAAGGAACTAGATATTTTTGAGTGGTACACGGGAGTCGTGCCATAACGGCTTGGTGTAGACTGGTACCCTAATTTGGGTACTTGGGATTCGGGGTGCGGTTGATCTCAAATTAAAAATACTCAAATAAATCCTACTTTTGACGAGGGGGTTTACAGTAGAGACGAACTCTTGTGTGAGTCTCTACTTTGTGGCTACCTCTTCTTCTTTGATCTGACTTTGAGACTAACAATCTCAAGGCAAGATCCGAGTTAGAATGAACAACCGCTCAAACAGGGGCAGAGGCAAATGGAGCTTGCACTGGGCTGTAGCCCAGTGCAAAAAAAAATAGCAAACTTTTTTTTATATATATGCTAGTATAGGTATAGCTCAGTACAAAAAAAAAAGCAATTATATATATATATATGCTAGTATAGGCTTATAGCCCACGAAATACTTCATAAAGCTCACCCATTATACCAATCAACAGATGTGAAGAGTAAATCATTTGAGTCCAGAGACCTCAGACCCCGACTCTCTCACTCTCTGTCTCATAGTCTAGGGTTTATTACACAATGACCCGCGACCGATGACCGGAGACCCGCGAGGCCGCGACTACGACCGAGACGCTCCGGGTGCTCCCCATCTCCGGGTGCTCCCCTTCTCCATACTCCAGCCCAACCGGCGACCGACGACCAGGACGCTGCAGCCCCTAGGCCCCCTCCCGCTCTCGGCTCTCATAGTCCCCCTCTTCACCTCCTCTGGTAAAACACTATCATCATCACCATCCTCCTTTGAATTAAATTTTTGTAAAATCCTAACCCCCAAATATTTGGTATTTGGTTTGATTTTAATTCACTATTTAATAGGTCTTTGGAATATAATGGAAAATCAAGGAAACGAGAGAAAGAAAAACCCTATTTTTATTCTTTAAACCAAGGGGTGAAACATAAGGAAGTGAAAGCCTCCCCCTCCTTCGAATGTTAATGTTTCAACCCCAAGGGTTGATCATAGGGATGAGATTATAGGTGATTTAAATTCTCTTGAATGAGATCGTACGGATGTATATCAAAATAAGTCTATATCAGCCAAAATTGACAATATTTCCACTGTCTTAGTTCGGAAAACAGTTTCGTCGATTTCAATACTACTGGTTCCAACAATTTTATTGGTTAGAGTACTCTCCTTCAAAGGATGCAATATTTTGTTTTTCACGTTATCTTTTTGAAAATGATAATGCTCTTCATTGCACATTGATTGTCGATGGGTTTAAAAATTGGAAGAAAGTTAATGAGGGGACTCGATGTACATTTTTGACACATGGGAGGACCCAAATCTACTCATAGATATTTCGTGAAAGCTATGGAAGATTTATCAAATTTTACTCAATGTGCTTATCTTTAGTAGTTATATTTAATTGACATACAAAGGGAATATAGTTTGGATTGTTAGTTACAACTTCAGATTTTGAAGGAGGTTGTATGTAGGAACAATCCATGTATTTATTATAATTTGAAAACTTGTTCAAAATTTAACTGCTGTTAATTCTATTTTTTATTATATTTGTATGTCATTTATTTTTACTGTCTTAGAGTCTTAAAATTGTAAATATGAATATGATTCCTAGTAATGAATTGAATTATTTTACCTATATGTCTAGGTTTTTTTATGGTCTAAGAAAAATTTTTTAAGTGTGTTATTTCTTTACATAAGCTGTTTGGTTATTTCTATAATTTCAATCTTCTATATGAAATCAAGTCTTTATAGTTATCTTCTTGAAGCCTATTGCAAATGGACCTGATAGATTTATATGTACTATCTTCTAAAAGTTGATCTTATATATCTTTCCAGGTTGCTTGGTTGTTCAAGTAAGATGCTCAGTTGTCATCTGAAAATACAAATGTTCATACCTTACTTGGTGCCTAACAACTTGAAGTGCAAGAGTACTTTTTCCTCAAGATTTTGGCTTTCATTTTTAGATTCTTGCTTTCTAGTATTCTTTTTTGAAATGCATAGTATATCTTTGGAATAGATGGAAGCAATTATATTTGGTGGAAAATTATCAATTAGTAAACATTACCAAAATTTAGGCATAAATTAACAAAGAAAATTCTGTCGAATCATCGAATTTACAAAGAAAAGTCTGTCGAATTTTTGGCATAAATTTTTAGAATCTTATAGTAACTACTAGCTAGCCTACCCTACTCCAAAATTTTGGCTCCGCCCCTGCGCTCAAACCTTCTCGATACTAGTTTTCACAAGCATGAGAAGTTTGATAGCGAACACTACAACATTTGGAAGAGGAAGATCTCCTTGAATCTTCGTCTTGTAAAAGTTGCTTATGTGTTGGTTGATCCTGAACCTATCATTCCCGAAGATGGAGGAGAGCTTGCAGTTGGTGTGGCGCAGGACGCGCACTCCAAGTGGAAGGAAGACAACGACCTCTGTAGGTTGTTGATTCTCAATGCTATGGATGACTCGATGGCGGAGTCCTACAGCAAGAAGGAGAAGGAAAGAGATGTCTGAGAATCTCTTGAGAAGCACTACAAAACTGACGAGAAAATATCTAAAATCCATCTCGTCGAGAAGTTCTTCACTTTGCAATTTGAGGACGAGAAGGTGATGTTACCACAAGTTAAGGAACTTTTGAAGATGCAGCAGAAACTGAAGGAAGAGGGCATGAAGCATGAAGACAAATTTATAATGGGGGCTATCGTCACCAAACTTCTTCTAGGCTAGATCAGGTTCAAGACTGGCATGTACCGTAAAAAGATGGAGATCCAGCTCGAAGATCTTCTTCACTGGATTCACATTGAAGATGAAGCCAGGGGCAACTGAAATTGGACTCTTTGTCCAAGCAGTTGGCTAAGGCCAACATGGTATATGCTAGTGACCTTAAAAGAAATCAAAAATTTCCCTACAAGAAGAAGAAGAAGGACTTCAACCAGCTGAAGGTGAAGTCGGCTCAGTTCAAGCCAAAGCTGAAGGCTAATGTGACATGCTACAACTGTGGCAAGAAGGGTCACTACAAGAGCGACTGCAGGTCGAAGCCTAAATCGAAAGAGCAAGGTGAGCTTAACCTAGTTGCTATAATTATGCAGGTTGAGTCACATGGCATGGACACTGACTGATGGGTGAACACTGGTGCATATTGCCACGCGTGCTCTAAGAAGTAGCTGTTCGTCAAGTATGAGCCTACCTCTGAGAAAGTCTCGATGGCGGATAAGTCTCAAGATGCAGTGCTGGGGATCGGGACGGTAGTGCTGAAGCTGACTTCTGGAAAGTCACTTACACTGGAGAATGTGAAGCACGTACCAATGATCACAAAGAATCTGGTTTCTGGGAGTCTGTTGTGCAAGGCGGTCCTGAGGATGGATATCAATGTCGGTCAGATGGTGATGTCCTACAAAGGAACATACTTCGAAAAAGCTTTCTGTACCGAATGAATGTTTAAACTGCATCTTGTAACTCCTTCTGTTTGTATCAATGCAGTCTCTACTTCTGGTTATTCTCTTGAGTTGTGGCATAATAGACTAGGACATGTGTATTATAAATGCATTAACAAGATGTCTAGTCTAGGCCTTATCTCTAAATATGGGGGTAAGAAGGTGGAGAAATGTGAAGTCTGTGTACAGATGAAGATCGTCAGGAAGCCGTTCAGAAGAGTGAACCGAAGCACAAATCTTCTGGAGTTGGTACACTCAGATATCAGTGACTTCAAGCAATTCTCCACAAAAGCCGGAATGAAATATTTTATCACTTTCATTGATGATTTCTCGAAATACGCATTCTTATATCTTCTCAAGTTGAAATACGAAGCGTTCGAGAAGTTCATGGACTTCAAGGCTGAAGCAGAACGTCAAACCGGTCAACAACTCAAAAGACTCAGAAGCGATCGAGGCTAAGAATATCGTTCCTTGGAATTCACATCGTTCTGCAAAGAGCATAAAATTGTCAATAAAACGACTGCTTCGTATTCTCCCCAATCTAATATTGTAGTAGAAAGAAAGAACATGACACTGACAGAGATGATGAACTTCATATTGTTGACAGCAGAACTTCCAAACTGCTTCTGGGAAGAAGCAGCGCTTACAGCTACATTTATTCTGAATAGAGTACCGTTCACGACATCTGACATTACTCCTCATGAACTCTGGTTCAAGGTCAGACCCAACTTTAATGTCATTCGAGTGTTGGGGTATCTGGCGTATGTGAAGCTTCCAGTCCTCAAGATTCAGAAGCTGGGAACGAGAACTACGAAGACCATATTTCTGGGCTATTCTGATAAGAGTGATGCTCAGAGGTTCCTTGATATCGAATCTAATCATATCATAGAATCTCGCGACGCATAATTCTTTGAAGACAAGTTTTCTAGGCATAAGAATGTTGTTCTCGCTGATGTCCCAGTGTTGCTAGCACGGACGAGGCAAGTACCTCTCAGAGAAAAGTAGTCCAAGAAGAAGTCATAGTTGATGAGACAACATTTGAACCAGAACCCGTTGAGCCGAGAGGAAAGCGAGTGAGGAGGCTGATGGACTTCGGAGAAGACTTTTTTACCTATCATGTGGAAGCTGATCCTCTTACCTATGATGAGGCAATGAAGACCAGAGATTCTATTTTCTGGAAAAAGGCTATCCATGACGAGTTTGACTCGATAACTTCCAATAATACTTGAAAGTTATTCGATCTGCCTGAAGGAGCTAAACCCATCAGATGCAAGTGGATATTTAAGAAGAAGATGAAAGCAGACGGAACTGTTGACAAGTTCAAGGCCAGGCTAGTGGTCAAGGAGTTTTCTCAGATACAGGGGGTTGACTACTTCGATACCTATGCTCCCGTTGCACGGATGACCACTATCAGGATGCTTATTACCCTAGGTAATATTCAAAGAATGGTGATTCATCAGATGGACGTCAAGAAAGCATTTTTGAATGGTGAACTGACTGAAAAGATTTACACGCAGCAGCCAGAAGGGTTTATCGTCAAAGGTCTTGAAGACAAAGTATGCAAACAGGTAAAATCTCTGTATGGTTTGAAGCAAGCTCCTAAATTGCGGCACGAGAAGTTTGACAAAGTTATCAGATCAAATGTCTACAAGATCAGCAAAACTGATAAGTGTGTTTACACAAAATTCACTGGCGATAGAGGTGTCATCGTTTGTCTCTATGTGGACGACATGCTAATACTAGGCACGGATGAAGAATGTGTCACTAGAATAAAGATGTTCCTCTCGTCAAAATTCAGTATGAAGGAGATGGGAGATGCAGATGTCATCATTGGGATTAAGATAATCCAGACGGAAGCAGGGCTTGCTCTATCACAAGCTCACTACGTAGAGAAGATGCTCACACGCTATGGATATCAGGATCTTCCAGGGATCGATACTCCATATAGGTGTGACAAGAAACTGAAGCCTAACCCAGGAAAAAACGTCAGACAGTTGGAGTATTCTAGCGTCATCGGGAGCTTAATGTATGCTACAAATCCCACTAGGCCTGACATTGCTTTTACTGTGGGGATGCTGAGTAGATTCACGAGTAACCCAGGTGTTGAATACTGGAAAGTTGTGAAGAGGGTGATGAGATACCTCAAGAAGACTCAGAAGTTTGTACTTTACCACAGCGGAGATCCAACAGTGGTAGAAGGCTTCAGTGATGCTAGTTGGTGCTCAGAAGAAGAGAGCGAGAGATCCACATGAGGATATGTTTTCTCAATAGGAGGAGCTGCCATATCATGGAAGTCGAAGAAGCAGACGATGCTCTCGCGCTCATCGATGGAGTTTGAGTAATATGCACTTGCAGTTGCAGCAGATGAAGCAGAATGGCTTCGGGAGCTCATGTACGATCTTCCAATGGTTGGTGTGCATATTCCGGCCGTACTGATATACTACGACAACCAGGCAGCTGCAACAGTAGCATCTAATAATCTCTTCAATGAAAAGAAGAGGACTGTACGGCTTCGGCACAGAGCACTAAATAATCTCATCAAGACTGGTGTCATTGCAGTGGTGGATGTTCAGAGTCAGGAGAACCTGGCGGATCCGTTCACTAAAGGCCTCATGCGTCAGCTAGTCAAAGACACAAAAGGTAAAATGGGCTTGAAGGACCTCTGATATTGTGTCTTTGTAATCCTACCATTAAGTTTTATGCTATTAGTTCAAAGAAAAATCTACTAGGCATCTAGCTTTTGGTTCAAGGGAGGACCACTGACCTAAACAATATCAGGTACAGTGGGTAGTCCTTATGGACAATGTGGAATACGTACTTGAAACCACTGTAGTATATTATTTTGTTCTATAGAACAATTCCTGTGTAAGGTTGGCTTCGACGCCTTAATGAGTTCTCGGACAGAGTGAATGTCCGGTGTGCGCTGCAGAAAGCACGTGTAGTTCAGCACTACAAGGGACTTGTATTCCATGCTAGAGTGGTGTGACACCACGATGAGGTAAAATATATAAAGCCTCGGCTACAAGCCTTGTCACAGTGGCAGTAGCACCGCAAATAGACAGGTAGCCTAATGCTGAAAAGATAGAGAGTTGTAGCACAATACTACTAAGAGGCCGGTGACCTCATGCTACAGTGGGTGATACCATATGAGGTAGTTAACCTCGGCTGCGAGCCATGTCACAGCGGCGTAGCACGGGACAGAAGCGCAAGGCTTCATGATGGGATGTAGTACAGTACTACTAAGAGGCAAATGACCTCATGCTACTGTGGGTGACACCATATAAGGTAGTTAACCTAGGCTACGAGCCATGTCACAGCGGCGTAGCACCGCACGGAAGCGCAATGTTTCATGCTGGGAAATATCAAACTCTCTTAAAAAAGGAACTCACCTAAGTGTATAGACAGAGATACAAGCCGTCTCTTGAGGATAAACTTGTAGACACCCAAGATACATACACCAAAACCAGGTCAGCACATGGCCTTTAATGTGCGACCAGATGAACAGTTGATGTCATTGTGCGAGTGAAAAAACAACAGCTATGGTTCATAATTCAAGGCATAGTCTATTCTTGTATCGTACTGTTGTTTGACCCATACGGGAAGATTCCAGTCGTGGGCGACATCTATCCTAATGCATGATGGATAGTCACTATGAGGAACGCTCGACCATATATTGTGATATATGTGGGAGGTTGTTGATGTTTTTCACTTTGCTTTGGAAGTTTTAGTCCCACATTGGAAAACCACCAATGTGTATATCTCAATATATAATTTTGCTTAGTATTATGCACATGGGGTGGTGGCCCATGTGAGTTGACTTTCCTAGAGGAATTAAGTGTGAATCCCATTATGACAATCTTTATTTTGTCACCACCTTTGGGAAGTTTCTCTTTGGAGCCAAGTCCCAAAGGGGCTTAGCGACTCGGACTCGGGCTCAAGGGCGCAAAGTGACACTTTTTATTGGCGTATTTTGCACTTAGCACGCCAGCACCGTCGCATGGCCCTCGTACACTCCTTTTATGTGCAAGTTACATGCACGATTGCTTCCTCAGACACATGCTTCATGGAGCCATGTGGCCTGGAGCGCATGCATCTAGGGGCCATGAGGACAGTTGCCCATGCAGACAGGTGCACATGTGGCCAGGGGCCATGCGGTCAGGTGCGCATGTGGTCAGGTGCCCATACGGACATGTGCGCATGTGGCCAGGGGATATGCGGTCAGGTGCGCATGTGCCCAAGGGCCATGCGGTCAGGGGAGCATACGGCCAGGAGCCCATGCGGTCAGGAGTGCATGCCGCCTGGAGCTATGCGGTCATGCGCTATGCGGCCAGCAAGTTATCTTGAGCGAGTCTAGTATGGAGGGGACTGCTGTTGACGGATCGGTATGGCGTTGTCTGCTCTGTGTAGTACAACACGTAGGAGACGCAGTCTTCTCTTTGAGTACAATGCGCAGGCGGTTCATGGCTCTCTGTTCCACGTGGCTGCAGCGGTTGCAGCTTTCGGCGCCTAACGACGTTGTTTGCTCTGTGCAGTACATCGATGCAGGCGGCTCATGCGGCCTGATCTTTTTTTCAAGCCGCATGGAAGCTGAAATCCTCTTTATATAGAGGCTCTCCTCTTTCATTTAGTTTTTGGAAAAAATTGAGAAAGAGAGAAAAACCGAGAACGCCAGCAGGACCTGCGGAAGTTTTTAGCATCCTTCCTAAGGAATCTTCCGAGTGATCCGAAGGTGACCAAGAGCGTTCTAGAAGTTCTCGTGTGAGCTTGCTGGATCTTGGAGGAAGATCGTTGTATAGCGCGAATCTTGCCTTGAGCTCTGGTGGTTTTGATCATCCCAGCAAGAGTTCCCTTCTTTGTATTTCTATTCTTGTTCCCGTTCTTCTCGGTATAGCTTCTGTGAACGTAAAGAGAAGAACGATTTTCTGATTCTTGTTATTTTTTTATTTTCTTTGGGTTGTTAGTTTGTAACATGTTCCTTGTTTAGTGCTTCTGTGGGGTTGTGTCTCACTGAAGAGGAACTTTTGTGTGAATCTCAGTGCACCAACTTCTTTTCTGGAGTTTGTAGAGACAAACTCTTGTGTGGGTCTCTACTTTGTGGCTACCTCTTTTTCTTTGATCTGACTTCGAGACTAACAAGAGTTGGGTCGGATGGCTGACCATAAATCTGACAGCCTTTGCTTGGGTTTGAAAGGGGTACCATGACAAACTAGCCGTTGCATGGGGCTCAACAACTAATTAAGTTCCCTCCATTCTTTTTTTTATTGCTCATAAGCAATATATATATATATATATATATATATATATATATATATATATATATATATATATATATAATGAAGCTTGGAAATGGTTCAAAATTGAGCTGTCTAAGTCGTATGTAAATACTTCACTAACTATTTTTTTAAATAACTACTCATTTAACTATCTAATATTATTTATTTACAACTAAATAATTCTAACTCAAGTAGTTAATGTGGGAGGTATTTTTCTTGGTTGCTTGAGTTCGATTCCTAGGAACTACCATATTTATAATAATTTTATATCTATAAAAATTTTAAAAATTTTTATACACGTGCACATTACTAGTATATATATTGCCAATGAAATAAAGAAGACTAGAAAAGATAGCCATAAATTAGACATTTGAAGAATTTTTTTGGTCTTCCAATATCAATAGGTTGAATATTGTTTCGCTCTAGAAGAAAAAAAAAGATTTATGAGAGTTGTTTTATGGATCTATTGGAACCAGAAATAGATAGACACTCCAATCAGAATTCAAGCTCAGATTGATTTTTTGTTTGAAAAAGTCTAGAATCTAGATTTTTTTTGTGTTATAAGAAACAACAAATAGGGGAAGAAGAAATCCTTTTTTTTTATCGAAAGATGTTCGTTCATTCCTACTACTTAAATCTTAATTTATTTTTGTTCTATCCTCCCCCCCCCTCCCTCCGAAAAAATGGACTCTAGAAATTCTTTTTCATTCATTTATATATATTAATATTATTTTAGAATCTCTTTTATTTAAGAATCTTATTGGAAATCATGTAAAGACAATTCTTATTTGATATAGTTACTTGTGCAAGTATTTTACGATTAAGAAGCAATTGCTTCTTTTACATATTTTGAATGACAATTGTATGGCCAATTATTGTGGATGTAATGTTAGATGTACGAGACCAAGTACTACTCTTTCTTTCTTCTTCTTCATGTTGAATTTTTTAGTTTTTTCCAAAAAAGATTGGCTACAAAAATGATTTTAATTTGTTAGTGTGGACGTATCACTATTGAGTAAATAAAATAATAATAATAAAAAATAATGATTTCGAATGCAAAATCTAATACCGAATAGTTTGGAGATTTAAATTCTAATTTTCATATATATATATATATATATATATATATATATATATATATTACTAAATAACCCTAATAATAATGAGTGGAAAAAAGAAAAAGTGTCCTTTAGGTGTGGAGATAATGAGATCTGACCTTATAGCTCAAGTCATCTTTATGGTGCCCACCAAATTTGTTAGATTAACAAAACAAAATTTGGAATCTCTACTTGATCATGATGACAGTGAATGCGACTATGCGATGACTGGTAAGTTTTAGTTTTAGTTTTTTTTTTTTTTCAAAAGAGAACTGAAATGAATATCAGAAGAAAAACAAAATTGAGCAATGTGTTACATGTGAATTTAATGTTCACTCCGAGCCCATTAAAATCAAATGCATGGATCGGTTTGAATCCAGTCTACCTACTATGTGGACCTCAGCCCACAAAAATGGCTGTATGGACAAGAAATTGATCAATTTTAAGTACGTCGGCATCTATAAACCATAGTTTTCAGTACGTATCAGCCAAGACCGATACAATTTGGTATGTCCCAATTCGATACCAACCGATATGCAATACTGATTCGATACGAACATTAATTTGGGAACTTTTTTCCAGTCAATTTGACAAAAAAGGAGAACAAAAGAGACCAATCAACAATGGTGTAAAAAATATAGTAGAGTTGTAAAAGCATGTAAAAAAAGAAAACTTATATATCACATGTAATTAAATCAATTGACAAGGATGACTATATTTAGTTCAATTTTAAAACTGTTAAGAAACAACACTAAAATTACTTTTAAATTATGTCTAAATGTATAAACTATATTTTCTAAAATGTTAATAAGTTATTAATAATTATTTGTTTTACGAGACCGAAAAAATTCGATACTTCAATTCGAAACTGTCGATATCGTAGATTCCGATACTTATAGGAATGATATGCAAACCTTGCTATCAACAAGCAAGTTTACAAAACATTAATAAGCTAAAATCGAACCTTATGCATATTCTATTGCCATATCTGCTCTCATCGACTTACATAAACACCTTCCTTTATGGCCATTTAGAGCACACAAGGTGGGAGGATTCTCGAATAAGGACTCTATCAAGATAACTAACCTATTTATTCTTACGGGTTGTCCAAATCTTCTACTCATATATATAATACTTTCAAATGAAGTCCATGACTGGAGAAAGTTTCGTACAAAAGCTCAATCTACATATGCAGCAGCACATACTAGTTTAACATCCGACATGCGAGGAACAAATAAATGATCATTACCAAAATATTGGGTGTCGGCACATATAGGAGCGGGTGGAGTCTTGCAAGAGTTTTGTCGTTTTCAACCGTTGGATCGAACGGATTCTACGTGGACCCTCCGATCCGACGGATGAGAAAAAGACATAACTCAAACGAGACTCAGGAGAATATATATATATATATATATATATATATATATATATATATATAGAGGGGCGGAGGCACATTGTGCTTGCACTGGGCTGTAGCCCAGTGCAAAAAAAGAGAGAAGCAATTATATATATATATATATATATATATATATATATATATATATATGTGCTAGTAAGACTTATATTCCAACAAATACTCCATAAAGCTCACTCATTATACCAATCAACTAATGTGAAGAGTGAAACATTTGAGTCCAGAGACCTCAGACCCTGACTCTCTCACTCTCTGTCTCATAGTCTAGGGTTTATTACACAGTGACCCGCGACCGACGACTGGAGACCCGCGAGGCTGCGACCCACGATCGAGACGTTCCGGGTGCTCCCCATCTCCGGGTGCTCCCCTTCTCCACACTCCATCACAACCGGCGACCGACGACCAGGACGCTGCATCCCCTCGGCCCCCTCACGCTCTCGGCTCTCCCAGTCTCCCTCTTCACCTCCTCTGGTAAAACCCTATCATCATCAACATCCTCCTTTGAATTAATTTTTTGTAAAACCCTAACCCCCAAATATTTGGTATTTGATTTGATTTTAATTCACTATTTAATAGGCCTTTGGAATATAATGGAAAATCAAGGAAACAAAAGAAACAAAACTCTTTTTTCATTCTTTAAACCAGTGGTGAAACACATGGAAGTAAAAATCTCCCCCCTCATTCGAATGTTCATGTTTCAACCCCAAGGGTTGATCATAGGGATGAGGTTATAGGTGATTTAAATTCTCTTGAATGAGATCGTACGGACGTATATCAAAATGAGTCAATATCAGTCAAAATTGACAGCATTTCCATCGTCTTAGTTCGGAAAACAGTTTCGTCTATTTCAATACTCTTGGTTCCAACAATTGTATTGGTTAGAGTACTTTCCTTCAAAGGATGCAACATTTTATTTTTCACGTTATCTTTTTGAAAATGATAATGCTCTCCATTGCACATTGACTGTCGATGGGTTTAAAAATTGGAAGAGAGTTAATGAGGGGACTCGATGTACGTTTTTGACACATATGGGAGGACCCAAATCTACCCATAGATATTCTGTGAGAGTTATGGAAGATTTATCAAATTTTACTCAATGTGCTTATCTTTAGTAGTTATATTTAATTGATATACAAAGGGAATATAGTTTGGATTGTTAGTTACAACTTCAGATTTTGAAGGAGGTTGTATGCAGGAACAATCCATGTGTTTATTAGAATTTGAAAACTTGTTCAAAATTTAACTGATGTTAATTCTATTTTTTATTATATTTGTATGTCATTTATTTGTACTGTCTTAGAGTCTTAAAATTGTAAATATGAATGTGATTCCTAGTAATGAATTGAATCATTTTACCTATATGTCTAGGCTTTTTTATGGTCTAAGAAAAACTTTTTAAGTGCGTTGTTTCTTTATATAAGTTGTTTGATTTTTTCTATAATTTCAATCTTCTATATGAAATCAAGTCTTTATAGTTATCTGCTTGAAGCCTATTGCAAATGGACCAGATAGATTTATAGGTATTATCTTCTAAAAACTGATCTTATATATCTTTGCAGGTTGCTTGGTTGTTCAAGTAAGCTGCTCAGTTGTCACCTGAAAATGCAAATATTCATACCTTACTTGGTGTCTAACAACTTGGAGTACAAGAGTACTTTTTCGTCAAGGTTTTGGCTTTCATTTTCAGATTCTTGCTTCCTAGTATTCTTTTTTGAAATGCATAGTATATCTTCGGAATAGACATAGTATATCTTTGGAATAGATGAAAGTAATTATATTTGGTAAAAAATTATCAATTAGTAAACATTACCAAAATTTAGGCATAAATTTACAAAGAAAATTCTGTCGAATCATCGAATTTACAAAGAAAAATCTGTCGAATTTTTGGCATAAATTTTTAGAATGTTATAGTAAGTACTAGCTAGCCTACCCTACTCAAAAATTCTGACTTCGCCCCTGTATATATATATATATATATATATATATATATATATATATATATATATATATATATATATATATATATATATATATATATATATATATATACACGCCAAAATGTCTTCAGCACAAAATATTCTCTAGACTTGAACATCAAAAGTGTCTCCAACGTCTAGATCATGAAATATAATCAAGGAAAGAGATTGTCCATTACTTTTAAAACCTTTTTCACCTCAGGATGAAGCATTTTCTTACTCTAGAGCCCACCATTGAAGGTGCCCTTTCAACATATGGTTATTGTGTATGGTGGTGGAATAGTTTGACCTAGTCCGAACCAGGTTTCCGATCTCCGGTCATGCATGATCATATGGGCACGTATAGCCTAGTAGCAAGATCGTGCTAAATATTCATGGCGTGTGGGCAGATGCAAAAGTGACTCAAACAATAATAACACTACGTTGAGGAGTAAATAATAATACACACGATTAGTTCCGAATAAATATGAATTTTTTTGTTTATTTTTTGTTTATAAGGATATCATGTTTAGATTTAATTAGATTTTGGGTACTGATTTTATCCGTTTTAGACTTGGGTACTCGAACTTTTTTAGTGACACATTTTAGTTACGAAATTGGACTTTTAGTGACGAAATGAGTCTTTTAATGACGAATGTCCGTCACTAAAATGTATCAATAAAAAAGTTCGAGTACTCAAAGTCTAAAACTGACAAACCCAATTCCCTTATGTAGATAGTACAAAAAGAACAAGTTCAAGTGGTCTTGTTCAATACACACAAAGTATACTAGTGTAAACTTATATATAGTCAAGATAGACTAATACCAAATTACACTACAACCTTAGCAATGGTTTGTCCAAATCCATCTAGGTTGTGAACTATTTATATATTCTACAGGAAACTAATAATATGATCTTCTGTGTGACACCACACACCATATTATCTACAATATAGAATATCAGACACTTGTATTAACATTATAATAATTACAATATGCAAACATTTGTCCATATGATTTTCATTCAAAAATAAGGAAATATAGTTAATACAAAGTGATGCTTTTAGTATATAACCCTAATAGCTTGTTCTTGTCTTGTACAGGTAAAATTTAGACTTGTACAACATCACGTCCAGTGAAAACTTTTGGTTCTGTGGAACTGAGACGTGACATGTACCAGGAAGGATCATCCGTTTAAGATCTTCTCGATTGGCAAAAGATTTTTAATTATAACCAGTTTATGGTAGATTAAACCAACCAATTCAGTTTATCCAGAGGATCGTGGAAGCCTAGGTTGAGATTTAATGGTTGCAATAGAGGTAATTTTTCAGCCACATCTTATAGGTTTGCATTACAAAAATACAGTAAAATAGCGGCAAAATATTTAGTCACTAAACAACAATAACGACAGAACAACGACTGAGAAAGTCCGTTACTACAACATATATTGCTGTCGAAATCGTTATTCTGTCGCTGGAGCGACAAAACAACAACGAAAAGCGATGAATATGTAGCGACGAAATAGCGACCACACTGGACATTATCCTGTTGCTAATTTAGCGACGGCTTTGTGGCTGTTTTTGATACTATTTGTGTATCAGATAGTAGCTTAGTGACAAAAAATGTTCAGATTTTCGTCCCTAGGCCGTCGGTAATCCGTCGCTAGTCCGTTGTTATGTGAAATTTTTTAGGTTTTTGTCGCTACTTCGTTGCCTTTTCGTTACGTATCTGTTGCTAGTCCGTCATTAACGTTGAAATTTTTTCCAAGATCAAATATATCCTGCTATACACAAACATGGAACAAGAAATGTATGTAATATATTGATCACATATCCATACACAGATGCATATCACACACAAATAAATATTTATCACATATCCAAACACAAATCACCTAGATGCATATCACACACAAATAAATATATTAAGCAAGAAATCCAAACATATCCAAATAAAAATAATGTATAAGAGTATCGAAGTAGATCACATCAATGATAGTACAAAATTCATACTAATACACGAGTCATATATTCACATATCCAAAAAGTTCTAAAAATAAATCAACTCGTATGTGGGGGTGGTGGCGGCAGCTTTGGGCTCTGTATGTACTGCATTATAACCGAGGCCATGATATGTTGTAGCCCTTCAGAAACGACAGCAGTTAGGGTGTGATACTCGTCTCATTATTGCGTATTTTTCATGTTCATATCTTGTATATGTGTTCTATTGTTCTATATTGCTTCCCATATATTTTTCTGGATTTCTCTAACTGCTCTCATGTAATTTCTAGATTTGTGCATAGTGTAACCATCCTTGATATATAACCCCTCTCTTTCTCTCTCTTCTCCATTATTTCACTTTTCCCTCTTTTTATTTTCTTCTCCTTTCCTCTCCCCTCCTCCCTAGCCGAGAGCAGCCTTGGACCGGTTCCCCTCCCCTTTCCCTTGGTAGTAGTGGTAGTAGTTAGTGGTGGTTCTAGGCAAGTACATCTTGCCAATGATGGAGAACTTGCACTTTTATATTATTGTGGATTTTTTGTATTTTATTAGTCTATATTGTGCTCTATGAACTCCTATGCATGTTTACTTCTTGGTATTTTCGATTTTGATGGCATGGTTGGACTAGATCTCTATTTTTAGTTTAATGTGTTCTTGACTTTTTTTATGTTTTGATCTCTTAAAACTTGTTATTTTTCAAAATTAGTTATTCTATGTGAGAGAGTATCTGATTTCAAGTGGTTTAGAACTTTACTTCTCTGGATTTGAGCTGAAAATGAGGATTTCAGGAACAAACATATTTTCAGGACTTGGAGCTTTTTCATGACTAAAACTTGTTGTTCTGGGATGAAGGAGCTCCATGCGGCCTGGACTCCTCGCTCCAAACTCAGCATGCGGCAATCTTGTTGGACGCATGGCTGAATCTGCACATGCGTCCCTTGACCAAATGCATGAAACTTGAACGAAAGAAATTGCTCTAAGTTTCTGATTCCATGCGGTCCAAAGGAGCATGCGGCCCAGAGGAGCATGCGGCCAAAAATTGTCTATGCGGCCAAAATTATCCGTGCGGCCCGAGCTATATATTCCTCTTTTTCAATGCATGACTCAGCACCACCTTGGCACAATTCCCCCTGAATTTGTCTTTTCTTCTCTAACATGCTTTATTGGCTAGTCACTTCAGTCACTTTCCTGACCTTGTAATTATTCTCTATCACTCAACCCTTGTCCTGAGGAGTGAACATTGTGATGATTCATGCGACCAACTTCTTGCATGTGACCATTTTTGATCCATGCGGCTAGTTTGGTTCATACAGCCAGTCTGCCTGCGGCTAGCTCATCTCCTGCACTTCTAGCACTATTAATAGCAATGATTTTCTTTGTTATATGTTCTCTTATGGATTATTTACTCCTTGTGCTTGGCCCAATTAGTTAAATTCATATGATGCATATTATTTCTAATTGCTTATAACCTGAATGCTACACTTACCAGAACATGGAATACCCGGGTACAATTAAACTGAGAATTCCCAACACCTGAATTATACTGAATGAACTTGATCCCTGACTCCAGATACCTAATATGTACTGATAAACCTGATAGTGGTTCGACGTAGCTCACTCCTGACATGCTAGAATCGCTAGAACTGAAATGCTTGTACTGATAAGATAAATTTTCGTGGTTGATTGCTTGTCCCTGTCCTGATTGTACTTATCAAGCTATTATCCAGTCTTGCATCATGTCTAAGGTAGATTCCTGAGCACCATGGTAAGGAATTCTTGATAACTTGCCTAAGTTAATAACTAGAATAATTATCTAGAAGCATCTAGAGAGACTTCCTGGATACATGCAATCCCGGTATCCCAGCGACACATGAAGGATTTGGAGCTCTCCGTCGAGAGGGGCACACTTCCAGCACATCGTCCAGTATTGCAATATACCAAAAAATACTATATACTTAATTAATCTATGCTATGTACTCTTAAGTCTGGATAATCCGGATAGTCTGCAGGGCATGTGGTTTTATAAAATCTTAACTGCATTTGTTAGTAACCAGGATTGTGATAACCTTAGTTAGTTAATGATAGTAAGCCGTAGGTCATGTTTAGCCGTGATTGTATATTTTCTAGTCATGTCTTGTCTTGAATTACCCAGCTACTAATCCTGAACTGTACTCGTTACTGAGTCCATAATTGCTTAACTTCTTATTTATATATGTCACGCCCCAGTCCCAAAATGTCAGGAACTAGGCCACGTGTCACTGGCCAGCTGACACGTCACTAAGGGCTTAATCCATTTTGAATGGTCCCAAAGGAACGTGCTACGCTGTCCTAAAATACTACATATAAAACACAGTCAAATCTATCTCATCCACAACAAAATGTCAGAAAAGCAAGTGCTGAATATATATAACTGAGTCTGATATAGTACACAACTGGTGAGAATACAAGCCTACTACAAAAACTGATAATAGCGCAAAAAAAAATCAGATAGACTAAGCAGCGTCTATCTGAGAAAAACATCTCTATCTCCAGGTGGCAGGCCTCTAGGGTCAAGCATACTCTGAGGGTGTCTCCTCGAGCTCTTCCTCGGTAGCACATCTAGCCTCCTGATCAGGACCGTACACAGTGGGGTAGAAAGCCTCGTCTAGATCTGGCAGGGAACCAGGTCCTCAGTGGGACGTAACAAGATACAGGAAAATGACATGCCATGTAATGTAAAGACTGTATAAATAAATAATAAATACAGGGTGCTAACCATTCTAAGTGAAATGCAAGTAAAGACCTTATAGTACGCATGGGAATGTGTGGCTAGACATACGCTGACGTAATTCACCAAACGTGGTGACTGGCTAGTATATGTGTCGTATGCCCCCGGACTCACGGGTAGCTCTGCAATCGACCATCTCTGGTACGAAGGTATAAAACATTATTGGAGGGGGTGTCCCATACGTCTACTAGTTATCTTTCCCATCCCAATGAAACTAAATGTCAAGTTATACTTCCCTGAATTATCCTAATCCGTGATGCGGGACCCACGTACTGGTAGCTAATCAAATACGCAGCTCACATCCATATATGTAATGCAACCATGTTGCGTGTTCCCGTGATAGGGTCTAGGAGAATTTCAGGATACTCTCACAGTGTTGGTGAGTCTGTAAGACTAAATTATTTACACTACTTGTCAACGTATCAGTTGACTGTACCAGAGGCAGTCTCAGGTACTCATAGTATATGAAATTCAAGTATAAAGCAGATACCAATAATTGAAGTTAAACATTAACTTGGCAAGGTATACTTGCCTACTCCCTAATAGTGTTGATAACCTACAGTCAGGTTTGAGGTTGCTGGTGACAGGGGGTCACTGGCTGTGCTGAAGGTGGTTTCTGTTAAAACAGACAGGGTTCGTGAATATCATGGTTGTAATATAAAGTATAAATATATATACTTATATATACATATATAATATAGATATATATATAGTATGTATATATATATAATATATATAGCAGTATATATATAGCATATAAAGAACAGAAAAATGCAGGTATATATATAGCAATATTAATAGTAGCAGGGTATATCCACTGCTATATATATATAGTAATCAGGGTATATCCACTGATATTAATATAATAATCAGGGTATATCCACTGATATATATAAAATAAATAAATTGAATGACAGGACAGGAATGTAAATATACTTATATAATATATATATATATATATATATATATAGATAATATATATATACATATATAATAAATTTGAAGACAGTGCAAGAATTGTAAATGTATACATATATATGTAGGCTGTAATATCTAGCACAGTAATAATATTACGTAATAAATTGAAATGACATTGCAAGAATTGAAAATGTATATATATGTATAAGCTGTATTATCCAGCTGAATATTAATATAAATAAATATAGATAATATATATACATATATATATATATACACATATAAAATAAATGCAGGAAATATATATTAATTGCAGAAAGAAAATGTATAGTATACATATATACTATATTATATGTAGTATACCTATCATATATAACTATATATATATATATAAATATATGTACACACATATTTATATATACTATAGATATATATATATATATATATATATATATATATATATATATATATATATATATACTATATATATATATATACTATATATATATATATATATATATATATATATATATATATATATATATAAACAAAATAAAATGCATATATATTAATAATTATTACATAATAGTATATAGTATATATACATAGATATATATATACACATATACATATATAAATATATATGTATAGAATATATATATATATATATATATATATATATATATATATATATATATATATATATATATATATATATATATATATATATATATAAATAATATAGTATAATATACTGTATAATGATAATATATAATATATATATATGAATATACATATATACATATTAATATACATATATATACATATATATACATATACATATAGGAATATATATATATATACATATATATTAGGTTTAGGTAATATATCCTCTGACAGGTGGGGTCCACACGTCATCGACGGCGGGAGGACGGCGGCGGAGCTGGCCGGAGGAGCGGCAGCAGCAGCAGTAGCTGCTAGCAGCACCAGCAGCAGTAGCTGCCTGCGGGGGTTGCCGGCGGCGGAGCAGCGGCGGAGAGGGTGGTGCAGGTGGAGGGATCGAAGGAGGGGAGGGTGGCGGTCAGGTTGGTGGTGGTGGCGGCGGTCCACGACGGCGGTGGCGGAGGCTAGGGGCGGCCGGAGGTGAGGGTGGTGGTGTAGGGTTAGGGGAAGTCGAGGTGCTGCGGGGGCTCTAGGCGGCGGAGGAGGCGTCGTGGGCGGGGTGGGGGTGGTCGTCGGAGAGAGGAGGTCGGGGCGAGTCGGGTGGTGGGGTTGGTGGCGGTGCACGGTGGCGGAGGGTGGCGCAGGGGGTGGTTCGGGTGGTGGTGGCTGTGGGTGGTGGTGTTAGGGGGATGGGGTTGCGGGGGCTGCTCACGGCGGAGCAGGGTGCCGGCGACGGTGGGGCTTGGTCGGAGGGGGTCAGGGCGAAGGGGTCTGTGGTGGTCCGGCGGGCGGAGGGTGGCCGTGGGAGGAGTGGTGTGAGTTGCAAGGGGAGGGGTACTCGGGTTTATATAGGTTTAGGGCCAATGGCATTTCTGTAATTATGGGAAAGCTCAGGGTTATTTAGGTAATTTAGGTTTTTGGGATATTTTTGACTGAATTTCTCTGGATTTTTGGGTGGGTCCCACACACCTTTTGTCTAGCCAATAGGATTATGCCACCTTGCATGTCATTTTGCATAAAACCCCTAACTTTTCATAAATTGCACAAAAGCCTAAAATTTGTATTTTGCGTAATTTCACAATTTACCTGTTTTTAAATAATGTTTCCCCGAAATACTGAATTGTACAAAAATGGAGGAAATACCTGGGGAAAATATTTTGGACAGTGTGGGGTGAGTCTGGGCAGAGGCAGGGTCTGATTCTGTAGGTGATACGGGTCATCGTATTTATTATTTAATAAATACTGCGCACGGTGTTCACTAATTATTTAGAGGCTATTAGGGTCATAATTTTTCTACGGTGTCAATACGATAATTGTAATACAATTATAGTAGAATATTATCGTATTTTTGGTTTGGCAAAACAGGTGTCTACTGGTCCTCAATTCTCTAGGGTACAGAGATGGGTAAAGAGCAGAAATTTAAATAGGAAATAAATACATACGTTTGTAACGATATTTGTGCGACTAAAACGAAGCACCAAACAAGGTTTCTGGAAGTTGCACAAAATACAGAAAAAGTAGTCTAACAAGTTTAGAGCAGGAATGTGAAATTTGTTTAGGTTTAACATCTAGTGAAATGCCCTAATTTATTGTGTAATGAACAGGTGCACAGTCAATAGAATATATAATAAATAAAATTTTAAAAAGTTGCAATAATTCTAATTAGTCAAAACTAATCCTAAATTACTGAAATCTGGTCGAGGGAGTTTACAATCTACCCTTCTTAGAATATTTCGTCCTCGAAATAAAAACAACCATATAATGAAAATGAAAGATTGAATTAGGACATGTAATGATTAAGAAAGATTGAGTTTGAAATATTGGACATACCCTGGTTTGGAAATAAATAGGGATAACGCTATCGAATATCCTCTTCTCGTTCTCAGGTGGATTCACCTGGTGCATGATGTCTCCATGCAACACGAACAAGAGGAATAGTCTGACCCCGCAACACTTTCTCGCTTCGGTCCAGGATCTCTACAGGCTCCTCCTGGTATGATAAGCTCGGCCCGATGGTGATCTCCGAGTAGTCTAGCACATGACTCGGGTCTGGAATGTACCTCCTCAGCTGAGATACGTGGAAGACGTCATGTACTCCCTCCAAGGTCTGAGGTAGAGCTAGCCTGTAAGCAACTTCTCCGATGCGATCTAGCACATCGAAGGGTCCAATGTACCTTGGACTTAGCTTTCCTCTTCCTCCAAATCTGATAGTACCACGGGTAGGTGAGATCTTCAAGAATACATGCTCTCCCACTTGGAACTTTAGAGGTCGGCGGTGAATGTTGGCCCAGTGCTTCTGTCTGTCTTGTGCAGCTCGTAGGTGTCCCTGGATCTTCTTTACTTTCTCCACCGTACGAATAATTAGTTCTGGTCCCAAGATCTGTCTTTCGCCAATATCACTCCAGCATACTGGGGAACGACATTTCCTTCCATACAAAGCTTCAAAGGGAGCCATTTGGATGCTCGCTTGATAGCTGTTGTTGTAGAAAAATTCTACCAGGTGTAAGTGATCTTCCCAGGATCCGCTGAAATCAAGCATGCAGGCTCTCAGCATATCTTCTAGGGTCTGGATGGTGCGCTCTGACTGGCCATCTGTCTGTGGATGATACGAGGTGCTGAACTTGAGGCGGGTACCAAGACTTTCTTGCATACTTCGCCAAAAGTAAGACGTAAATCTCGTATCCCTGTCAGATATTATACTGACTGGTACTCCATGCAGACGCACTATCTCCTTCATGTACATATCTGCCAAGACTTCTGTAGATTGGCCGACTCTGAAAGGTAAGAAATGAGCAGCCTTGGTGAGTCTGTCTACAATCACCCATACAGCATTACGACCACTAGGACTTCTTGGGAAGCCCGTAACAAAGTCCATCGTAATGTGTTCCTATTTCCACTCGGGTATTGGGAGGGATTGAAGTAGACCGACAGATCTCTGATGCTCAGCCTTGACTTGCTGACACACCAGGCATTTAGCCACAAAGCGTGCTATCTTCCGCTTCATTCCATGCCACCAGTAGTATTGTCGCAGATCTCTGTACATCTTTGTGCCTCCCGGATGTATAGAGTATGTTGAGCTATGGACTTCTGACATCAGCTCATTGCGAAGTTCTCCATTTGGAACATAAAGACGATCATCACATCTTAGAGTCCCATCTTCGTGTATGCGACATCCTGTCTGGATTCCAGCCTCCGTTCTTTGACGAAGCCTCTGAAATCTTGCATCTGTTGGTAGAGCAGCTTTAATTCTTTCCACCAAGGTTGATTGCAGTTGATAGTTTGATAATTGGCCGTCAAGTCCTGGCATAATGACCTCTATTTCCAACTTTTCTAGATCTCTCAGTAGACCTGGTTGGGTGATCATAAAGAATGCCGAGGGTCTTCTGCTTAGAGCATCAGCTACCACATTTGCCTTTCTAGGATGGTACTGTAAATCGATCTCGAAATCCATCATCACTTCGAGCCATCGTCTTTGTCTCAGGTTTAAGTCTTTCTGAGTGTAGACATATTTCAAGCTCTTGTGATCGGTAAAAATCTCCACTCGTTCGCAGTATAGATAGTGTCTCCATAGCTTCAGGGCGAAGATGACTGCGGCAAGCTCTAGGTCGTGAGTGGGGTAATTCTTCTCATGAGTCCTCAGCTGTCTTGAGGCATAAGCTACAACCTTCCCATGTTGCATTAAAACACAACCAAATCCTTTTCCGGATGCATCAGTATAGATTACGAAACCTCCGGATCCAGATGGTATAGTCAAGATGGGGGCTGTAGTCAGACGCTTCTTCAGCTCATCAAAAGCTGTCTGGCATTCTTCAGTCCATATGAACTCTTGCTCCTTGCGGGTAAGGCGGGTAATTGGTTCCGCAATTCTTGCAAAGTTTTCTACGAACCTCCGATAATATCCGGCAAGTCCTAGAAAGCTTCTCACCTCTGAGACATTGGTCGGAGTTGGCCATGTCTCCACAGATGAAATCTTTGCTGGGTCCACCGAGATGCCTTCTCCTGTGATCACGTGTCCAAGAAAAGTGACACGATCAAGGAAAAACTTGCACTTGCTCATCTTAGCATAAAGGCTCTCCCGTCTCAGCGTCTCTAGTACCAGTCTTAAGTGCTCTTCATGCTCCTCGTGGCTCTTCGAGTACACCAGAATGTCGTCGATGAAGACTACTACGAACTGGTCCAGATATTGATGGAAGACTCGGTTCATTAGGTTCATGAATACAGCAGGTGCATTAGTCAGTCCAAACGGCATCACCAGGAACTCGTAGTGACCATAACGAGTCCTGAATGCTGTCTTTGGAATATCTTCTCTCCGTACCTTGACCTGATGATAGCCTGATCTCAAGTCTATTTTCGAGAATACCACGGCTCCTGTTAGTTGATCGAACAAGTCGTCAATTCTCAGCAAGGGGTACTTGTTTTTGATTGTCAGAGCGTTGAGGGCTCTGTAATCAATGCACATGCGATATGTTCCGTCCTTCTTTGGTACAAACAGCACTGGTGCTCCCAGGGTGATGCACTAGGACGAACAAATCTCTTGATCTGTAGTTCCTCCAGTTGAAGCTTTCGCTCGTCTAGCTCCTTCTTCGCCAGTCGGTACACATTGGAGGATACTGGTGCAGCTCCGGGAATTAGCTCAATAATGAACTCCACTTCTCTGTCAGGCGGTAGGCCTGGCAATTCTTCTGGAAATACGTCTGCGAACTCTGCTACAACTGATGGAAGTGCTGTCTCCATCGCCATGTAAGCTCTAGGAGTCTGGCCTACTCCTTGCTCGATGGTACCTCGGACATATTCGAACTCCGGGTGATCTGGGGGTCTAAAGATAACACTACCCTTTCGGCAGTCTAAAATAGCATCGTTCTGGCTTAGCCAGTCCATGCCTAAGACAACGTCGAAATTTGGCATTGGGAGTACCAAAAATCGCGCTCTTAGTCCTCTACTACAAACGATTACCGGGCATGTTTCAATAATGTTGGTAACTGGAACAATGCCTCCTCCGGTAAGTATTTTCCAACACTTAGGTAGTGGAGAAGTGACTAGCTTGTGCATGGCTACGAAACTACTGGATATGAAAGACAAAGTAGCCCCAGAATCGAACAATACAGTTGCAGGTAATGATGCAACTAAAATGGTACCTGTTATAGTTTCCCCTTCAGGCTCTTCTGTAACTGCAGCTAACACAAAGGCTTGTCCGTTGCCTTTGCCCTCCAGGTTGTTGTCTGGCCTTGAACTGGGTCTCCTGAGTAGGCAAGGGTGCTCCTCGCTGATATCCTCCTGATGTGGAGGGTAGCATCTTCTGGGCTTGTGCTCCTGGCTTCTGCCCTTGCTGAGGTGCTGTATCTCTGCGTTGTGGGCAGTCTCTGGCCATATGATTTTTAGCTCCACATAGCAGGCATAATCCCAGCTTCTTTCTGCAGTCACTGACCCAATGTCCTTTCTTGCCACAAAAGTGACAAGTCGGGAGCTCCTTCTTCTGGTAGGGCCCCGTCGTCTGCTGAGTCTAAAATTGGGGACGACGTATAGGTCCTCCTGCTCCTTGCTGGTTCTTGGCCGAGAAGGTTGGATTTGAGCGTCTGGCTCCTCGACCAATTGCTTCCTGCTCCCTCGCTTCTGTAAGAACCTCGTTGTAGGAGATCCTTGACTACGTCGTTGTGTACCTCTGGAGCTCGTAGTTGAGGCCGTGGTAGAATCTTTTAGCCTTCTTCAGCTCGTTCGGAATCAGAACAGCACCGAAATGACTCAGTCGGCTAAACTCCGCGTCGTAGGCATCTACCGTCATGTTTCCCTGCTCCAGGTGCAGAAACTGGGAGTATAGGGCATCTTGGACTGTTGCGGGGAAGTACTTGGCATTGAAGTGCTCCAAGAATTGTTCCCAAGTCTGGTCTTTGCCGACGCTACGCTCTATAGATTCCCACCAGTGATGGGCGTTGCCGAGAAGTTGGGCCCTCACAGCGGTCATCCATAGGTCAGGAGGGAGTTGTGATCCTTCCAGCAATATTTTGGTGTTAGAGATCCAGTCGGAGATCTCCTCAGGAGTTTCGCTGCCTTTAAAGGTCCTCGGGTTCATCTGGTAGAAACCTTTGACTGTGCCCACTGGTTGGACATGTGCTGGTGCCGGGGCAATGGTTCTCTCCAAGGCCGTCATCAAAGTCTTTCGCAGAGCTTCAGTCTGTTGCCACTGATTCTGCAATATCGTTTGGAGAAACTGCAACATTTGAGGTTGACCCTCAAGCTGTGGCATCAGGATAGGCAAGGCTGGAGGTGGAGGCAAAGGTGTCTCCGCCTACTGTGTTGGTGTCGTCTCCTGGCCAGAATTTTGGTGATTGTACGGGGTTCCTTGGACACTTGGCGAGGTGTTTATGGCTTGGTCAGCCCCATTATTCGCAGGTTTCCCGGGTATGTCCATATTTTTGAAGATAATAGAATAATTAGAAAACACAAAGGAGATAATAGATGATAATCAAGCAAGATGCAATAATAAATTGTAGAGATGGTGTCAGTGTGGATGAGACCTAATATTTCTATCCTATTGCAGGCTTGCTAGGCATGTCATCATACCACTAGCAATGAAAACTAGACCTGCATGGGCCACCACTAAAACCGTGTCACGCCCCAGTCCCAAAATGTCAGGAACTAGGCCACGTGTCACTGGCCAGCTGACACGTCACTAAGGACTTAATCCATTTTGAATGGTCCCAAAGGAACGTGCTACGCTGTCCTAAAATACTACATGTAAAACACAGTCAAATCTATCTCATCCACAACAAAATATCAGAAAAGCAAGTGCTGAATATATATAACTGAGTCTGATATAGTACACAACTGGTGAGAATACAAGCCTACTACAAAAACTGATAATAGCGCAAAAAAAAAAATCAGATAGACTAAGCAGCGTCTATCTGAGAAAAACATCTCCATCTCCAGGTGGCAGGCCTCTAGGGTCAAGCATACTCTGAGGGTGTCTCCTCGAGCTCTTCCTCGGTAGCACATCTAGCCTCCTGATCAGGACCGTACACAGTGGGGTAGAAAGCCTCGTCTAGATCTGGCAGGGAACCAGGTCCTCAGTGGGACGTAACAAGATACAGGAAAATGACATGCCATGTAATATAAAAACTGTATAAATAAATAATAAATACAGGGTGCTAACCATTCTAAGTGAAATACAAGTAAAGACCTTGTAGTACGCATGGGAATGTGTGGCTAGACATACGCTGACGTAATTCACCAATCGTGGTGACTGGCTAGTATATGTGTCGTATGCCCCCGGACTCACGGGTAGCTCTGCAATCGACCATCTCTGGTATGAAGGTATAAAACATTATTGGAGGGGGTGTCCCATACGTCTACTAGTTATCTTTCCCATCCCAATGAAACTAAATGTCAAGTTATACTTCCCTGAATTATCCTAATCCGTGATGCGGGACCCACGTACTGGTAGCTAATCAAATACGCAGCTCACATCCATATATGTAATGCAACCATGTTGCGTGTTCCCGTGATAGGGTCTAGGAGAATTTCAGGATACTCTCACAGTGTTGGTGAGTCTGTAAGACTAAATTATTTACACTACTTGTCAACGTATCAGTTGACTGTACCAGAGGCAGTCTCAGGTACTCATAGTATATAAAATTCAAGTATAAAGCAGATATAAATAATTGAAGTTAAACATTAACTTGGCAAGGTATACTTGCCTACTCCCTGATAGTGTTGATAACCTACAGTCAGGTTTGAGGTTGCTGGTGACAAGGGGTCACTGGCTGTGCTGAAGGTGGTTTCTGTTAAAACAGACAGGGTTCGTGAATATCATGGTTGTAATATAAAGTATAAATATATATACTTATATATACATATATAATATAGATATATATATAGTATGTATATATATATATAATATATATAGCAGTATATATATAGCATATAAAGAACAGAAAAATGCAGGTATATATATAGCAATATTAATAGTAGCAGGGTATATCCACTGCTATATATATATAGTAATCAGGGTATATCCACTGATATTAATATAATAATCAGGGTATATCCACTGATGTATATAATATAAATAAATTGAATGACAGGACAGGAATGTAAATATACTTATATAATATATATATACATATATAATAAATTTGAAGACAGTGCAAGCATTATAAATGTATACATATATATGTAGGCTGTAATATCCAGCACAGTAATAATATTATGTAATAAATTGAAATGACATTGCAAGAATTGAAAATGTATATATATGTATAAGCTGTATTATCCAGCTGAATATTAATATAAATAAATATAGATAATATATATATATATATATATATATATATATATATATATATATATATATATATATATATAAATGCAGGAAATATATATTAATTGCAGAAAGAAAATGTATAGTATACATATATACTATATTATATGTAGTATACCTATCATATATAACTATATATATATATATAAATATATGTACACACATATTTATATATACTATAGATATATATATATATATATATATATATATATATATATATATATATATATATATATATATATATATATATATATATATATATAAACAAAATAAAATGCATATATATATATATTAATAATTATTACATAATAGTATATAGTATATATATATAGATATATATATATACATATACATATATACATATATAAATATATATGTATAGAATATATATATATATATATATATATATATATATATATATATATATATATATATATATATATATATATATATATATATATATATAGTATAATATACTGTATAATGATAATATATAATATATATATATGAATATACATATTAATATACATATATATACATATATATACATATACATATACATATACATATAGGAATATATATATATACATATATATTAGGTTTAGGTAATATACCCTCTGACAGGTGGGGTCCACACGTCGTCGACGGCGGGAGGACGGCGGCGGAGCTGGCCGGAGGCGGCCGGAGGAGCGGTTGGTGGTGTAGGGTTATGGGAAGCCGAGGTGCTGCGGGGGCTCTAGGCGGCGGAGGAGGCGTCGTGGGGCGGGGTGGGGGTGGTCGTCGGAGAGAGGAGGTCGGGGCGAGTCGGGTGGTGGGTTTGGTGGCGGTGCACGGTGGCGGAGGGTGGCGCAGGGGGTGGTTCGGGTGGTGGTGGCTGTGGGTGGTGGTGTTAGGGGGATGGGGTTGCGGGGGCTGCTCACGGCGGAGCAGGGTGCCGGCGACGGTGGGGCTTGGCCGGAGGGGGTCAGGGCGAAGGGGTCTGTGGTGGTCCGACGGGCGGAGGGTGGCCGTGGGAGGAGTGGTGTGAGTTGCAAGGGGAGGGGTACTCGGGTTTATATAGGTTTAGGGCCAATGGCATTTCTGTAATTATGGGGAAGTTCAGGGTTATTTAGGTAATTTAGGTTTTTGGGATATTTTTGACTGGATTTCTCTGGATTTTTGGGTGGGTCCCACACACCTTTTGTCTAGCCAATAGGATTATGCCACCTTGCATGTCATTTTGCATAAAAACCCTTAACTTTTCATAAATTGCACAAAAGCCTAAAATTTATATTTTGCGTAATTTCACAATTTACCTGTTTTTAAATACTGTTTCTCCGAAATACTGAATTGTACAGAAATGGGGGAAATAGCTGGGGAAAATGTTTTGGACAGTGTGGGGTGAGTCTGGGCAGAGGCAGGGTCTGATTCTGCAGGTGATACGGGTCATCGTATTTATTATTTAATAAATACTGCGCACGGTGTTCACTAATTATTTAAAGGCTATTAGGGTCATAATTTTTCTACGGTGTCAATACGATAATTATAATACAATTATAGTAGAATATTATTGTATTTTTGGTTGGGCAAAACAAGTGTCTACTGGTCCTCAATTCTCTAGGGTACAGAGATGGGTAAAGAGCAGAAATTTAAATAGGAAATAAATACATACGTTTGTAACGATATTTGTGCGACTAAAACGAAGCACCAAACAAGGTTTCTGGAAGTTGCACAAAATACAGAAAAAGTAGTCTAACAAGTCTAGAGCAGGAATATGAAATTTGTTTAGGTATAACAGCTAGTGAAATGCCCTAATTTATTGTGTAATGAACAGGTGCACAGTCAATAGAATATATAATAAATAAAATTTTAAAAAGTTGCAATAATTCTAATTAGTCAAAACTAATCCTAAATTACTGAAATTTGGTCGAGGGAGTTTACAATATATTGCTTTTGTTTATATTTTCTTCTGCTATTGAATGTTTGTATGTTGGTTTTAGTTTCTTAAGTTGGCTCTCTTGTGGTACTTTGCTATTTTGGGATCTGATCCCACTGATTTTGTATGGCCATATTTTGGAACAACATCGCAGCATCTTTATTATATCCCACCTTCAGATGGTGAACACGAGGAACACCTGAGGACTTGAGTGGGTTCTTCTTCATCACCCACCTGATCTTGTACTTATACTTTTGAGACGTTTAGCCATCGAGCACGTGTTTAGATCATATTTTGATTCTTGACATTCTAGCATGCGGGTCTAAATATAAAGCATATTCTAGACTATAGCTAGAGATGATCATATAATATTGTACTCTGCTAGTTCTTTATTTTTGGTAATTAGCTTCATGATCATCTATGTATGCATAGTTTGGGACGCCTTACTATTATATGTTTGGTGATTATACTTCTTGTAACTTGGTCCTTGCTTGAGATTGAGACAACTAGGACTCTTGACCCAGGAATGCCCGTTGGATTAAAGAGTAAACCCTCACATGTCTAGACAGCCGTGACCGTATCTCGGGGTATAGAGTACTCTGGTATACATAGCTGGTTTTGTCCGCCCCCGCTCTCCGATATTCTGGTTCTGGGGCGTGACACGATTTAAGTGGTGGCCCATCCAGGTCTAAAAATTTAGAAGTGTGGGAGTTTATCATTGTTTAGATATCTCAATCATGCTACTCCGTGATCTCCCCCATCATCGAATTTGTATTCCAGAAATCTTGATTCAACAACTGCTTTGATCCTCGATCTATTCTTTCCTTCCGATTTGATCCTAGTGTTCTCTATCTTTTAGGAACATTGTTCCTGGTCCTTCCGATCAGCCAGCTAGAGTTTTTTCGGTAGCAGGACGACCACCAGCCGGTCAACATCTCTTTGCGGTTCAGCCACAATATTCTGAAGTAGAGTCCAGGATGGCTCAAGACGTGGAACAACAGGTCCAGCCAGAACCACCAGTTGTACCCATGGCAGTCTCGCCAGTATCCACCAATGCAGAAAGTGATACACATGCCCTGATGGGGATCATCAGATAGTTACTAGAATCTCAAGAGCGACGGGGTGACGCTCTCACCCAGTCAGTACATGAGGTCTTAGAGAGAGGCGGACATCGTGCCCCCAACTCAGCAAGCAACTTTAAGCACATTCAACCTTCGTATTTCTATGGTATCAAAGATGCGATTGCATTATATGCGTGACTTCAGGAGACTGAAGCTATCTTAGAGGCAGTCAGAGTGCCTGATAGAGAGCAAATATCAGTTGTTCGACTGCAGTTGTTAGACTTGGCCCGAGACTGGTGGGCAGCACAGTTGATTTCTCTGACAATACCCATCCCTTGGACCGTCTTCAGCGAGAGGTTCCAAACGAGGTACTTTGATGCGGTATCACGTTATGACCTTCAGCAAATGTTTAATAACTTGAAGCAGATAGACATGACTGTCGACGGCTATGCGATAGAGTTCTGCAGACTAAGTCAGTTTGCTCCCATATTATTCTATGCGGCAGAGTAAACCGACGACTGGGCTCCCTCACAGACCTGACTCTCCAAGGACTCATATTTCTCCTATATTTATATAAGTAAATAGGTTTAGAGTTATTATCTAGATTAGAATCGTAATTAGGATTTTTAGATACCGTAGGTTAGGGTAAATATTTTTATTGTTAATTAGGGTTATGTGTCACTACCCAATTTTAGAAAATAGGGTTTATTTTTTTTATTTGGTAAATTGTGTATTGTTTATAATTAATTATATTTATATTTAATTGATGGTTGTATTATTTTCTATTGATTGTTTTAGGATTTTGGCTAGTCTGGACCCATATCAGACCCTAGTGGACCCATGTTCGACCCAACCAATGTCACGCCCCGATTTCGGCTAATCGATAATCGTCCCCCGGGCGTGATGCCGTGCACGCGTAGGGCGCGCGTGCACAAGGCCTTAGGCATAAGGATATTCTTTAGAACAATGCAACAGAGTAGACATATAAGATAACACAAGGTTGAGGCATGGAAAAGTTTCTCTTTTATTCATAATGAACATCTTTTTACATCGCTTGACTCAAAAGTATAAAATGCCCCACAAGCTTACAAACTTGGACGCAAAATGAGATAGCCGATCCATACATTATGTCCCTTTACATAGATTCAAAAACACAAAACACCTTGGGTGCGAGTAAGCACCATCGCCTTAGCGATATTCAGCAACGGAGAGAGAGTGAGAGGCTTCTAGCTTGAGCCTCCAAAAGTCTTGGCCACGAACCGCCAAGGATCCCAAAAGTCCGGAGAGAACTTCAGCTCCTCGCCGCGTTGCCTTGCGCCGGGGAACCTGCTACAACGAGGGTCAGTACTTTGAAAAGTACTGGTGAAGGCTAGCTGCTCAACTTTACCAAGCTCATGAGATGAGTTCTAATGAGTATGCTACAATTATGTGCTTAGGTGGGTTTCTATTCTTGCCTAGTTCAGATTTCATTTAGCAGGTATGCAAGAACAAAATAACATAACTCCACATGCCACCGTTCGGTGACTTTACCTGTACCGTCTGAACCACCTGTACAACTTACCATAGCCTTCCCTGTCACGAAGACATAGTTAGTCTGCACAGTTTAAATATACACAATATCTTTCTTTGTTGTTTAGGAGCCATCATGGGTTTAGTCTGGGCTGGCGGCGACGCTTGCAGCGCGGGTAGCTAGCCCCGCTACAATTCCCCGCTCCCTGTGCTAACTCATTTTAGCACGACTAAGAAAGTAGATTCCGTCCGGGTCGAAACGGCCCGGTGCCCCGGTAACCGTTCGCAGGAACCTGGATCCCTTGTGCACAAGAATTCCCATGACCATTTCTATGAACCGAACTTCATAGATTTACTTACTAGCGATTTAAAGAACATCATGTATGAAACTGCTTTACTGTACTATCACAATCAACCAACAAGTTATATGAAATAACATGCAGCAGTTTATAGAAGAATACTTTGAACTATCAATAAATACCAACCCATTAAACACCCAACGAACATGCATGCATCAATGAATTTATGCAAGGTTTTGTATGACAAGCAATGGGTGTTCCAAGCCTACTTCTTATCTTATCTTGTTATCCAACTTGTTACTTAATTGGTATCGTTTGATTGAATGCACAACTGAGTCAATTTTATTATGAACGGAGCCCTTGGAAAGAAGGTGCTTATCGAAATAGAGCCACTCACAAGTTGGTTGAATAGGAAGAAGAAGGAGAGATCTCTAAGACTCCGCTCGCGCGTCGTCTACACGATCACCTGCACGCACCAACGGATGATCAATACCTCCTGCTTCGGTCTCCAAGGCTCGATACGAAATGCGAAATCCTAAGAACGAAAGCAATGAAATCCATTGAAACCGTTCAAGAAAATGCAAGTCATAAAACCAACAAGAAAGCAACCAAGCGGCACAAAAACGGACAAGAAACCAACGCAACGGAAAGGCCCCTCTCGACTCTGCCGCCGAGTCCATCCTCGAGGCACAATCCATTGTATATGGGACCTGATTCCGAAGAAACCAATCCATAACGAGGAAAGGATCTTAATTCAATCTGTCCCGTTCGGACGGTCGTAAGTATTTCTTGGCCGCGCTCCCCGAGTAGGGAGAACGGGAAATTACATCATAACCATCCAAAAGATAGTTTCGTCCCGAAACTTAGGAATAGAACCTACCACTAAGGAATAATGAGGGGAACCTTTCCCTAATATCAGCTTCAAGTTCCCAGGTCGACTCCTCGACCGAGTGGTTCCGCCACAGGACGCGCACTAGCGAGACGGTTCGGTTCCGCAACTGCTTCTCTTTACGATCTAAAACTTGGACAGGCTCAGCCGCGTACGACAAGTCCGCTTGCAGATTCAACTGCCCCAAGTCGACTATGTGGTTCGGGTCGTGTACAAACTTTCTCAGCTGGGAAACGTGAAAAATATCGTGTACTTCTGATAGGGCAGGCGGCAAAGCAACTTGATAGGCGACCAGAGTAACCCGTTTGAGAACTTCAAACGGTCCAACAAATCTAGGACTTAGCTTTCCTTTTACTCTGAACCGCATGACTCCGCGCATAGGCGAGACTTTCAAGAACACATGGTCCCCTTCAAAGAATTCAAGGGGGCGACGTCGAGCATCGGCATAACTCTTTTGTCGGCTTTGTGCTGTCTTCAACCGTTCACGAATCAACCGAACCTTTTGGACGGTCTGTTCAACCAGCTCCGGCCCAAGGATTTGCCGTTCTCCGACTTCGTCCCAGCAGATTGGTGACCTACACTTCCGCCCATACAAAGCCTCGTACGGAGCCATCTCGATGCTGGATTGATAACTGTTGTTGTATGCAAATTCGGCCAGCGGCAGGTAGACGTCCCAACTTGACTTCGAATCGATCACGCAGAGGCACAACATGTCTTCTAGTATCTGATTCACTCGTTCCGTCTGACCATCGGTTTGTGGATGATAGGCTGAGCTGAACTTCAACTTGGTCCCCATCGCCAACTGAAGGCTCTCCCAGAAACGCGAGATAAATCGCCCGTCTCGATCTGATACTATAGAAACTGGCACTCCGTGCAGCCGGACTATCTCGTCAAGGTAGGTCTGGGCGAGGCGATCGGCGCTCCAAGTACTTTTGATGGCAATGAAGTGTGCAGACTTGGTTAACCGGTCGACGATAACCCAGATTGCGTCGTTCCCCCGTTGCGTCCTTGGCAGGCCAACAATGAAATCCATGCAGATGTGCTCCTACTTCCATTCCGGGATAGCAAGATTTTGCATCTCTCCGCCCGGCCTCTGATGCCCTGCTTTCACCCTTTGACAGGTTATGCATTGGGACACAAAGAGTGCAACATCTTTCTTCATGCCGTGCCACCAGAAGGTCGTTCGGAGGTTCTTATACATCTTCGTGCTCCCGGGATGGATCATATAGGCTGCGTAATGAGCTTCCGCAAGGATCTCCTTTCTAAGTTTTGAATCATCGGAGATGCATAGCCTTCCTTTCACCCGCAACGCTCTATTTTTATCTACTGCAAAGTCCTTCGCCTTCCCCGCTAGAATCTGCTCGTGCATCTTCCTTAGGAAAGGGTCGTCTTTCTGAGTAGATGTGACACGCTCTATTAGGTTGGGTACGAATCGCATTTGAGCGACCCGCGCGCCACGATATCGAATTCGGAGTTCGATGCCCATCTCTTCTAAGTCCCTTCGTAACCTGCGATCGACTGACAGAGATCCAACGAAGATCCGACTCAAAGCATCCGCTACAACGTTCCCTTTCCCAGGCGTGTAGTCTATCGTCAAGTCGTAATCTTTTTATCAATTCTAGCCAACGGCGCTGACGAAGGTTGAGGTCCGTCTGGGTGAATAGGTACTTCAAGCTCTTGTGATCAGTATAAATTCGGCAAGGCACTCCATAATGGTAGTGTCGCCACAATTTCAGGCCAAAGACAATTGCCGCTAACTCCAGGTCGTGTGTAGGATAATTTTTCTCGTGCTTCTTAAGTTGCCTGGAGGCATAGGCTATCACTCGATCTCGCTGCATAAGTACACACCCCAAGCCTTGCCCGGACGCGTCGCTAAATATTTGGAATCCCGAGATCTCGTCTGGTAGTGCAAGTAACGGGGCAGAGGTGAGGCGATGCTTTAACTATTTAAACGAAGCTTCGCAGTCGGCGGACCACTCAAATGCGACTCCCTTTTGTGTGAGGCGAGTCAGAGGTAGGGCAAGTTTGGAAAAATCCTTCACGAACCGTCTGTAGTAGCCCGCTAGCCCGAGGAAGCTTCGAATCTCGCTAACGGATGCAGGTCGCTTCCACTCGACAATGGCCTCCACCTTCTTCGGATCGACTGAGATGCCTCCCGCAGAAATGATGTGCCCGAGGAAAGATACACTACTTAGCCAGAATTCACACTTACTCAGCTTAGCATATAGCTGGTTGTCCCGAAGAGTTTGTAGCACGGTCCGCAAGTGCTCTTAATGTTCTTCCTCACTCTTCGAATACACCAAGATATCATCGATGAATACTACTACAAACTTATCGAGATAGGGCCGGAACACAAGGTTCATTAAACTCATAAAGGCAGCGGGTGCATTGGTTAGTTCGAACGGCATCACCAGGAACTCATAATGGCCATTGCGAGTTCGAAAAGCTGACTTTGGCACATCGTCTGGCTTGATCTTTAGTTGGTGATAGCCCGAACGGAGGTCAATTTTAGAGAATACCGTGGCAGCTTGCAACTGATCGAAAAGATCGTCTATTCTTGGAAGAGGATACTGGTTACGAATGGTTGCTTTATTTAATTCTCGATAGTCGATGCAGAGCCGCAACGAGCCATCCTTTTTCTTTACGAATAGTACAGGCGCACCCCACGGAGATACACTAGGCCGAATGTATCCACGATCTAGCAAGTCCTGCAACTGTACTTTAAGCTCCTGCAATTCTGTCGGGGCCATTCGATACGGCGTCTTGGAAATTGGTCGAGTTTCTGGGAATGTGTCTATAGTGAACTCTATCTCTCGATCGGGTGGCATACCTGGCAACTCGTCGGGAAACACATCAGAAAAATCTGCCACAACGGGAATAGACTCAACGTTTGTGCAATCTTGCCGAGTGTCTCGAACGGACGCTAAGTACCCTTCGCAGCCGGAGTGAATCATCCGTCGAGCAGACATTGCTGAGATCACCATGCAGGCATTCAACGCTTTCGACTCAGGACTGCACGTGAAGCAAAACTCGATCTCGCCGGGCAAACGAAACACGACTTCCTTTTTCGCACAGTCGATTGTAGCTGAACAAGCGCCGAGCCAATCCATCTCCAGAATAAGATCGTAGTCCCTTATGTCTAGAACTATCGCATCTAATGACAATTTTCGTCCCCCGATGCAAATGTTACCTTCACGACAGACTAAGCGAGCCGATAAATCTACGCCCGAAGGAGTACTAACACTTAGGTTTAAACCTAGCGGTGTCATAGGTAATGTGTATTCGGCGGCAAAATCTGCCGCAATGAAGCTATGTGTTGCACCAGAATCAAACAATACTCGAGCAGGTACATTATTAAAAAGTAATATACCTGACACCGTCGTGTTCGATGCAAGTGCCTTATCCCGAGTCAAAGCATAGACTCGTCCCTGAGCGTTTTGCGGTGCCTGGTTCGCTCGTTGAGTTTGCCCCTGACCCTGAGCTGAGTCATTATTCTGCTGCGGACGGTGTGAAGATGGATCGTTGGAACGGGTTGGACAATTACGAGCAATGTGGCCCATCTTGCCACAATTGAAACATCCTCCTTTGCTCGCACGACATTCGCTGACGTGGTGTCCTGGCTTGCGGCAGTAGGCACAATTTTGTCCTTGCCTTCTTCCTTGATTCGAGTCTTGGGAGCCGCCGTTGTTGTTGTGGCGCTTATGCGCGTTGTTTCCTCCTGTGTTGGCAGGACACTTGTGATTGTAATTTTGCACAGCGCCGGTGCGAACTGGAGGATACTGCGACTCTAGGGACAGTGCATGATTCAAGGACTCCCGCATGGTACGATATTGAGTCACTACGACGTGAGCACGGATAGAAGGTCGTAGTCCGAGCTCGAACTTTCGTGTACGACTTTCGGCATCGACGAGCTGAGACTAGGCAAATTTTGCAAGTCGGTTGAACTCTGAAGCGTATTGACGCACCGTCATGTCTCCCTGCTTCAGTAGCGCAAACTCGTCTTCCTTTTCGCGACGGACGGCGGGTGGAAGGTATTCCTCCACGAAGGCCTTGCGAAACACGGACCAGGAGATAGCCGTTGTGCCACCTTCACTCAAAATAGCTTGCTTGTGCACATCCCACCAATCATGTGCATTTTGTCGGAGCTGAAGCTGGGCACACGCCACTTTCTTGGTCTCGTCTAGGCACAGCGCTTCAAAGTGGTCCTCCAACTCGACCAGCCAGTCCATCGCTAAGGAAGGGTCCTCGGTGCCTTTAAACGTAGCACGGCACATCTTCTTAAATTCTGATATCGACACGATTGACCCATTCTCGCCTGAGGGTAAGGTACCCTGGGAATTCTGCGGTCCAGTGGCTTCAGCAACTATAGGCACGGTTGCGGGGGCGGATGCAGAATGATTGTTGGCGACCATATTCGTCACCATTATTTGCAGACTATTCATCTGCTTCTGCTGTGTATCCGCCTGTGATCGCTGCGCCACGAATTGAGCCTCAATCCGTGACTCGAACTGACTCTGCCATAGTTCAGCTTGTTTCTGCTGCGTCTCCATCAAACGCATCATTCGCTCGAATGGATCAGCAGAGGGTGCGGCAGCTGGACTCCCAGAGCTGCCCGAGGTGCCTGAACTACTCGCTTGCACTTGTGCCACCATCTGCGCTTGTGCACCCGGCTCGGAAGTCGTTCCTTGAAAGGAAAGTAACTTGTATTAGTCTCAAGGTAAATTATGGACTCACTGTATGGAACGTATCTCATTTTGGCCAAGCGAATTCAAGGGTCTACTCGGAAGGAACAAGGTCCTCTTTAGAAACTTTCTTTGTGAGATCAAAGGATCTGAAGCATGCTCTGATACCAATATGTCACGCCCCGATTTCGGCTAATCGATAATCGTCCCCCGGACGTGATGCCGTGCACGCGTAGGGCGCGCGTGCACAAGGCCTTAGGCATAAGGATATTCTTTAGAACAATGCAACAGAGTAGACATATAAGATAACACAAGGTTGAGGCATAGAAAAGTTTCTCTTTTATTCATAATGAACATCTTTTTACATCGCTTGACTCAAAAGTATAAAATGCCCCACGGGCTTACAAACTTGGACGCAAAATGAGATAGCCGATCCATACATTATGTCCCTTTACATAGATTCAAAAACACAAAACACCTTGGGTGCGAGTAAGCACCATCGCCTTAGCGATATTCAGCAACGGAGAGAGTGAGAGGCTTCTAGCTTGAGCCTCCAAAAGTCTTGGCCACGAACCGCCAAGGATCCCAAAAGTCCGGAGAGAACTTCAGCTCCTCGCCGCGTTGCCTTGCACCGGGGAACCTGCTACAACGAGGGTCAGTACTTTGAAAAGTACTGGTGAAGGCTAGCTGCTCAACTTTACCAAGCTCATGAGATGAGTTCTAATGAGTATGCTACAATTATGTGCTTAGGTGGGTTTCTATTCTTGCCTAGTTCAGATTTCATTTAGCAGGTATGCAAGAACAAAATAACATAACTCCACATGCCACCGTTCGGTGACTTTACCTGTACCGTCTGAACCACCTGTACAACTTACCATAGCCTTCCCTGTCACGAAGACATAGTTAGTCTGCACAGTTTAAATATACACAATATCTTTCTTTGTTGTTTAGGAGCCATCATGGGTTTAGTCTGGGCTGGCGGCGACGCTTGCAGCGCGGGTAGCTAGCCCCGCTACAATTCCCCGCTCCCTGTGCTAACTCATTTTAGCACGACTAAGAAAGTAGATTCCGTCCGGGTCGAAACGGCCCGGTGCCCCGGTAACCGTTCGCAGGAACCTGGATCCCTTGTGCACAAGAATTCCCATGACCATTTCTATGAACCGAACTTCATAGATTTACTTACTAGCGATTTAAAGAACATCATGTATGAAACTGCTTTACTGTACTATCACAATCAACCAACAAGTTATATGAAATAACATGCAGCAGTTTATAGAAGAATACTTTGAACTATCAATAAATACCAACCCATTAAACACCCAACGAACATGCATGCATCAATGAATTTATGCAAGGTTTTGTATAACAAGCAATGGGTGTTCCAAGCCTACTTCTTATCTTATCTTGTTATCCAACTTGTTACTTAATTGGTATCGTTTGATTGAATGCACAACTGAGTCAATTTTATTATGAACGGAGCCCTTGGAAAGAAGGTGCTTATCGAAATAGAGCCACTCACAAGTTGGTTGAATAGGAAGAAGAAGGAGAGATCTCTAAGACTCCGCTCGCGCGTCGTCTACACGATCACCTGCACGCACCAACGGATGATCAATACCTCCTGCTTCGGTCTCCAAGGCTCGATACGAAATGCGAAATCCTAAGAACGAAAGCAATGAAATCCATTGAAACCGTTCAAGAAAATGCAAGTCATAAAACCAACAAGAAAGCAACCAAGCGGCACAAAAACGGACAAGAAACCAACGCAACGGAAAGGCCCCTCTCGACTCTGCCGCCGAGTCCATCCTCGAGGCACAATCCATTGTATATGGGACCTGATTCCGAAGAAACCAATCCATAACGAGGAAAGGATCTTAATTCAATCTGTCCCGTTCGGACGGTCGTAAGTATTTCTTGGCCGCGCTCCCCGAGTAGGGAGAACGGGAAATTACATCATAACCATCCAAAAGATAGTTTCGTCCCGAAACTTAGGAATAGAACCTACCACTAAGGAATAATGAGGGGAACCTTTCCCTAATATCAGCTTCAAGTTCCCAGGTCGACTCCTCGACCGAGTGGTTCCGCCACAGGACGCGCACTAGCGAGACGGTTCGGTTCCGCAACTGCTTCTCTTTACGATCTAAAACTTGGACAGGCTCAGCCGCGTACGACAAGTCCGCTTGCAGATTCAACTGCCCCAAGTCGACTATATGGTTCGGGTCGTGTACAAACTTTCTCAGCTGGGAAACGTGAAAAATATCGTGTACTTCTGATAGGGCAGGCGGCAAAGCAACTTGATAGGCGACCAGAGTAACCCGTTTGAGAACTTCAAACGGTCCAACAAATCTAGGACTTAGCTTTCCTTTTACTCCGAACCGCATGACTCCGCGCATAGGCGAGACTTTCAAGAACACATGGTCCCCTTCAAAGAATTCAAGGGGGCGACGTCGAGCATCGGCATAACTCTTTTGTCGGCTTTGTGCTGTCTTCAACCGTTCACGAATCAACCGAACCTTTTGGACGGTCTGTTCAACCAGCTCCGGCCCAAGGATTTGCCGTTCTCCGACTTCGTCCCAGCAGATTGGTGACCTACACTTCCGCCCATACAAAGCCTCGTACGGAGCCATCTCGATGCTGGACTGATAACTGTTGTTGTATGCAAATTCGGCCAGCGGCAGGTAGACGTCCCAACTTGACTTCGAATCGATCACGCAGAGGCGCAACATGTCTTCTAGTATCTGATTCACTCGTTCCGTCTGACCATCGGTTTGTGGATGATAGGCTGAGCTGAACTTCAACTTGGTCCCCATCGCCAACTGAAGGCTCTCCCAGAAACGCGAGATAAATCGCCCGTCTCGATCTGATACTATAGAAACTGGCACTCCGTGCAGCCGGACTATCTCGTCAAGGTAGGTCTGGGCGAGGCGATCGGCGCTCCAAGTACTTTTGATGGCAATGAAGTGTGCAGACTTGGTTAACCGGTCGACGATAACCCAGATTGCGTCGTTCCCCCGTTGCGTCCTTGGCAGGCCAACAATGAAATCCATGCAGATGTGCTCCCACTTCCATTCCGGGATAGCAAGATTTTGCATCTCCCCGCCCGGCCTCTGATGCCCTGCTTTCACCCTTTGACAGGTTATGCATTGGGACACAAAGAGTGCAACATCTTTCTTCATGCCGTGCCACCAGAAGGTCGTTCGGAGGTTCTTATACATCTTCGTGCTCCCGGGATGGATCATATAGGCTGCGTAATGAGCTTCCGCAAGGATCTCCTTTCTAAGTTTTGAATCATCGGAGACGCATAGCCTTCCTTTCACCCGCAACGCTCTATTTTTATCTACTGCAAAGTCCTTCGCCTTCCCCGCTAGAATCTGCTCGTGCATCTTCCTTAGGAAAGGGTCGTCTTTCTGAGTAGATGTGACACGCTCTATTAGGTTGGGTACGAATCGCATTTGAGCGACCCGCGCGCCACGATATCGAATTCGGAGTTCGATGCCCATCTCTTCTAAGTCCCTTCGTAACCTGCGATCGACTGACAGAGATCCAACGAAGATCCGACTCAAAGCATCCGCTACAACGTTCCCTTTCCCAGGCGTGTAGTCTATCGTCAAGTCGTAATCTTTTTATCAATTCTAGCCAACGGCGCTGACGAAGGTTGAGGTCCGTCTGGGTGAATAGGTACTTCAAGCTCTTGTGATCAGTATAAATTCGGCAAGGCACTCCATAATGGTAGTGTCGCCACAATTTCAGGCCAAAGACAATTGCCGCTAACTCCAGGTCGTGTGTAGGATAATTTTTCTCGTGCTTCTTAAGTTGCCTGGAGGCATAGGCTATCACTCGATCTCGCTGCATAAGTACACACCCCAAGCCTTGCCCGGACGCGTCGCTAAATATTTGGAATCCCGAGATCTCGTCTGGTAGTGCAAGTAACGGGGCAGAGGTGAGGCGATGCTTTAACTCTTTAAACGAAGCTTCGCAGTCGGCGGACCACTCAAATGCGACTCCCTTTTGTGTGAGGCGAGTCAGAGGTAGGGCAAGTTTGGAAAAATCCTTCACGAACCGTCTGTAGTAGCCCGCTAGCCCGAGGAAGCTTCGAATCTCGCTAACGGATGCAGGTCGCTTCCACTCGACAATGGCCTCCACCTTCTTCGGATCGACTGAGATGCCTCCCGCAGAAATGATGTGCCCGAGGAAAGATACACTACTTAGCCAGAATTCACACTTACTCAGCTTAGCATATAGCTGGTTGTCCCGAAGAGTTTGTAGCACGGTCCGCAAGTGCTCTGCATGTTCTTCCTCACTCTTCGAATACACCAAGATATCATCGATGAATACTACTACAAACTTATCGAGATAGGGCCGGAACACAAGGTTCATTAAACTCATAAAGGCAGCGGGTGCATTGGTTAGTTCGAACGGCATCACCAGGAACTCATAATGGCCATTGCGAGTTCGAAAAGCTGACTTTGGCACATCGTCTGGCTTGATCTTTAGTTGGTGATAGCCCGAACGGAGGTCAATTTTAGAGAATACCGTGGCAGCTTGCAACTGA